>CM042398.1:24130460-24717979 GCA_023634145.1 Thymallus thymallus | reverse complement strand
TTTATGACTCTATATCTATAAGAAATCTCCCATTCCATCAGTGGGGACTCATCCTGCTGCTGATATCATTGTCATCCTTATAGATTGGGTAACCTACTGGTATCTATCAGAATGACATCAGCCAGCCTAGAGCTGCTGCTGTAAAAATGTATCCATCAGTGGGAACCTGGAGTCTCGCAGCACAGCTTTCCTTGATCTCATTTCATCAGGATTGAGTGAACAGATTCTGCCATGATATCATATGCAAAATGTTGAATGTCATTGTTATCAATTAATCCACAAGTGTTATCTATTTAGCCATGTTTGGTGACGGTCCTGCCAGTCCCTCAGAATACAGATGTTTTAAATGATATTCTTTGGTCCTATGGGAAGTCTACTTGATTATGTGCGTGGACTGTGTGTGTGTGTGTTTGTGTGTGTGTGTGTGTGTGTGTGTGTGTGTGTGTGTGTGCCTGCGTTTGCGTGTGACTTAATTTCTCTAATCCAATTGTATTTTCCCAGTTGTCGTTTCTCAATCTTATTGTGGCTTTGGGACATGCACTGGAAGTCATTAATTATGTTATTCATTATGTTATGTATGTTCCGGATGCTCTAAAAACCACAGAAATGTCAAGAAACCTTTTCATTAACGACTGGCAATCAAATGGACATTCTGCAAAATTATAATTCAATAATAAAGATATCCTTCAGCTTTGTCAAAATGTAATTACATCGTACCTTGAGGGAAACCTAATACTATTCAAAGACACACAAAAACAACATAATTATGGATCAAACCCGATTAACAATTATCTATTTGCTTGATGAATCCTTTGTGTGTGGGCCAAACAAGTGGTCACTAAGGCCCACAGACTGAAACCTGTGTGAATGGCTCATCGACAGATAATCAGGGAGGAAAGGACCTTACTGATTTGACAAAGGCTCACTTATATCCACCACACACATAACAGCCATACTAGAGGCCTGGGCATTGTGACATGGCAGACAGAAGGTGTTGTGCTGGGAGCTCCACAACAAGGCTCTTGTTGAACATGGAGAGAAAGTTCCTCATATGGAATGGGGAGACATAGCTACAGTATCATTGGGATCTGGGTGCATGTCTAGATAGATAAGGGCTCTGATCCCCTCCATGCTTTGACAGAAGCAGAAGCAGCTTATTCTCAGCAGCCCCTGCACAGCCAATGAGCCAATCTGTTAAGGTGATCCGCGGGCACTCAATTCGGGATTAACATAAGACTGACACTTTGCATCTGAGATCGATAGGCAGTGAACATTTGACAGCGTTGGTTGGAAAGAGGCTGGGAGATTCAAGCCCTGAATGCTGATTGGCTGACAGCCATGGTATATCAGACCGTATACCATGGGTACAACAAAACATGTATTTTTACTGCTCTGATTACATTGGTAACCAGCTTATAATAGCAATAAGAAACCTCAGGGGTTTGTGTATATGGCCAATATACCACGGCTAAGGGCTGTGTCCAGTTGCGTCGTGCATAAGAACAGCCTTTAGCCGTGGTATTTTGGCCATATACCACACCTCCTCGGGCCTTATTGCTTAAGTATACAGCTTGGGTAAAGTGTTTCTCTGCTAGTTAGGCTATACAAAGCCACAACCTGGCAACACAGCAGAAACTACTTACAAAGCCAGATGAACAAGGGCATACTGCAGGGAGCAACAATGCTCTATTCAATGAGAATGAACTTTTAGAACTATTCTCTGAATACACTGGGTACATGCAGCGCATTACCCGATATGCAAAACAATACAGACTGGTTAGGTTATGTAGATAAAGAAGGTCTACTCTCTATGCTACTCAACTCAACTCTCAATACAAACACAACCTCAAACACATCACAATATCAACCATGGTGACTATGACAGTATATTCATCATTATATATATATATATTTTTTTTTTTTTCATTTTATTTCACCTTTATTTAACCAGGTAGGCCAGTTGAGAACAAGTTCTCATTTGCAACTGCGACCTGGCCAAGACAAAGCAAAGCAGTGCGACAAAAACAACACAGAGTTACACAGTAAACAAACAGTCAAAAACACAATAGAAAATCTATATACAGAGTGCAAAATGTAGTGCAAAATACAGTAAGGTTAGGAGGTAGGACAATATGAAAGGTTGCATGATGGTGAATTTAAATGCTTATGAGTTCTATCCTTTACAAAACCATTATACTGTGTGAACTGACAAATGAATGCTTCACAGTGTGTTTTCGTCTCTCTTTATAAAAAAAGACCATGGAACCAACATAATAACATAACATAATATGCCCTGGAGCCTTAGAATCATAGTCATAAGTAGGCCTACTATAAGGGCCAAATTGACATACGGACACATCAAAATGAAGTTACCCTCTCACTCAACCTTTTCACAAGTTGCTCTTTGGATGTCTAAGGAGAGAGAGAGGAGTGTGGGGAATAGACAGGGTTAGCCAGAGTTTGTATAGCACCAGAAGTGTTCAGAGAGTGGCTCATAGGGCTAGACTATAGAATCAAGTAGTCTCTAACCTGCCACAAGAAGCTTTCTCAAAGCTCTGAGGGAAAAACTGTACCACACAGACAGATGTAAAGTGTAAATCAACAAGAGAATGGAATTTTTATAGCCATAGATGTGGGAACAACCACTCAAGTGACTGTTGTGTTTAGAATGATATCTCCACGACAGGGATTTCTAATCAACTGTGTTTTTCCTATCTTAAACTAAAGTGACCGTTACAGAACCAAGCAATCAATCAATCACATACGACAATACATTAGGCACAACACAACAATAACAGCACTATCGAACTGTGTGCTAATGTTCCTCTCCATGCAGCACTGTAAACGCAGTGTGCAGACAGAACATGACAAAACTGCAATTGTTCTCTTTGTATAAGATTAAGAGACCTATTTTTCTCAAGAGAACTCAAGGGAGACTTCTAAGAATTATGTGAAACAAAAGGATAAAAGAGAAATGGATTGAGCGTTTTTTTCTATCTTCTGGGACCTTATGATGTGTGTCCAGAGGCACATTTTGTTAATTGATTTTGATGAGTGTAATATGATGCAGGAAAATCACAGGCTATGACGCTACGCATGTAGGAGAGGCCAAATTCAGTGGAGGAAAAAACAAATGTCTTCAATGAATGCATCAACTGGGGACATGATGATGATGAAATGTAATGAATTATTAAAACTAAGTGATTACTCTCTAGATGCAGCGGAAATATAACAACACCTGTCTGAGTTATTGGTCTCCTTAAGATACTTAATGGGCTCCTTCTAAGTGGACACTTTAGGACCCGGCTTGTTTTTGTTTACCTCTAAAGAGCTTCATTAAAAAAGGAAATCATATTCCTGCAATCTGCATTACAGTCATTCACCTCTCTGGTACATGCAAATAGCCCTGTCCTCTGAGTGCAGCGCAAAGACCAGACTGATTATACATCAACCCTCTTCATTGAAATTCACAAATGAGGGCCAATAATCACACAATTATTGGAGAGAGAACATCGGTACTTTCAGAAGTATTGTTAAAAGTTAAAAGGGAGGTTACCAGGAGTGATTGCTGTAATGAACACACCAACCGTCCCTACATGAGGTTAGCCCGTTTCCAAGACAACTGCATTATATATACATAAGAATGGTTCCCTTGGTGAATACATCCCTCATGCAGAAATCTATGCTTCATGACAATTTAGCAGGACTGGTTGATTTGGATGCTCTACAAAATCTTCTGATTGGAGATTTGTCGAGAGCACTATAAGTGTAACTATGCAGTTATTATCAATTCATACATCTAGCCTTTACGTGAAAATAATAATTGCTAGACATTCTTGAGTAGTTAAAAAAAAAAAGTGTGTGCATCTCTGCCTGTCTGTTTCTTTCATTATTTATAGATGCCAATTAAGAGTTTTAGTTCAGCAAGGTTGGGTTGCCTTGACTCATGCAGGGAACTGGTTGCAGTTTTTCTAAACGTATTATTGACATGAACAACTAAGATGGACCAATAGGATGAACTCTTTTGGAAGATCACATGCAGAGTGCATGTTAGAGAACACAAGATCCTCTGAAAGATAGGTGACTAATTATAGCCTTCAACTAGATAACTGAATAATATATTTGTGCGTACCATTAGGCAACATCTTGTTGGGGAAATTAATCACCTGTTCTTACTTTTTTTCTGGTCAATAATCAACCAACAGATCAAACAAAAGCCTCATGAATAACTAGGGTTTCGGCATATTTGAAATATATATATTAAAACCGAAATTAATATTACTGGATTCTGAGGAGATGGATAAACAACTTTTTCTTAGAATAAGAAACTTAAAGGGGGTCTAGCAGATAAGTGACAACAAAATGACAGTCACAGAAATAAGCTTTATGTATCTGTCATGTTATTAAAATATTCGTGGGTTATGCACGCACGTTGGTTACATTTAAAATCAACAGGTATGAAAGCAATGAAATGTCCCCTCCAAAATGTTCACATATTGAAACAGCAGACAATCAATAATGCAAAGTGATCTTTTCACCTTTAAAACTGACATGGAATAGAGATGGTATATGTGCAACTAAATAAAGTTGAAATGCTTTAGATAAAGAAAGATCATGCTCACCTGTAGCTTTCTCATTCACAGTTGCGATGTGCGTATGTTTTTGCTCGCGTCTGTTTTAGAACAACAAAATCGACGGAAAGTACGTGTTTGTCTCTTTAAGATAGGAGATAGTAATCGGCTGCAATAAACATTAATTTATTTGATTTGATCACAGACAAAACGCTCTCTTTTTTCGGGGAGATTATTTCTTCTTCACTCATGCTATACCGGTGGTATCCATATATAGTCACAGGAAGTGCAGGCTCACTTTCCCTGCCTCGGGCTGTTGCGGAGGGATGTAAGAAATCCACTCTGCGGGTAGATCCACCCAGGGCCGGCCCGCCCCCATTAGGCAAGATTCAGCAATCGCATAGGGAGACACTTGAATTTGGGGCAACATTTTGCCCCTGATGGGCTACTACACCGCTAGCGGCACTCCATGTGCCAGCACATAGCGTTGCTGCAGTTCTCGCCCCCACCCGTCCAGGAGCCACCTCTGGATCCACCTGTCACATTTACTTAACTCTACCTGTGTCTCCTGTCATAATCATCTGCTATAGCTTCAAATGTATACAATAATAAAGGCTATTTGTGTTTAGTCATTGTTTATTTGGTACAGGGAACAGAATATGAGGTCAAACATTATCAAGTCAACCTGTAAATCAGGGTTCCCCAATTGCCAGCCCACGGGCCAAATTTGGCCTGCAGGTGGTTTTATTATTAGACATAAAAGACTGTAAAAACACCAGGAAATCAGCTCCAAGTGATTTTAATTTTGGAAAGCTGTTCCCAAGTATTCCCACGCATAATATAGATACACATGTAATTGTATACAAATGTAAGCAAGGTTGGAAATGATTGTTTTAGTCAAATATTATATCTGTTTGGGATTCTTGTGGTCAATTTGCAGTAGTTGATGATCCCTTCGGTGAATGATGGAAAGTCTAAATAATAGGCTAAAACATGACAACGGGTATTGAGGTTAAACTGTCTGCCTCCCAACCAGACCTAAAATATACAAATTCTGGTAAAAGCTTGCAAAACTCATTATATTTAAATAAATGTGTACCTCGACTGAGTGAAGATGCCAATGACTGTCTTCCTCAAAACAGCTGACATTTAATTCTAATAAAAATTCCCCGTCTTAGGTCAGTTAGGATCACCACCTTATTTTAAAAATGTGAAATGTCAGAATAATAGTAGAGAGAATAATTTATTTAAGCTTTTATTTCTTTCATCACATTCCCAGTGGGTCAGATGTTTACATACACTCAATTAGTATTTGGTAGCATTGCCTTTAAATTGTTTAACTTGGGTCAAACGTTTCGGGTAGCCTTCCACAAGCTTCCCACAATAAGTTGGGTGAATTTTGGCCCATTCCTCCTGACAGAGCTGGTGTAACTGAGTCAGGTTTGTAGGCCTCCTTGCTCGCACACGCTTTTTCAGTTCTGCCCACACATTTTCTATAGGATTGAGGTAAGAGCTTCGTGATGGCCACTCCAATACCTTGATTTTGTTGTCCTTAAGCCATTTTGCCACAAGCCATTTTGCGAGCAAGCTTTAACTTCCTGACTGATGTCTTGAGATGTTGCTTCAATATATCCACATCATTTTCCTTCCTTGTGATGCCATCTATTTTGTGAAGCGCACCAGTCCCTCCTGCAGCAAAGCACCCCCACAACATCACCCCCGTGCTTCACGGTTGGAATGGTGTTCTTCGGCTTGCAAGCCTCCCCCTTTTTCCTCCAAACATAATGATGGTCATTATGGCCAAACAGTTCTATAATTGTTTCATCAGACCAGAGGACTTTTCTCCCAAAAGTACCATCTTTGTCCCCATGTGCAGTTGCAAACCGTAGTCTGGCTTTTTTATGGCGGTTTTGGAGCAGTGGCTTCTTCCTTGCTGAGCGGCCTTTCAGGTTATGTCGATATAGGACTCGTTTTACTGTGGATATAGATACTTTGGTACCTGTTTCCTCCAGCATCTTCACAGGGTACTTTGCTGTTGTTCTGGGATTGATTTGCACCATAGTATGTTAATCTCTAGGAGACCGAGCACGTCTCCTTCCTGAGCGGTATGATGGCTGCGTGGTCCCATTATACTTGCATACTATTGTTTGTACAGATGAACGTGGTACCTTCAGGCGTTTGGAAATTGCTCCCAAGGATGAACCAGACTTGTGGAGGTCTACACATTTTTTTTCTGAGGTCTTGGCTGATTTCTTTTGATTTTCCCATGACGTCGAACAAAGAGGCACTGAGTTTGAAGGTAGGCCTGGAAATACATCCACTGGTACACCTCCAATTGACTCAAATGATGTCAATTAGCCTATCAGAAGCGTCTAAAGCCATGACATAATTTTCTGGAATTTCCAAGCTGTTTAAAGGCACAGTCAACTTAGTGTATGTAAACTTCTGACCCACTAGATTTGTGATATAGTGAATTCTAAGTGAAATAATCTGTCTGTAAACAATTGTTGGAAGAATTACTTGTGTTATGCACAAAGTAGATGTCCTAACCGACTTTGTTAACATGAAATCTGTTCAACGTTTTGAGGGAAAGTCCAAACTAACCTCTGCTCTTACCCCGATTCTGAACAACCCAGGTTTTGTACCAGGATTGCTGAATGTTGGCTTTAACCTTTGGCTTAAGGGCATAGGCATTTATTAGCTGACAAGATTATAATGTCATTTGAGCAGATGGTTAAGATATATCGGCTCCCAAAGCAGGACTTTTTCTGCTTTCTACATGTCAGACATATTTTGAAGAGCACCACCTTGGTTGGCAACCCTGGTGTGTCTGTCATTGAAATAAAGTTAATTTTATGACGCTTTAAGGCCCTTTTCTACTTTTCTAAGTGGTCAAGAAGTGTGGGAGAATTAACTGTCTCTTACTATTGATGAGGAGATATGGGAGGACATTTGGAGATATGCCTCAAAAGTTTTAGAACACCTACTCATTCAAGGGTTTTTCTTAATTTTTACTATTTTCTACATTGTAGAATAATAGTGAAGACATCAACACTATGAAAAAACTCATATGGAATCATGTAGTAACCAAAAACGTGTTAAACAAATCAAAATATATTTTCTATTTGAGATTCTTCAAATAGCCACCCTTTGCCTTGATGACAGGTTTGCACAGTCTTGGAATTCTCTCAACCAGCTTCACCTGAAATTCTTTTTCAACAGTTTTTAAGGAGTTCCAACATATGTTGGCTGCTTTTCCTTCACTCTGCGGTCCGACTCATCCCAAACCATCTCAATTTGGTTGAGGTCAGGGATTGTGGAGGCCAGGTCATCTGATGCAGCACTCCATCATTCTCCTTCTTGGTAAAATAGTCATTGTCCTGTTGAAAAACAAATGATAGTCACACTAAGTCCAAACCAGATGGGATGGTGTATAGCTGCAGAATGCTGTGGTAGCCATGCTGGTTAAGTGTGCCTCGAATTCTAAATAAATCACAGACAGTGTCACCAGCAAAGCCCACCCCCACGCCATATCACCTCCTCCTCCATGCTTTACGGTCGGAAATACACATACAGAGATCATCCGTTCACCCACACAGCGGTTGTAACCAAGAATCTCCAATTTGGACTCCAGACCAAAGTACAAATTTCCACTGGTCTCATGTCCATTGCTTGTGTTTCTTGGCCCAAGCAAGTCTCTTCTTCTTATTGGTGTCCTTTGGTAGTGGTTTCTTTGCAGCAATTCGACCATGAAGGCCTGATTCACACAGTCTCCTCTGAACTCAGATGTTGAGATGTGTCTGTTACTTGAACTCTGTGAAGCATTTATTTGGGCTGCAATTTCTGAGGCTGGTAACTCTAATGAACTTATCCTCTGCAGCAGAGGTAACTCTGGGTCTTCCATTCCTGTTGTGGTCCTCATGAGAGCCAGTTTCATTATAGCGCTTGATGGTTTTTGCGACTGCACTTGAAGAAACTTTCAAAGTTCTTGACATTTTCCAGATTGACATATGGAGTTGGTCTTTTACCAAATAGGGCTATCTTCTGTATCCCCCCCCCCCCCCCTTGTCACAACACAAATGATTGGCACAAACGCATTAAGAAGGAAATCAATTCCACAAATTAACTTTTAAGAAGGCACACATGTTAATTAAAATGCATTCCAGGTGACTACCTCATGAAGCTGGTTGAGAGAATGCCAAGAGTGTGCAAAGATGTCATCAAGTCTAAGTGTGGCTATTTGAAGTCTCAAATATAAAATATATTTTTATTTGTTTATCACTTTTTTGGTTACTACATGATTCCATATGTGTAATTTCATAGTTTTGATGTCTTCACTTTTATTTTACAGTGTTGAAAATAGTAGAAATAAAGAAAAGCCCTTGACTGAGTAGGTGTTCTAAAACTTTTGACCTGTAGTGTATATCTCAGAATCGCAGACATGCTAACCCTTCCTCCTCTCCTCAGTGTCTTAAATGTAAAACGGATACAGGCACCCTTACACATTGCTTGTGGTCATGTTCCAAATTACAAAAGGTACTGTTCTAATGTCCTTCAAGAAATTTAACAAATTCTAGAATTGGACCTAATTTCTTTGCTGTTAGGTCACCCAAGTAGGCATGTTACTTCTGTGAGTAAGAGGAAGCTGTTAAACATCCTTACCTTCGCAGCGAGGAAAAACATCCTCTTACAGTGGATTACTGACAAGGTCCCATCTTTTAAAGGTTGGCATAAGATACTATTTCAATGGGTTCTATTGTATGGCGTACTGTTGTAAACAGGCTGAAGGATTTCAAATCCCATAATAGGCTGGTACATGCTACACCCATCTAAGGAATGTCTACCTCTTTCCGAGCTTTTGACATGTTTTCAGATCAGAAGCTTTTTCCCTCTGGATTGTGGAGGCTTTTTCGCCTGCTTATTCAAATGCTGTCCAATAGTCCCCTCAGTGGTTCTGAGTCACAGCATGGGTGTTATCACCTCCTGGGCACTGCAACCATCTGGACATCCATGCACACATTGTGGGGTTTTGTAATTGGATCATTAGACTTTTAACTAGTGTACGGGGCCCCAAGCCTCTGTAAGTTCTCTCTTGTGCCTTGAGAGTGAGTATACCACATTATTCAGTGTGATTGTAGATCCTCTTCAGTTAAATGTATTACATGTTATTCCCCTCAGCCAGGAAACCAAGATTTCATATTGTAATCAGACTTTTTGCAACAGGCCCAGAATTACTCTTTTAGAAGTGATAAACGACATGAGAATATTGTCAGCAAGGAAAACGTGTTTTTCTTTCACACACAACACATGATGGCAACTTGAGAGGGTTTCCTTCCCAGTTCCAATGAACCAGCATGGAGGAAGTGAAATGCACCATCACCAACAACAAACCTTAGCTTCCCTTTCAGACTACACATCGCTCTCTTCCGATCTCTCGTTCTTTCTCTCTTGCACACATAAAAGCTATAAATAGGCATAGACACATTAATTACGTGGCTGCTGGGGTGAGGTGCCTCTCTACGTGCAGAAATTATTCCACACACAGCCAGTGAAACAAAAGCTTCAGTCCGGCACTATTTCATGTCACAGGGACTGACTCTTCCGAAATAGAACCACATAGCGCCAGCGGAAAAGCCAAGTCAAATCAAAACAGGATCTTGTGATTAGGACGTGTTCCATATCGGCTGTTCACATCCATTGATCTGCTGACAGAAAAGTGATTCAAGGGCACTTGTCATGTTATTTTATATTTTAATTGACTTCAATTATGTGGATGGAATCATACTGAACTAAAATAGACATGCAACATGTAAAGTATTGGTCCCATGTTTCATGAGCTGAAATGAAAGATCCCAGAAATGTTCCATAACCACAAAGCTTATTTCTCTCAAATGTTTTTTACAAATCTGTTTATATCCCTGTTAGTGAGCATTTATCCTTTGATAATCCAATATAATCCATCCACCTGACAGGTCTGGCATATAAATAAACTGATAAACTGATAAAACAGCATGATCAATAAAGTACCTATCTATCTCTCTATCTAAGTGCACCTTGTGCTGGGGACAATAAAAGGCCATACTAAAATGTGCAGTTTTGTCACAAAACACAATGCCACAGATATCTCAGGTTGAGGGAGCATGCAATTGGCATGCTAACTGCAGGAATGTCCATGAGAGCTGTCGCCAGATAATTCAATGTTAATTTCTTTACCATAAGCCCCCTCCAACATTGTTTTAGAGAATTTGGCAGTACGTCGAACCAGCCTCACAACTGCAGACCACGTGTAATAACGCCAGCCCAGGAACTCCACATCTAGCTTCTTCACCGGTGGGATCATCTGAGACCACCCACCCGGACAGCTGATGAAACTGAGGAGTATTTCTGTCTGTAATAAAGCCTTTTTGTGGGGAAAAACACATTCATGCCCTCCCAGGCACACTCATGGCTGCGCCCCTGCCCAGTCATGTGAAATCCATAGATTAGGGCCTAATTCATTTATTTCAATTGATTTATTTCCTTATATGAACTGTCTCAGTAGAATCGTTGAAATTGCTTAATGTTGCGTTTTAATTTTAGCTCAGTATAGTTGTTATTGCTCAGGAGCCATGTAAAGAGTTTGCCATGCCTATAGCGAAAGGAGAGAAGAGTTATGCAGACTGGGTGGGCATTAAAAGATACAGAGTTGGTTATTTTATTGTTTCCTCTTTAATAATGAAAATGAATGGCCTGCCCCAGTCATTGACAATTAGAGACTCAGGGTTAAGCAAGGGTTAGACTGTGATTGGATTGTTGCCCATGTAAAGAGCCACTCTAAACTTGTTGGTCTGCTGTTGGGTGACTTTCTTTCTAAGAACCTCTCAACAGTACACTCTTAAAAAAAAAGGTGTTTTTGAGAACCTAAAGGGGTTCTTCAGCTGTCCCCATAGGATAACTATTTGAAGAAACCTTTTTGGTTCCAGGTAAAACCCTTTTGGGTTCCATTTCAAACCCTTTCCAGAGGGTTCTACATGGAACCTCAAAAGGGTTCTCCTATGGGGACAGCCAAAATTTCTTTTTTTTTTTAAGAGTGTACCTGTATCATTATACATTTTAATGGCTTGTTGCAGCTCTTGGCCTCCTAGGCTCCCAGATTAGGAAATGAGAAATGAAAGCACAGCATTGAAAGAGGAAGCAGCAGTCCAGTCAACAGCTCCTCATAGGCCTTTGAAGTTGCAGTTATATGGAGCACCTGCACTCCCTCCTCCACCTACAGTACTCCTCAAGGAGAGGTTGCGACTCTCTTCCATTTACTGATGAACCTAGTATAGGATTCCCTCGCCTGCCTTGTTCCAGATACCAGGTTTTGAAAATGTACGATTCCTCCACAGCAAATACACACAATTAACTTTGTTGTTGTACTTTGAATGTTGTTCAAAATCGTGCAGTGGATTAGGCAGACATTCTATGTATATACTGTACCTACAGTTGAAGGCTCCTAGGTGTGTTGAAAGATTAGAGTTACTAGTCCCTGGTTTATCTGGTTTGTCTTCCATCGTGTTAGCTATCCTAACTCTAAATATGCAGAAGGGAACAAAGGATTTTCCTTGTTTTTTGCTTAGTGATAAGACACAGGGAGACCCTCTGGCCGCTCCGTTTCCATGGCCACATCATTAGTGCACCGCCACAGCCGGCTGGAACTATTTGAAGTGGCAGTGGCAAAGCATTTTTAAAATAACAAGCCCCCTAGTTTAGGGAGTAAGGAGGGGAAAATAACTTTAGGCAAAAAATTATTAGCTTTAATCCATGTTTGATAACACCTCATAAAGTCACCCTGTAGATAATCATTAATGCTCTTCACCCTGAAACTATTTTCAGTTTGAGCTATTTGCGCTGATCCACCTGCCATGTTTTTTTATGTGGGGTTGTCATACAGCACCACAAGTAGCGAACATTGACTCAACACTGACCAAGTAAATAGCCACCAACAGCACACCACCTTGTCACTGAGGTGTAATCAAAGGTTTGATTCATGCTTATTAACGAGTATGACACAAAGGAGATTATCTGAAAAAGTGATTGCTTAGTGAATGAACTGAGCTGATTAGAAATCTGATTTACAGAATTATGCCACTTCAAAACAAGGAAAACCTTATGGCATCGGCTTAGCTCATCAACACAGCGACACTCATTTTGGTTATCTATTATTCATGTATACAGTAAGAGTAGAAATTCGAGGCGCATCAGCGGAAACTAAGGAAAAATGACCAAAATCTGTCAAAAATGAGTCACTTCAAATCACACAGCCTGATAAACACATCGATAATGTTATATCAACACTGATTTGTGTTCCTGAGCAAACCTGGCACAAAACAGGATGTATAGACGGAGTGCGCATAATGGGGTCTGCGCTAATTATTTAACTTGTATCACACAACCTGAAATTTGCATGATGTGTTAATTGCTAGCTGTAACCAGAAGGTGAAACAATCATAAAGGACCATGGGGTTAGAGTAGAGTGGAGATGATTCCCTCGTTGAAAGGTGTGACATGCGCAGGCAAACACACTGAAGTCAATTACTACGCCCTCGTTACTTTGATTAAAGGGATAAGAGCGAGATTTTAGCTATTTTGCCTTTTTCTACCTGCCCAGTAAAATGAACTCATGTATAACATTTTAAATCTCACACTATCCCTTTAGAGCAGGGATCATCAGCTAGATTCAGCGCGGGTTGATTTTTCCTTGAGCGGATGGTCAGGAACATAATTACAAATATTTGTAGACAGCAAATTGACCGCAAGAAGCCCAAACATATATAGATTAATCTTGCTGACAATCACATACAGTTGAAGTCGGAAGTTTACATACACTTAGGTTGAAGTCATTAAAACTCATTTTTCAACCACTCCACAGATTTCATGTTAAACTATAGTTTTGGCAAGTCGGTTAGGACATCTACTTTGTGCATGACACAAGTAATTCTTCGAAAAAAATTGTTAAACAGACCGATTATATCGAAATTCCAGTGAGTCAGAAGTTTACATACACTAAATTGACTGTGCCTTTAAACAGCTTTGAAAATTCCAGAAAATTGTCATGGCTTTAGAAGGTTCTGATAGGCATAATGAGTCAATTGGAGGTGTACCTGTGGATGTATTTCAAGGCCTACCTTCAAACTCAGTGCCTCTTTGCTGGACATCATGGGGAAATCAAATCAGCAAAGACCTCAAGAAAACAAATTTGTAGGCCTGAAGGCACCATGTTCATCTGTACAAACAATAGTATGCAAGAATAAACACCATGGGACCACGCAGCCGTCATACCGCTCAGGAAGGAGACGCATTCTGTTTCCTAGAGATTAACGTACTTGTGCAAAAAGTGCAAATCAATTCCAGAACAGCAAATGACATTGTGAAAATGCTGGAGGAAACAGGTACAAAAATATCTATATCCACATTAAAACGAGTCATATAGCGACATAACCTGAAAGGCCGCTCAGCAAGGAAGAAGCCACTGCTCCAAAACCGCCATAAAAAAGCCAGACTACAGTTTGCAGCTGCACATGGGGACAAAGATTGGAAAAAGGGGGAGGCTTGCAAGCCGAAGAACACCAACCCAACCATGAAGCACGGGGTTGCAGCATTATGTTGTGGGGTGCTTTGCTGCAGGAGGGTCTGGTGCACTTCACAAAATAGATGGCATCATGAGGAAGGAAAATATGTGGATATATTGAAGCAACATCTCAAGACATCAGTCAGGAAGTTAAAGCTTGGTTGCAAATGGGTCTTCCAAATTGACAATGACCCCAAGCATACTTCCAAAGTTGTGGCAAAATGGCTTCAGGACAACAAAGTCAAGGTATTGGAGTGGCCATCACAAAGACCTGACCTCATTCCTATAGAACATTTGTGGGCAGAACTGAAAAAGTGTGTGCGAGCTAGGAGGCCTACGATTTAAAGGAAATGCTACCAAATACTAATTGAGTGTATGTAAACTTCTGACCCACTGGGAATGTGATGAAAGAAATAAAAGCTGAAATAATTCATTCTCTACTGTTCTGACATTTCACATTCTTAAAATAAAAGTGGTGATCCTAACTGACCTAAGACAGGGAATTTTTACTAGGATTAAATGTCAGGAATTGTGATAAACTGAGTTTAAATGTATTTGCAAACTTCCGACTTCAACTATATCTCTATTATGCTTAGGAATACTTAAATGATTTCTCAAATTAAAGTCATTTGGAGTTGATTTGTTGGGGTTTTAGTCTTACTCCCAAACTTTTTTCTCTCTCAGAAAAACAAATAAATCACGGCCGTCAGGATCTATAAATTAGTTATAAACCCTTCACACAAACACACCCCCCCTTTAAAAAAAAAAAGGGTCCTTATGCAGGGTTTCGTCCCATAGGTACGGCCTCGTTTGAGTGGTGCGGATTCTCAACTTAATATAATACAGTATCCTTACCGTGCTAACAGCTTTAAAAAGATAGCCTTTGGCCACAAAAAACAGTACAACTCCTCCACTTTCTCAAATTTCCGGTGATGCATGCAGCGACCGACGTAGCTAGTTTGTTAGCTAAGCTAGCCCCTTGTAGCTAGCCAGTAAGTACTCCATTATGTGACATCATTTCACAGGATTTGTTTTTGAACAGAAGCTGTAGAGATCAGTAAGAAATGGTACTTCTGTAGCCAAATATCTTATTCATCCATTTTTGTTTCTAAGCATTAAAATAACCTGCTATGGTTGTGATTTGATCAGTTATAAAGCCTAAGGCTGTTATTTTTGCCCAAAAGCCAACCTTTAAGAATAACAAACATTCAACTGGTAACACAATGCATTGGGAAATATGGAACAGAGTCCATCTATATGTATTAACACTAGCTTTGTACAAACATTTTTATTTAATCTAAATATTTGGACCAAAACAACTTAAACAGAGTCTGATGGAGATACGCTACACTACCTTTGATTTGATTCATTGAGGCAATTTTTTTTTTTTTTTTTTTTATCCCCCCCCCCCCTATCAGAACATAGGCAAAAATAATTCTAACACTGAATACATTAATACAAATGAATAGCAGTGACTCTCCCATTTCGTACAGTCTTCTGACTAGCATGAGCTCTAGAAAAAAAATAAAATACCACAGTTGGAGTACGGAAAATCCTTTGTGGTGGCAGTAGAGTCCACATTCAAATCCAGGACTTCCAAATAAAATAAAAAAGCAAAAGGGTTGCATCAGTATGGTGGGTGATTGACAGAGAAATGGCACAACATTTTCAGTTTTAAAACAGTCCAGCAGGAAGTAGGTGTGCAATGGACATAGTTTTGAGACAGACAAAAGGGGGAAGAGCCAAAAAATCCTCAGCAAACCAATTTCATCAATCTTGTGTAGTCTTGAAGCTTTATGGAGAAAACTTTTTGGCTTGTGCTCGAACCCTTTTTTCATATTCCACTCTGTTTTGGCTAAAATAAAATAAAGAGATTGAGGCATGTTATGAGTAATGGAAATAATTATCAACAGACTTGCAACAACGTTTGCTAACAGCTAGACATCAAAATATGGGCACAAGCAAGTTAGAAATTTGCCAGCAGCTGTGTATATCCTACTCTGACTGACATTTGACAAAACCTTTTAGTGAATAAATATCTGCTGGTTCAGACCAGACTCACCAGTAAATTGTATACGCCTCAGCTTGTGCAGGATCCTGGATATTTGGTTCATTTAGGAGCTCTTGGATTCCTAACAATATCTGTGGATGAAAACCAAGTTTAATGGCAATTTGTGTTAGAAGTTGATTAAACGCCATAGAAGGTTGCTATCTATTAAGTAACCACCATGAGGCCATGCTGCCCTCTGCAGCAAAGCATTTTACAGTGCAGCCAAGAGTCACCTGTGTACACAAATACAGTTTGCATTCACACAGATTCAAAGATCTCATCTAAATGTATCCAACCCCCACACCATATGCATTTGGACTAAAATGTTACTCTATACTACAGCATTTTGGATTTGAGCTCAAATGTTTCATATGGAGGCGACAGTACAGTGTCACCTTTTATTCAAGGGCATCTTCATACATACAGTTGAAGTCGGAAGTTTACATACACCTTTGCCAAATGCCTTTAAACTACATTTGTGAAATGTAATCCTGGGGAAAAAAGTCCCTCCTGCAGCAAAGCAGACATGATGCTGCCATGACGCATAATGAAATTTCCCCCCCGGGGGATCAATAAAGTACCTATCTATCCATCCCTGTGCTTCACGAAAGGGATGTGTTCTTCGGCTTGCAAGCCTCCCCCTTTTTCCTCCATACATAATGGTCATTATGGCCAAACAGTTCTATTTTTGTTTCATCAGACCAGATGACATTTCTCCAAAAAGCACGATCTTTGTCCCAATGTGCAGTTGCAAACCGTAGTCTGGCTTTATGGCGGTTATGGAGCAGTGGCTTCTCCCTTACTGAGCAGCCTTTCAGGTTATGTCAATATAGGACTTGTTTTACTGTGGATAGATACTTCTGTACCCATTTCCTCCAGCATCTTCACAGGGTCCTTTGCTGTTGTTCTGGAATTGATTTGCACTTTACACACCAAAGTACATTTCTCTAGGAGACAGAATGCATCTTCTTCCTGAGTGGTATGACAGCTGTGTGGTCCCATGGTGTTTATACTTGCGTACCATTGTTTGCACAGATGAACGTGGTACCTTCAGGCATTTGTAAATTGCGCCCAAGGATGAACCAGACTTGGAGGTCTGCACATTTTTTTTTTTTTTTTTCCCCCCATGATGTCAAGCAAAGAGGCACTGAGTTTGAAGGTAGGCCTTGAAATACATCCACAGGTACACCTCCAGTTAACTCAAATTATGTCAATTAGCCTTTCAGAAACTTCTAACGCAATGACAATTTTATGGAATTTTCCAAGCTGTTTAAAGGCACAGTCAACTTAGTGTATGTAAACTTCTGACCCACTGGAATTGTGATATAATCTGTCTTAACAATTGTTGGAAGAATTACTTACAAAGTAGATGTCCAAACCGACTTGCCAAAACTATAGTTTGTTAACATGAAATCTGTGGAGGGGTTGAAAAATGAGTTCTATTGACTTCAACCTAAGTGTATGTAAACTCCCGACTTAAACTGTATAAGTTTTTATTATAGTGAATACTAAGAGAGAAGGTTAGAGGCAGAAAAGACTAACTTTGTGTTTTAGCACAATGTTCCAAATGCCATGTGGTCAAACACATTGAGCCTGTTTTACTGTAATAGAGGATAACTTTTCCTTTGTAACGATACCCTTGTCTCAACTCCCAAAATGTAGAACAGAGCAGACCCTACTAAGATGGGAGTATTAATGAACGTGAATGTGGAAAATTAACGCTCAGTTTGTCACGTGCGGCATCATGTATCGCTAGCAGCATTTTAACAAGACTCGTGCTAGCTATTTAGTCGGTTTTATAAAAAATGTGCAATGAGCATTAAAAAGATCCATCTACATAAGGAATTGGCATCTCGTTCTCATTGTGAGAAATTAGCATTTTATCCAGCTAGGCCACTTGATTTCAACATCTAAACAAATGAACAGGCTATTCAAACAGTTGGAGACAGGAGGGTGCATTCATAATAATTCAACTGGTCTAACTTGTTAGCATCCAAGTTGGCTAGACTTTAAATTTAAAGTCTAGCAGACTACTCACTAGCAGGTGGGCTTGAGACTTACATTTTCTATATTGCCTACTACTAGAAGTTTGTCATTATTAGTGGATGTGTATTGTGCTGGTTAAATTTGTAACAAAAAGGTTTCATAGTTAAAAGCCAGATCAGAGATTATTGCTAAAATAAAGCAGGTTAAAGGGTAGGTAGCATGTAACCTATGGATTTGTATTACAATACGCATAAAGTACCAAATCAAAGTTACCTCACTTTTCGTTTGAGTTATCTAAAACTGATCAGAATTCCAAAGAACGCTGCAATCGATTGCACTCATGACTACTGGTTTTAATTCTCAGCCAACTTACAAGCAAATACTTTATGAATGTAGTTACTAGCCTGCCAATGTTGGCACTACAAGCCTGCTAACGCTACATTAGCACGGTGCGAGTCAGCCGGTTGCCATCACCCAGAAGCTGGTGTGAGGAGCTATAGGAGGACGGGCTCATTGAAATGGCTGGAATGGAATTAATGGAACGTTATCAAACATATAGAAACCCCAGATTTCTTCCCCCATTATAGCCATTACAGTGAGCCAGTCCTCATATAGCTCTTCCTACCAGCCTCCACTGCTATCAACACCTAGCTTATAGCTACATTCAAGTAAACCAGTTTTAGAAATACGTAACGCCACCTAACCAGTTATCAAATAATGTTACTGGTATGCAGTAATCTTAGCCAACAAGTCTGCCAGCTAAAGTCAGTTATTTTGGCCTGCTAGCTAGTCTAGCCAGCTAATTAGCCAACCACCACGGTGTACATAGCTAGTCTAGCACAGACAGGAACCCTCAGAACCAAACAAAATCTTACTGATTGACAGCCAAGTTAGCAAGCAAAGTCAAAGAAGAGGCCTTCAGAGGGAGAGTCAGCTAGCTAATCCAATGGCGATAGTGGTAAATCCACATTGAATTTACCTGGTTTATCTAAATTACTGCCGGCACTCACAACATACCAGTAGGTAATAGAAGTTGCAGGCTTCACATTCACACCAACTTCTGTCTGTACCGTCCAAACAGTTAGGCCTACACTAATATGATCCTTCCGTGGAAAGGTGAGACGCTTAAGACCTCCTACGAGCCGTCAATACAGGACTAAGACCGAATCCTACTACACCGGCTCTGACGCGCGTCGATGAGGCAGGGCATGCAAACTATCACGGCATACAAAGGAAAACCCAGCTGCAAGCTGCCCAGGGACGCCAGGCTACCAGACGAGCTAAATGCATTCCATGCTCGCTTTGAGGCAAGCAACACAACCATGGATGAGAGCACCAGCTGTTCCAGACGATTGATCACTCTCTGTAGCTGATGTGAGGAAGACCTTAAAACCGGTTAACAAGGCTGATAACCAGGAAGCGTACTCAGCGCATGCGCTGACCAGCTGGCAAGTGTCTTCCCTGACATTGTCAACCTCTCCCTGACCCAGTCTAATACCTACATTTCAAGCAAACCACCATATACCTGTGCCAAAGAACACAAAGGTAACCAGTCTAAATATTATCACACCACTCATCTATAGCCATAAAATGCTTAGAAAGGCTGGTCATGGCTCACACCATCAGACACCCTGGACCCAAACCAACTCACATAACACCCAAAAAGATCAACAAGGCAATTTCTATTGCACTCCATACAGCCTTCTCCAACCTGGACAAGAGGAACACCTGTGAATGCTGTTCATTGACTACAGCTCAGCATTCAACACCAGTGCCCTCCAAGCTCATCACTAAACTAAGGTCCCTGGGACTGAATACCTAATCTGTACATAAAGTGCATTCTGAAAATATTCAGACACCTTTACTTTTTCCACATTTTGTTAGGTACCAGCCGTATTCTAAACTGTATTAAATTGTCCACCCTCCTTTAAAATCAGTACTTTGTCGAAGCATATTTTGCAGCGATTACAGCCTTGAGTCTTCTTGGGTATGACGCTGCAAGCTTGGCACACCTGTATTTGGAGAGTTTCTCCCATTCTTCTCTGCAGATCCTCTCATGCGCTGTCAGGTTGGTGGGGAGAGTCGCTGCACAGCCATTTTCAGGTCTCTCCAGAGATGTTTGATCGAGCTCTGGCTGGGCCACTCAAGGACATTCAGACTTGTCCCGAAGCCATTCCTGCATTGTCTTGGCTGTGGGTCGTTGTCCTGTTGGAAGGTGAACCGTCACCCCAGTCTGAAGTCCTTAGTGCGCTGGAACAGGTTTTCATTAAGGATCTATGTACTTTGCTCTATTCATCTTTCCCTTGATCCTGACTAGTCTCCTAGTCCCTGAAAAACATTTCCACAGCATGATGCAGCCACCATGCATCACCGTAGGGATGGTGCCAGGTTTCCTCCAGACATGACGCTTGGCATTCCAGCCAAAGAGTTCAATCTTGGTTTCATCAGACCAGAGAATCAAACTCCAAGAGTAATGTGCCTTTTACTGAGGATTGGCTTACATCTGGCCACTCACCATAAAGGTCTGATTGGTGGAGTGCTGCAGAGATGGTTGTACTTCTGGAAGGTTCTCCCATCTCCACAGAGGAACTCTTAAAGTGACCATCAGGTTCTTGGGCACCTCCCTGCCAAAGACCCTTCTCCCCCGATTGCACAGTTTGGCCAATGTTCTTGGTGACCTTCAATGCTGCATACAATTTTTGGTACCCTTCTTCAGATCTGTGCCTCGACACAATCCTGTCTCAGAGCTCTACGGACAATTCCTTAGACCTCATGGCTTGGTTTTTGCACTGACATGCACTGTCAACTATGGGACCTTATATAAACAAGTGTGTGCCTTTCCAAATCATGTCCAATCAAATGAATTTAGCACAGGTGCACTCAAAGGATGATCAAGGTTCAAGCTCAAGGATGATCAATGGAATCAGGATGCACCTGAGCTCAATTTCAAATCTCATAGCAAAATATATTTTTATACATTTTCTTTGTCATTATGGGTTAATGTGTGTAGATTGATGATTTAAAAAAACAAAACTATATATATTTAGAATAAGTCTGTAAAAGAAAGTGGACAAAGTCAAGGCGAATGCACTGCATCTACTGCAATTACCTCATACCCTATGCACATCAACTCTGTACTGGTACCCCATATATACAGCCAAGTTATCGTTACTCATTGTACATTTATTATTACTTTTTGATTATTTCTTCATCTTTCACTGCATTGTTGGAAAAGGCCTGTAGATAAGCATTTCACTGTTAGTCTACACCTGTTGTTCACAAAGCATTTGACAAATACAATGTTAAATACAGGTGAATTTGTCCAAATACTTCACTACTCAACATGGGGGGGGGAAACGACGACTAGATACATAAAGGGCCTTCATTTCTAAATTATTATTATGCTAGAGTATACAGGCAAATTTTTAATATTAGATTCACGGTCCAAATACATACAGAGCGGAGTGTATATTACTATTCCTAGGGTTATATGCAAAGAAAAAGCTAAAACCAGAGAGAAGGAGTCTGATGAAAGCTCTTACTTGTTTGATAGTGATGGCCGGCCTCCAGTCTTTGTCCTCCTCTAAAATCGATAGACAGACGGTACCAGAGGGATATACATTTGGATGGAACAAAGGGGGCTCAAATTTGCCTGCCAAGAGTGGAGAAAATATCAGACTGTTAGCACAATCTGGAGAACATTCCAGTTGGCACTTACAGTTCATTAAAAGCTGTGATTTTAGATAAATATCTCCCTCTCTATCCACCCTATGAGGTTGGAATAATACTGAAAACCATAATGCCCTTTTAGTGTGAGAGCGGTTTGAAGAGAACACCTGAAACTGCAGTCTGTTTTGGTGGGATGGAGTTTTGGCCTGCCTGGTAAAATGAGTTATAGACCAATAAGGAGAGTTCAAAACCGCTGCCAATAACAGCTAGTTCAGTTTTCCCATACCCACTCAACACCAGTTCTAGCAAAACTCTTGCTTGAGAAAATTGTTCTTCACTAAGAAGCTATTTTTGTTTGGCCATTTTAATTGAAAACAAGGCAACAGTAAACACGTCGTCCCCCACAAATGATGCAGCGCCCCCTTGGTGCAATCAGTGTAATTTTGTAAATGACAGATCCATTTGACAAGACGCATCCTTCACCCAAGTTGTGTCATATCGCAAAGGTTAGCTAGACTCATCCCTGAGCATGTGTGCCAAATTTCATCACCGAGTCAAACAGATAGAGATAAAAACATGTGCCTGTTAGTGCCACCATGTGGTCGATATGAATGCTCTTACATATGTTGAGTCTTGAACATGCTTGACTGTTTTATATGCATTTAAGTGCCAGACCACATTCACCTGAACATTTGTTGGTCAATAGCAGCCATGCTGTAGGTACTAGTCCGGAAAATGTTGCGTTGAGACCTTCATCCATAGCTGCCATATCAAGTTTCATGTAGCTCAGTCCTTCGGTGCCAGAAGAATAGCACTTCACGTGTGTCACATTTCTAAATGGCAGACCTTATGGGTCCACGAGGCAAATTTGTTCCTTGTGAGGTCAGGGACCCATGTGCCGAATTTCATGACTTTATGTCAAACAGGGTGAGGGGCATGACCTTTGAAAGTTCCCATTTTCTTGTTATAGTGCCACCATCTGGCTAAACAGTGTAATTTGTAAATGCTGGCTCTTATGGCAAGACGTATCATTCACCCACAGTAAGGTACTTCAATGCTACCCAGAAATTATATAGATAACAGCTGTATTGTACTTTTAAAAAGAGAAAACATACACTTGGGAGGTGAAGAAGGATAGTCATCCTTGAAGAGCATTCGCAGTTTAAACAAGCCCCCCTCCCATGGGGTCTGTGGAGAGAAACACAGCAGCAACTTGGTCAACACTCCTTCAGTAACTGTAGAGTTGGGCAATGTTCTCATTGCTTCACTATGAACATCTGTGGCAATCAATTAACAGCTTCTAACAGTATACAGCCATTATTAAATACACTGAAGTGCTGGTTCAGTCTCCTACAACCAGTTAATGCCTTGCTTAGTTGTATTAAAACAAAATCTGCTGTCCAGTTGAAAAACACCACACAGTGCCAACGTATTAAGCTGCATAACGAGCTGCATAGGAGTGATTGCTTCCTCTAGTCTGAACATAGTGGTACCTACAAAACGTATACAGAGATTGTTCTGCTCTCACTCCAGAGAAACTCTTACCCCCTTCTTTCCAGGGATGGCACACTCCCAATTCATCAAATTCATTGTTCCATCTGGGTTTTTTGTTGGCACGGCAACAAATCCCTAGGGAAAGGGAAGAGATATTGTTCAATACATGAAATGTCCAACTCCATGAACTTGCCAACTATGGCCCTTCCCAGAAACAATCCTTAGCCCCCTACCCTCTATGGATGTGTAACTCAGTGTTTAGTTGTTAACGGCTCAGTCACGTGTCATGTTGGCTATTGTATTAGCTCCAACAGCCATCAGTTATGCAGAACGTGTTCAGATGTATAGTAGGCCTATGCCTGTGTCTGTATTGTCCCCCTGTAAGAGTCTTATGCTGGTGACAAATTCATTTTCCCATATCTAGGATCAATAACGTTTATTCAGCCAGGCCAGGGCAGTACAGCTCTGCTTGACAGAGCGTAAAAAATTGTGTAATAGACTACTATCTAGAAAACACACATTTCTACAAACAAGTCTTTCAACATAACCTTAAATAACCAGATAGACATATGCAAAAGGCACTGTTGACATGAAAAGCACCCATGTCCCTTGATACTCACAAAAGGATGGTCTTTTCGCCAGGCCTTTCTTTCTTGTGCTAGACGACTTAAGGCTATACCAGACATGACTTGAGGACTCCCTAAATCAAAAACATTCAGATACAAACTGAAAAAAAGGGAGCAACAATGGTTTACAGTTCTATTGAACTAAACAATGCCGATGTGCTGCACAATTTAATCCCACAGATCAGATAGTTTCTCTCTGGCAATTGATCAATTAATGTTACTGGTCTCTGGATAACAGAGCACAGCCAAATATAGTGCTCAGACAGCTCACAATGCTGCAGCCACTTCATTTATGTCACATCCACAAGTTCAAAGGGGCACAACCAGAGACCTAGCCTAAATGTGTTCAATATGAACTCAGTCCTTCATATTGTTATCATCATAGTAATGCAGATTGTTGCTCATATATCACAGCAGTAACACATGTGTAGTAAAAAAAAAAAAAAGTAACACTGACCTCCATTAAGATAAGCGCCAAGTTTTCCTACACTCTTAAAAAAAATTAAGTTCCCTTCTAGAACCTAAAATGTTTATTCAGCTGTCCCCATATGAGAACCCTTTTGGTTCCAGGTAGAACCCTTTACACAGAGGCTTCTAGCTGGAACCAAAAAGGCTTCTCCTTTGGGGACTGCCAAAGAACCCTTTTTCTATGAGTGTACAGTACTGTAAGCATTGATTGTATAGAACAATCTAAAGCCCAAATAAAAGCTGAATAATCTGGTGGATTCTTACGTTGGTGATATATTTAATTTTACATTATCTGGGAAGCATGGTTATTGTAGGTAGCTTGTGCGCCTAGTGTAGAAAACATATAGTATTGAAGATTCATACTAGACTAACCACTGAATGTGGCACTATCAATATGCTGACAAGATTGAGAGACTTAAAACATAATGACGAGAAACTTTGGCCTTGAGTTATAGGAATAACAGATTCTCACAACCGAGATATCTGTAGGTTGTTTAGGTTATCGCCTGAATGGGACAAAGTAGCATGAACAAGTAACGTTGGTTGGATTTTAAATGCATCAATGTAGCTAACTAACATGTTAGTTATAGCAGCTTGTTTTGTTGACAAACACATGTCCAATAAATTATATATTGATTGGATAATTTGTACAGCAGTAGTTACACATTTACACAGCCTTTATGTTGCCCAAAGATAATATGCAACTCTTATGCGCAACTATGGCACGAAAAGCCGCTAAACAAGTGCAACTGCGCACTCTCAGCAGTCACATTTTGAGGCTAGGTTAGCTACATAGAAGTCCAGTTTATGAAGCATTTACCAATTTAAATACATATAGCCAGCCGATAAACAAAAAAAACTGCCATCAGTACGTGACGTTTAAGATTAACGAATAACGTAAATGAAGATGGATAGCGTAGTTATCTAGTCAGACAACTGTAGCCTAGTTAACAGTAGCAAGTTAGCAAGCTTTCTATCTAGTTAGCTAGCTAGCTAGCTAGCTAGCTTCATAAACCCCAAACCAAAAACACGAAAACTTACACCGACTACGGACTTAAAAAAAACATTATCAATAGGCTACAAACACTTACCTTCAGTGTGATAAAAAATCACAAGCTATATTTTTAAAAGAACACTCGGGTAGCCCAATTTTTTTTAAATCTAACTCGAGACAAATCTAGCTAGGCTAGTGAAGTTTCCCTCCTGAAAAAAAACAGAAATTTAGCCCAGGCTAAATAGGACCTGATTAACTTACTTGCTATTGCCTGAAAACAATTTTCACTAATTACTTGATAGGACAATTAGTTCTCTACAAGCTGTTGGTTATTAAGAGTGGACGTAATCAAAATGCTACCATCAAAAATATATTATGAGATAGCTATTTAACGAGAACAAAACAAGACAAAACATGAAACATTGAATATTCTGTGAACTATGTGGTGTCACAACTAATACGATCAATGTATTATATTTAGCAGAAAATGCAAGGTAAGGCATATGTTGTTACAAATTATATGATTGTCCATAATTTAAATCATTATTTTCAGGCAAAGAATTTGACAGCTATGAATTTAAAGAGACAGTACATCCAAAGTTAGGGACTGAGTGTAGGCAAAAGATTTCGACCCTACCATTATACTTGTTTACACTAAGCTGCACTGTGGTCAGAGCTGGCGCAAGATATGGGCCAGAAAACATACCTTAATACAGGGATGGGATATGCCACTGTACTCCAAATTTTACCTTCATCCAAACTGATATACCTAAGCCTCCTCAGAAAGTAGAGTCGGCTCTGCCCTTTTTGTACAGGGCCCTGGTGTTACCAGCCCATTCCAGCCTGCTGTCCATATGGACTCCCAGGAACTTGTATGAACCAACCATTTCCACATCCATCCCCTGTATAGCGACAGCAGTCAGTTTGGCCTTAGTTCTCCTGATGTTGAGCTGAAAGTGGTTTTGCTCACACCACACCACAAAGTAATTGATTTTGCTCCTATACTCCTCCTCCTGCCCACCCCTGATGCTCCCTACAATTGCGGAGTCATCCGAGAACTTCTGCAGGTGGCATGTTTAAGAGTTATATCTGAAGTCTGAGGTGTAGAGGGTGAACAGGAAGGGGGGCAGGACCGTTCCCTGGGGGGCCACTGTGTTGCTGAATGCCCGTTCTGACACACAGCTCTGTAGCCGCACCAATTGTGGCCTACCGGTCAGGTAGTCCGTAACTCAGGAGACTAAAGGTGCTTCCACTTTCATCCTCCTCATCTTCTCACCGTTTTTGATTTCCTCACTTATGTAATATGCAGCCAATGAGGTATTTTTCTGTTATTCATATGTTTAATCTGATACTCTTATATCTACGGCTAATCTGTTTTTATGTATGTAAGCACTTCAGAGTTATATCAAGCTAATAAGTCACTCATAAGACAAGAAAGTTGTAAGAGTGTGCTTAACTGTATTTTCATTCACTTTATAGTTCTCACGGAAGGTGCTAATTCTGACTAAAACTTCAGAATAAAACCGCCAGTTAAAATCAAGAAACAGTTGTGCTCGTGGTTACTGGAGGGAGCTACACAGAGCACACAAGGTGAGTCCAAAAATATATTGTATGCTGCTGCATAAATGATATAATATGGAAGGGAGATATGTATACTGTAGCTAAGAAAGTAATACTAATTGTATGTTGTGTAGTAAGCTGTTAGTAGCGCATGTGCCTCACCCTAATAATTTGGGTCTATTTTCACCTCTTAATTTTGCCTACTGTTCTAACTCGGTGGTGCACATGTAGCCTATAACCTGTTTTTGAGAAATGTAATAATTGAATATTGTAAGAGCTTTCATTGTCTGCTTGTATGCCCCCTTTATTTATCCTACGGTTCTGACTTAGTGTACAGGGAGAACACTGTAAGAACGGCCCATGTTCTGAATCCTGTCGCTGTACATTTCAAAATTGCTGAATAAATAGTTATATTGACTAACGTTATGTCCGTCCTAGCTCGCTCATTAATGTCTTAATCGAAATTACGGATTGCGTCTTATCCTTTTGTCGTCCCCTTATGCCATAGTTTGTACATTTCAATTGTCAGTAGAAACCACATTTATTTAATCAAGTCAGCCATATCAGCTACAGTCATATGAATTTTTTTTTAAACATATTTGGACAGATGGATATGTAATCTTCACTTCAACACTATTGACAGATAAAGGTTACCCAATTTAACAAATCACACACACAAAAAAACTCTAAAATATTATGTGATGGTAAAGGTATACTAACTTTTTCCCCATATTTTTTTACTAGGCAAGTCAGTTAAGAACAAATTCTTATTTTCAATGACGGCCTATTTGGGTTAACTGCCTTGTTCAGGGGCAGAACGACAGATTTTTACCTTGTCAGCTCGGGGATTCGATCCAGCAACCTTTCAATTATGGGCCCAACACTAACCACTGGGCTACCTGCCGCCATATGGAAAATGCATTTTTGTTTATTTTAATTGCATAACATTTTCAAAAAAAAATGTGGATGTGTGATTTGTTAAATTGGGTAACCTTTATCTGTCAATAGTGTTGAAGTGAAGATTACATATCCATCTGTCCAAATATGTTTAAAAAGGATTAGCAGTGGTAAGGTGTTTGGGGCTGCTGTTGGGACTCTGCTGTTGGGACAGCTTTATGTAGGCCCTAACCGTTTGTGGGCACTGTTTGTCACCGTTATAGTGCAATTAATGTATTGTTTAGTGTTGTGTTGTGGCTTTCCTGGAATGCATCCCACAAATTGTTTTTTTTCTCCCACCAAGATTTACATGCTAAAATCACCACTGATGATAACAATAATCACACTACTTTGTTTGTAACACATACAGATGATCCCTTCACAAACAAGGTTTGTTCACAACACCTGGATCGTGGTTAGGAGGGTACAACCAGCAACCAGAGAGGAACAAGAACATCTTTGGTGCATCGTAGGCTACTGAAACTTTAGTGTTAGATTGATTGACCAGAGAATTCCTCGATGTGTTTCTATCTGAACGTTCAACTACGTTGTGCCAAGGAGCTTCTATACCCAGAGGCGCAACATCGCGAGACATCCGGGAACTCTTGCAAAATAGATCAAGCAGACCAGGCCGGGGTTTGAGAAGACAATGAGAAAAGTGAAACATTCTTCCTAAGTTGTTAATTTTAACAAGATTCGCGCGAATGTCTTAAGTAATGGAACATGTTATTTCTCCAACCTTGTGAAAGTGACAAACTAACACGTATTCATTTTCGTAAAAAACTTTATATTGAAGGAGTGCCTTTGACAGCCTGTAAGTGCACAGTCTGGACTATACCCGATGACATTGCCTACAAGTGTGATAGGGGATTTCTATAGATACCACAGTATGAGTCATAATACCCATAAAGCCTAGTGGTCAAACATGGAAATATTTCCAATAGTTTTTCCACCATTCATTATCCCATAGGGGATTTTAGAAACACTTAAAATAAGGGCTGTGTTTCATGTAGGCTTACCCTAGTGTAAATATCTCTAGGACAAGGTTACTTTTATCAATATATTCACCTGTATTTACCGCCCAAAAATGAAATGTTAATTAGACGAGACTGTCGAATCGAAGCCAAGGTAAGAATCTCTGCATTAACTATCTAATGTTAGCTAAATAAATTGGCTGCACTATCTAATGTTAGCTAAATAAATTGGCTACATTCCTGGAAAAACGAGCTGGAGATAATGTGCAGGAGCTTGCAGGGATTTGTAGTCTTGCATGACGTCTACGTTGACGCTAATTAGCATTTTCGGATCTGAGAGTAAATCGAGCTGAATATATTGATAAAAGTTACCTTATCTGAGAGATATTGACATAATTATCAGAACGTCACGCCAGGATAAGACTACACAAAAATTCATAGTGGAAAAACGATGGAACCATTTCCATGGAACCATTTCCCTGTTTGACGGCTAGGTTTCTTGGGTATTATGACACCTCCACTGTGGGGCTCTATAGGAGAAGCAGATTCTTCCCATCTTCATACTGTACTGTCTTTGGTTGTGCACTACTGAATGCAGCTTTGTGTTTGAACAGAAGCTCAATATGATTTAACTCTGTGATTAACTAAACTTGAGTCTGTCATTTGATATTTATTTAACTAGACAAGTCAGTTATGAACAAATTCTTATTTACAATGACGGCCTACCAGTGTCTATATATGTTTAGTTATTACCATATTTCGTTTTGATTGCCCCCTTGTTCTATACAGTGCATTCGGAAAGTATTCAGAACCCTTGACTTTTGTTACATTACAGCCTTATTCTAAAATGTATTAAATTGTTTTTTTCCCTCATCAGTCTACACACAAAACCTCTTAATGACAAAGCACAAACAGGTTGTTAAAAATTTGCACATTTATAAAAAACCTAATGAGATCAAATTTATTCAGATTCTTTAATCAGTACTTTGTTTAAGCACCTTTAGCAGTGCTTACAGCCTCAAGTCTTCTTGGGTATGACGCTACAAGCTTAGCACAACTGTATTTTGATCAGGTTCAAGTCCGGGCTCTGGCTGGGCCACTCAAGAACATTCAGAGACTTGTCCCAAAGCCACACCTGCATTGACTTGGCTGTGTGCTTAGAGTCGTTGTCCTGTTGGTGAACCTTCACCCCAGTCTGAGGTCCTGAGTGCTCTGGAGAAGGTTTTCATCAAGGACCTCTCTGTAATTTGCTCCGTTCATCTTTCCCTCGATCCTGACTAGTCTCCCAGTCTCTGCTGCTGAAAAACATCCCTACAGCATGATGCTGCCACTACCATGCTTCACCGTAGGGATGGTGCCAGGTTTTCTCCAGATGTGACGCTTGGCATTTAGGCCAAAGAGTTCAATCTTGGTTTCATCAGACCAGAGAATCCTGTTTCTCAAGGTCTGAGAGTCTTTAGATGCCTTCTGGCAAACTCCAAGCGGGTTGTCATGTGCCTTTTACTGAGGAGTGGCTTCCATCTGGCCTCTCTACCATAAGGCTTGATTGGGGGAGTGCTGCAGAGATAGTTGTCCTTCTGGAATGTTCTCCCATCTCCACAGAGGAACTCTGGAGCTCTGTCAAAGTGACCATCAGTTTCTTGGTCACCTCCCTGACCAAGGCTTTCTCCCCCGATTGCTCAGTTTGTCCAGGTGGCCAGCTATAGGAAAAGTCATGGTGGTTCCAAACTTCTTCCATTTAAGAATGATGGAGGCCACTGTTCTTCAATCAACCAATCCTTTTTACATCAGCCGATGTCACAAAGTGCAATACAGAAACCCGACCTAAAACCCCAAACAGCAAGCAATGCAGATGTAGAGGCACGGTGGCTAGAAAAAATTCCCTAGAAAGGCAGAAACCTAGGAAGAAACCTAGAGAGGTACCAGGCTTTGAGGGGTGGCCAGTCCCCTTTTGGCTGTGCCGGGTGGAGATTATAACAATACATGGCCATTAAGGCCAGATTTTTCTCTACGATGTTAAAACGTTCATAGATGACCAAAGGGTCAAATAATAATCAGAGGTTGCAACAGGTAAGTACACCAGGAGTAAATGTCACTTGGCTTTTCATAGCCGGACATTTAGATGTTGAAATAGCAGGTGCGGTAGAGAGAGCTAGTTGAAAACAGCAGGTCTGGTACAAGGTAGCACATTGTGTCATCAGGTAGCAAGGAGTCATCAGGCCAGGTAGTCCTGAGGCATGGTCCTAGGGCTCAGGTCCTCTGGGAGGGGAGGAAGAGAATTAGAGGGAGCATGCTTAAATTCACACAGCACACCGGATAAGAAAGGAGAGTAACACCAGATATTTATTTTATTTTTATTTAACCAGGCAAGTCAGATATAACAAACTGACCCTAGCACATAGACTATTGCAGCATAGATACTGGAGGCTGAGACAGGGGTGGTCGGGAGACACTGTGGCCCGTCCGACGATACCCCCGGACAGGGCCAACCAGGCAGGATATAACCCAACCCACTTTGCCAAAGCACAGCCCCCATACTACCAGAGGGACACCAACACACCACCAACCTACTACTCTGAGACAAGGCTGAGTATAGCCCACAAAGATCTCCTCCACTGCACAAGCCAGAGGGGGCGACAAACCGGACAGGAAGATTACGTCAGTGACTCAACCCACTCAAGTGACGGCATGGAAAGCACCAGTAAGCCAGTGACTCAGCCCCTGTAATAGGGCAGAGAATCCCAATGGAGAAACGGGAACTGGCCAGGCAGAGACAGCAAGGGCAGGTTGTCGCTCAAGTTCCGTTCACCTTCGCACCCCTGTGCCAGACTACACTCAATCAAAATACCTACTGAAGAGATGTGTCTTCAGTAAAGACTTAAAGGTTGAGACGGAGTCTGCGCAGACCATTCCATAAAAATGTAGCTCTATTGGAGAAAGCCCTGCTTTCTAGGGAGATAAGGAGGCCTGCGTCTTGTGACCGTAGCATACATGTAGGTATGTACGGCAGGACCAAAACGGAGAGATGGGTAGGAACAGGCCCATGTAATGCTTTGTAGTAAAATCTTCTTGGGGAACTTCAATGCTGCAGAATTATTTTGGTACCCTTCCCCAGATCTGTGCCTCGACAGAATCCTGTCTCAGAGCTCTTCGGACCATTCCTTTGACCTCCTGGCTTGGTTTTTGCTGACATGCACTGTCAACCTTATATAGACAGGTGTGTGCCTTTACAAATCATGTCCAATCAATTGAATTTACCACAGGTGGACTCCAATCAAGTTGTAGAAACATCTCAAGGATGATCAATGGAAACAGGATGCACCTGAGCTCAATTTCGATTCTAATAGCAAAGGTCCTGAATACTTATGTAAATAAGGTATTTCTGTTTAATGAGGAAAACATTTTATTTAATAAATTTCAGAATAAGGCTGTAACGTAACAAAATGTAGAAAAAGTCAAGGGGTCTGAATAATTTCCAAATGCACTGTACAGCTAACATGTGTTTAGTATTTCTCTATGGCTTTGCAACAGTTTGTTCAAATTCAATTAAATAGTTGAATTAATGACCATTTATTGATTAAATGCACCAGGTCTAGCATCACCATAATTTCCATTATCCCCAGTCAAAACTTGCTATTACATATATAATATAGTATTACATTTGAGGATAATAATATATAGGAACAGCAGTGATCAAATGGAGCAAATAACAATTGTCTGCCTCTTTTCATTTTAAAAATACATTTAACAGATTCATGGAAAACTGGAACAATGTCCCATTAGAAACCCACAGCAGCCTCAGAGAGGGATCACGTGTGTCTTGATAAGCATTCTAGAAAATAACGGTCAAACAGGAGCTGAAGTGTCACTGTGAAGTGAAGTGGTGTCCTGCAGAGCTGAGGGCCTGGCGCATCAGGCCATGCATGCAATGGCTGACACCACCTCCTGTGTTTAAGAATCTGCAGTCAAAGGACCGACCGCTCACTAGACACACACTATTCAGAATGTCTTCACTGTCACTGCAGGGTGGACACAAACAGGGAGCCCTTGTGGTCATGGGCATCAGTGCTACACAGATTTCACATGCACTGTGAAGCCTCAGGGGCAAAAGAGGCACTTATCACAAAAACTCAGTGACCAAGAAAAACTCTTGACTGCGTACTAGATACATGGCTGACTACCTGGCTATCTTGGATATGTAAACATAGCAATATACAGATGTTTAAAGCAGCCAAATTAGAGGGTTGTGTCACAATGGCAAGGTAAGTAAGATCTGGATTATAAAACACTAGACATGTAAACTTTACCTTGATCAGGCAATAGGAGGGGTCCAATTGACCTCTAGAGAGATTATAGCTTGTATTCCACTAGTTAAAGCCCTTTGTGTGTTAGGAAGAAATAGCATACACTGATAACTCATCTGAATATTATTAGACTTCCTCTATGTACAACTCCCCATAGATATGCATGTAGACTACCAAAGTAATTTCCTCATCCCTGACAAAAGAAATTCAGATTCAAGTTGAAATTCAGACATTGATTTGGTCATTGAACAAAGGCAACATTTTCCAAAATAACTGTTTTCGTATACTGACAATGTTAATGTATTCAATAAGTAGCTCAACCGGCTACAAGTTAAACCATGGTTATGACTACAGATTATAATTTCCAATCTTTTCATAAATACATGACCAAAGCATTTTAGCTCAGAACTCGCATGATTACAGCCTAGAGCCACCGTTTGGTGTGTTTTTGCTTGGTATACAGCCCTGTCAAGGCTCAATATATTCAATCCGCAGAAGCCTAAGGGTTGTGTATACACACAAACAGATGTGCACAAAATTATGCAAGAGACAAAAAGGCTTTTCTTTCTCACATAAAATGGAAAACAGGCCCTTCTCGCAACACCAGCCGATAACAGTCACTGTCATATGTCAATGTGAAAACAGTTGCCTAATAAATGGCTCTAGGTATATAATGTCCTCTGAAATATAACAATGTGTTCCAGTTTCACAGCGGCTGCCTAACAGGCAAACCAACTAAAAACACATCAGAGTCCAGGGATGGAAGACAACCTTCAGTCCTTTAACATCTGGTTTTCCCTAGCATCACCTCAACCTCATTCACATACATTAACCCTGGTAGAAGTAGTTAGAAGAATGTCCTCCTTCCAAACAACTGATAATGTGCAGGCTGAAGAGACATTTGCAAAGGGACATAAATAATCTGTTTGAAAGATAGGTAAAAAATAAATAAACTGTCAATACAGTCTTTGCCTCTTACAAGACAGTATGAATTTATACAACTCCATAGAAGAAAAAATAAGAGTTAAATATCTAACTTTTAAAAAATGCTTTCCAATTAACTTCTCAAAGAGGTTTGATTTTTGTATATGAAAGACTGGCATAATTTAGTATGCATGGATGTTTGAAATAATGTCCCACCAGACAGTGCACACCTAATGAATCTTCCAAAACACTATTAGAGACCTTTTATGGACCAGGTATAAATGCTGTTGACAATTTTGCTCAAGTTTTTTTTCCAAATTACCTGCATATTTACGTGAAAATCTACAGTCCAGTTTTACTATGTAGGCACGCAAAAAAAAAAAAAACTATATCGATTGCACATTTTGATTTGATGTCTGAAAGAAAAGGGTGAGTACAATGTGTAGACTTCTTCTAAGAATGTCATGTGCTTCGTGTCTTTATATCTGGACATCATGGCAGGACGCAATCTTAAGGACTGCACAGTCTCTCTTCACATTCGAGAGCCTTGTTCTTGAAGAATCTGCAAAAGAAAATGGTAAGAGAAAAATAAGATGTTTCATCTTATAATACTTTTTGTCAGCATTTAACAGGCAGGAAGAAGCCTAAATGTTTTTTTTTTTTTTTTTTAAGAAACTGAAAACTGAACCAGGAGACTGGAAAGCGGGGAGACTACGGCTATGGAGAACTCCATGAACTGCAGAAGCTAGTGACGGGAGGTAATTAAATATTAAAGTAGTTTAAATCATTATCGAGGCATTGCTCATATAGATAATGATTAGCCGGATGCTCTCTAGATAATGGGCTCATAAGGATGATATTACATAAGGGGAGAAGGGGGTAAGGCAACAATGGCAGGGGACTAAGCTAAATCTTACAATCATAGGTAGATACATTCATTGGCAAATTGTTTCTAACACTCATTGTACTTGTCCTCTGAAGAAAATGCAGCATGCATAGAAAAATATAATGCATAAATTTATGTAAGACAAAGCCATGTGACAGACAACATTGTATACCAAACTTGGTGTAAATCACAAATGGTTGTAACAATGGTCAGGAAGTTGATGAAAGACATTTTTGTTGCAGTGCTGGGATACTCACCTTGGCCTTTTCACTTGGTTCACTGCTTGTGCCGTATGATTGGTTATGTAGCTCCTTAGAAACAACACATAGGAATTCTGCCTGGTCTTCGTTTCCATAGTTATATGATGAGCCAATACTGACCAACTGAGGGAGGAAAAAATGGGGGAACCAATGAGAAGGGAAATGTTTCTAAAGGACTAGAGGAAGCTTGCGCACAGCGAAAACAATTGAACAGATTACAGTAGACCATTTCTATTCTACTTGAGAATCATTTTTTTTTTTTTAAAGTAACAAACACGGACTACTTATCTAGGACACCTGAGCACTTTAATCTGTCACATTGCTCATGAATGTTTAGTATTCCTTGGATTAGACCACAGGGTGAAATCTGTCATTAAGGTGGTAGCTAATTCAAATAAAGAGACTACACTATACAGTACAGTAGGTTCCCATTTTCACAAAGCTGCCACGAGCAGAATGCCTAACATTCTGTCACCTTGCTGGCTCCCAAAAAAGGAAACGTGAGCAGCAGCCTGAGCCCACTCATGAGTTCTCGCTGAGGGGAAGACCCTAACACCCTGCAAGGTCTAGAGAGAGGGCTAGTAACAGAAATGCACCCAGTTCAGGGTGTCCTCCTGAATGAACAGAAAGCAACATCCCCTTTCTCTGCTGTTCCATAAACATCAGACAAAATCTAACTATAGCAACCTGGCCTCTGACAGAAACCAGATTTTAAGTGTCAATTTGCATCAGACACAGCCATAGCTCATTATAGACCTCGTTTAACACATGGTCAGACAATTCAGACTTTCACAAAAATAAATACAGTACCACAATAACAGCTATGTAACCACATTATGCTGCAAGGTTGTATTTTCACATGGCCTACAAAATAAAAAAATGTATAGTCTTTATGGTATGTAAGTGCAGCCGAAAGGAACATTACTAAAGATAGGAGGCAGAACACTCCCCAATGTCTTCCTTTCAGGATAATTACCTGTTCAAACTTCCAACCATCTGACATGGTGGAAACCATTTGTGTTAGCTCCTCTTCTTGGCACTGCAAGACTCTGTAGACATGCTTCACAGGGAGCTGTGGAGAGAAAGAGGCCATGTTAATTCACAGATGGAAATGCAACAGAGCAGCAAGTGCTCTCAATAGGCTACATACAAATCACCCATCCCCCCCCCAGAGTAGAGCATAGCCAGTATGTGCCAATTCCCGACCTCATCTACCTGGTAAGGGTAAGACGACTCTGGACTAATGCAATACATCAACTAGACCTTGAAATCCCAGTAGCTTAAGCAGAGCTTGTGCCCAGAGTCATCGCAGTATTAGATCCTGTAAACAGAGGTGATCTTTGGGAGGGAGCTTGCCAAGGGTGTGCCTCTCGCCAGTAGTTAGAGGGCCTTAGAGGCCCCAAGTGATTACAACAGGACAGTCTCAGGGAAAAAAGAAATCACCCAAATAGCAATGGCAATTTTTGTCAAGCCCACACACCTGAACTGTTCTGTAGTCCCTCTCCCTGATTTTGTCTTTAATTAGCTTGATCAAAGAAGTGATATTGTAGAATTCAGCCTCTTCCAGTACACCTTGAGGGGAACAGAATGTATTTAACCAGTTATTCAAACCCCAATCATTGAAAACAACTATATAGGCAAATGAGAACTGCAGTGGTTTTAAATGTAGGAGGTAGTCAAAACAAACAAGTGTGATTGTTAGCGTGAGAAGTGCTGGAGCCAAAAACAGCAACAATGATGACGGAATGGCCACAACTCTTCAGACATGTCTTAGCATATCCCAGAATATCCCCAAGACATTCTCATCATACCTTCCTCTGCAAGGCCTCTATTGAGCACCAATTTCCCATGCCTCAGGTAGTTGAGCACTGGACCAAAGTACGTTGGGTCTCGGTCTATCAAATAGGCACCTGTTTCATCCTGAAGAAAGAGAAATCGATAACAATGATAAAAGCAGTCAATCAATAACAAATCAGGTGAGATACCATTGACAATCATCTAAATATAACTGTACAATCATATTGTAATGAAACAGGCAGGGAGGGAGCAGGTCTCGAACCCTCAACCTTCTAGCCCGAAGTCTAGCGCGCCATCGACTGTGCCCCAAAAGCATGCTCAAGCGGCAGAGTCGATATCCGCGCTTATAAACCCAGAGTCATTACAATATAATAAGCCCATAGCCGATCCATAGATACAACAGCTCAGTGTCCAGAGCTTGGAGCAGCCAGAGGAGCCAACATGGGGTAACTGACATTTAGCAGGTCTCATTATCCCTGAAGAATCACCACAGCGGCCTTGCTCCAGCCTTCACACACACACCATCATTAGCAAGGATCAATACAGAGGGCAGAGATGCTTTTATTTTATTTATACATCTCCTTACCGCATTGACATTGGAGACTTTCACCTCAACTTCCAATGAGGAATGCTAATCAGCATAGTTTCGTAAATATCCTAGATAACTATGGGATGAAACTTTTCTGCTGGGATACTGTGGATCTTTCAGAGCCCAAGACTCATTGCACCTGCATCTGTATGACTGAGCCAATTTGTCTTGTAAGGTCTTTTGCCAGTTTTTAAATGTCATCCTCCTGTTAAATGATGCATGGTGACCTTTGAAGGTTGGAAATCAGGATGGTAAACACGTTCTCAACATGTGGATTATCATACTTCATCTTACAAGGGCAAGGCTCCTTGTACGGGGGCGTGATCGTTTGCATAATTATATATTATAAACACAATTATTTACAAAAATATATATACTGCTTGGTGGTCTGGTCAACAATGTATTGTATGGTCAATTTGCTTGTAGGCGTTATTCTGATGTTCACCAGCCCAACTGTTAGCTCGCAAGTTAGATAGGTACAGTAACAGTTAACATGACTGTTTATTGTGGTTCAGGTTGGCTAGCTAACCAATTTGCCAGTTAGCTAACTGACAGATAGTGTTATCTATCTTAGTACTAATACGCGTTCTGCTGTGCTGGTTGTGCCAATTAATATTTGTTAGTTTTCTAGATCTGTGATCAGGAGGGTTATCCAGAGAAAAAGAGGAAAACAAACTAACGTTAACGTTGGCCAGCTGAGCTAGCCTATTAGTAGCTAACCATCTAGCTATCCATTTGGCTTACTTTTTTTAAACTATGCAGTTACTTCCTGGCTAAACAACTACAATAACTAGCTAACTGACGTTAGTAAATCGGTCTGGATATGCTAGTTAGGTAACGTTAGAGCATTGACATGATGTTTAAGAGACAGACAGACAGGACGGTTAGCTAGTTATTAACATCATTAGCTAGCTAGATATCCGCACCTTGTCAGAGTTGAGGTCGGGGTCGGCCTGGCACAGACGGTACAGGAACGATTTAGCGTCTCGGCACAACGTTTGCCTCGTCGTGAGAAAGTATGTCCCACCGACATTCAGACGGACCCATTTGGATGCTCCGATCCCAGGTGACTGCATCCTTTCTTCCGAAGACAGGGCGGGACACTGGCCAACTGAGCCACTGAAGTCAAGGCTCTTCTCCGCCATCCCAGCTCCTCTACTACGGCTCCGTCGCTAGCTAAAGGAAATGAGTTGAAGCGGGTCTGACAACTAGGCGAGGCAGAGGCAGGAAGTACTGTAATCAGAGTTTGAGTTTGGACCCCTACACACACACACACACACACACAACTTTGTGGCTAGTGACGACCCCTCCCCCCACATCCTTCTCATAAGAATATGTTTTGCAGTTGGGACTCCATGACTTCAAAAAAAAGGTTTCAGCTGCTGTAGCTGAAGGTTTGGTCCCAAAATGATCATACTGAGCCTTCACCCAAACTAAGTATAAATAAACACAGGACGTTTGCCAAAATCCCACATGCTTTTATTATTATTAAGCCACCTTATATATATATATATATATATATATATTCTGCATTCTTCCATTCAACAATTTTAAACTTGCACACAACAAAATAGGACAGGCCTACATACATTTATGTAAAACATAACCATGTCACCATCCATAAATAAAATATAGACTACAATGAAAGGTAGCAAAATATAATAATTTACCGTTATCAACTATTTACATTCAATAGATTTACATTCTGTAAACATGGAGCCTGGACATTATCCAAATGACTACCATATTTGAACTGTTTGGATAACATGAGGATGAATCAGCAATGTATAGAACTCTAAAACAAATACAAAACATTGTACACTTTACTTGCATCCCATTTTGTACATCACAGCAATGGTCTGTAGAATACCCTTAACAAAACATCCGTCTAACATTTACAATCAACTGCTCCCAGAAACAGTCAAAAGCAGTCTACAACATCCTCATTTGCAATTTGGATGACCTGTTCTACCAACATCCAAGTCAACTGTTTATTTCAAAAGCAGCACCAGCCCATGTGGTTTGACCTAAGTTTATTTTCTGCTATAGAAGACAAATTGCTTAAGAGTACCAAGGCCACCATGTCAGACATGAGACCATCCAAGCCTAAGAAATCATCAGTTAGAATAGTTGCAATACCCATTCTACTTCCTTGAATAATAGGTCCTTTCTATACCAGAATGGCTTTAGATCCAGCTGATTGTATCAAATTCTGCATTACAATGGAACATGCCTTGAACCTACAAGAAATGAAATGTGTGTAGTAATAGGAAACTGATTTGTAAGCTACATTACAGCTAAGTGTTTTCCATCATTTATGAATTGACACCTTCATTTTCTGTCTCCTGTCAAAATATAGTGTACAGAACCTACATGCACAAGTTAAAATGCTTGTTGTAGATCTTTTGCCACACTTCTTGAATTTTCTTGCACCATTTGTCAGCATTCCCACACGGGTCCATCAGGTAGTATGTTCGGTTTGGCTGCAAAGAGGAGGATAGGTCACTGTTACTGATCGTTTTATAAAGTGAGTTTCGTTAGCTAAGGGTGAGCTATTAATCGCAACAGATTAATTAATTACTGTATGGACAAAGAAGGTCTTGAAGTTCTTGGCCTCTGGGCGCAGTGCGGGGGACCAGGGGATCTCTCCTTTCAAAACCTTGTTAACTGGATCCACATAGTAGAGGTGTGGTCCCTCAGTCAACAATAGCTGGCGGCGACGTGCAAACAGCCCCTGTAAAAGCAGAGAGCGATTCCCAGACGTCAAAAATAAATCCCTTGCCTGTAGGTAAAGTCAGTAAGTGTGGTTGAAGATGCCCCAAATGTATTCCCGGCAGCAATTGCAAAAAACTGCCAGAGGAGGGCAGCATGTTGCTTTACTGTTGGAAGAGTACAGTACAGTACAGTACATTCACTCCTCCCCTTCAAACTGAAAAAAAGAACATTACTGTAATGTGGGACTACATAGATCCATACCTTCCTTTTGTCCACTGGTCCCATCTTGAGGATCAAATTATTCTCCACAAACTGATGCCTTAATACAGGAAAAAAAGTAAAATGTTTTATACTATTCACACAGTATATCATATGTTATTGTTGGTATTGTCTTTAGTTAAAGTGCTTCATGTTTACAAGATATCACACATAGAATTGTGTAAATATTGTAAGTAAACATAGGAATCCCAACGGACGAGAATGAGATCATCAACTACAGTATTGTCAATATTATGGTGAGATAATATTGACAGTTAATCCGTCTTCTGACACACTGTCCACAAAAACATGTTTTGCTTGCAAGGACTTCGCTGCAGGCCTACCAGGGGTTTTTGCTTGTCTGCTTCTCAAGCAGTAGCCGCTTCACCTCAGTGGAAAACTGCAGGTCCAGCTCAAAGGAGTTGTTGTCCAGGTCATGAATGTACTGCTCGATGTTGCTGTTTGGCCTTTGTGTGGGGTTGGAGTTGGAGATGGGACTGGGACTGGGGTTGGCCACAAACAGTGGCTGGAATGAGCTGGACTGGACGACCTGCATGTTGCTGAACTGGCTGAGGAGGTCATCGTACTGTGGATGGAACCACATTAGAATCGGGGTGTTTTCAGTAGAGTACAGACATATTGGGGAATCAATACATCAACAAGGATTTGTGTCAACAAGGATTTAATCATAATATGTCAAGAGGGGAAAAAAAAACCTACGTTTCCATAATAGTCCTCATCATCTTCAGCCATGGCTGGCAGGTAGGGGGTGAGTTTGGGGGGTGTCTGTAGGTGAAGGTCCTCCCATGTGACGGCCTCAAAGAAAGAATGGGCTCTGAGAGGGTTGTACCCGCCCATCTCCTCACAACCTAAACGGTTGGAGGGATCCAAGCACTACCACATAAACAAAGCAATGCTCAGTTAACAATGACACTCATTGGGGTCAAAATATGTAACTGAGGAACAACATCAGAATGTATCTTAAATCATTCAAATGATTAGACTCACTAGAAGCTGTTCCACTAGATCCTTGGCCTTAGGAAAGAATTTATCAGGAAATTCATACTCCAGTTTTATAATCTTCTGGAATTTCAGGTAGTCATTCCTGGTGAGCGAATCATTGAGCAAATAACATAATCAAACGCATGACAGAAGATCATATGAGAGTGCAAGGCACATTTTAGAGCTTGTCTCATATTGATATCTTCTGTGGGGCTTGATTGCCTGGAAGTGGCAGATGCATACAGTATATACAACTGTCACTGTACTTGGCTTTGAAAGGGCTTTGAGGTAAATGTGTTGGTTTACAGTTGAACCATGAAGCTGCTGCCATGTGACAAAGTTATTGGAGTTTCTTCAAGCCTCCAGGCACTCAATACACAAACAAGTCATAAACACCACAGCCATAACTTCCTGTTATTTCACACAGTGTTTTTAGACTGTGATAACAAATAGAATCGTTTCCCAAATAACAAAGTGCACTTCTGCAAAGCCCCTGACGATGTCACTTCTCAAAAAGTTTACCTGAATATTCAAAAAGGAAAATAAAAATAATGTATGATACGCGACTTACCCAGCTCTAAATGGAGGTAATCCTGCTACCAACTGGTAGATGATACAGCCTAATCCCCAAAGGTCAGAGCTAAAACGCACCAGAAAACATGACAGATTCAGTTAACTTTTTCTAGTGTTGGATTTTATCATAGTGATGTACTGTAAACATGACTAGTCTTGTTCCCAGCTGCATAAAGCATGGCAAGCGAGGCTAGAAGTGATACACTAACAGAGAAATACACAGAAAACTTGACTATTGGATTCAAATCAGGGTACTGAATGAATTAGAGTCAAATTACCTTTTGCAGGCGGATTTCTGAGTCAGTAGCTCTGGAGAAACATACTCAGCTGTTCCAACAAAGGAGTTCGCTCTGTCTGCAAAACAAAACAATCATATTAATTATAAGTATGGACAGATTATTCACATTACACATTTGGTACCTTCACTGAAGATGTCTTGAGTAAATTGTGCTTAAAATGGCACTATTGACTCATACTTATTAAAATGATATTCTGAGCACTGTGTAACCAGTGATTTGCTATAATTAGCTTCCATATCTATGGAAGTCCACAGAGACCATTGAGCATGTGCCTATAAATAACAAACACACTTTTCTGTTTGCCTTTAGAGAGGTATAGCTAGATAAGTTAACAACAATACGATAAGGGGCAAACAAACCAATGCACTGTACTCTGTCTATCAACACACTGGAGAACAATTACACAAAGACAAAGCAAAATGTGTTACATTACTTTGTGCACCATCTGATGAGAGTTGTTTTGCAGTTCCAAAGTCTGTTATTTGAATGTGCATGTCCTCATTCAGTAAAATATTCTCTGGTTTGAGATCCCTGTACAGAAAAAGCCACACCATTTAAAACCTTCAAATCGAATGAATATAAATGACATACAGGGCCTCTATTTTAACAAACCTAATGCAGTGGTGCTCTGGTGATAACACTATAGGTTCATGGGTGTGTCAGAAATATTCTTGCCATTTTCACAGCTGGAATTGTGGAGCGAAAGGGCTGGGTTTTGATGAATGAACACGTTCAAATAAAATTGCTTTGGTCATATACACGTGTTTAGCAGATGTTATTGCGGGTGTAGTGAAATGCAGGTGTGACGAGGGCTTAATACTGCATGTGTTTGTCTCAAGTTCTGTCGGTTATTGACGGTCTTTGCGTTGTCAACACTTCCAATTCGGCTGGAGGCACAGAACATTCTCATCCTGGTCCATTTTGGATTGATACCAAAGTTGATGAAATAGCATAGGCTACAGTAACAAGTTTGCTCAATAGCCTATGTTTAGAGTGTTGGAAGTCAACACTGTTGTAATTGGCTTCAATGAGCCTAGCCTAGATGTCTTTATGCATCAAACTTTTCCTAAATAAATAAAAAATACTAGGCTCCTGTAAACTGTATTGTTTGTGTGAGGCACGTTCTCAATAAGCGAAATATAGATTAAGCCTACCGTTGATATGACATTATAGGACTGAATAATTTAAATACGTTTGGAGGAGTGCGTCTATGGTAACCAGATGAGAGGCACTCGATGGGGATGGATACTTAAACAAGTGAAATTAAGTATGCAGGTAGGTATATATATGTGTATGTTTTAGGATGTGCAGTATATTTTCCAATACAAGTGTCTTTACCCATAACATTTGCACATTTATACAAAATACTAGGTTCCTGTCGATTGTATTGTTGCCTATGTGCTTGGCAGATTCTCAAAAAAATGTATATGGTATGCAAGCATGTGAATTGTGAATAATGAAAAAGCATGAGGGCAAAAACCTCCACAATATTTACTCAGCGCAAGCGAGCTGACCTGTAAGACAGGTACATTTCCGAACCTGGCATTAGGCCTGGAAAATGCCAGTGCGCCAGTTTTTACATTACGAAATTGCAAACTAAAGTGCGTTTGACATTTGCGCTTCCTTAGTGCCAGTCGAAAATAGAGCCCACAATTCCTAAACAAGGAACATTATAAAACTTCCATTAAAAGTTATTCAAAGAGACAAAAATATCAAATAAATGTATGTTTATGTCAAACTTAATAATATGTGAAATTGGTCTTACCTGTGAATTATGCCTTTAGAATGCAAATACTGTAATGCACATACTATTTCAGCAGAGTAGAATCTAGTGCACGTCTCATCGAATGAGCCTATTTTGCAAATGTATTTCAGTAATTCCCCATTTCTTGCATAGCTTATGCCAAAATCTAACAGGAGGCAGTTAAGGATAATGGTACTTTAAGTAAGATCGTAAAATAGATGAGACCAGATAATATTATGCAGGAGTCTTGAAGTAACCCATTTTCTGATTATTTCAAAGGATACACAACCTTTTCACATCTTGAAATGTGAAGTAGAGCTTGACAATAAATGGATGGTCTAAGCTTGACATGATATCTCTTTCTCGTGTCACGCAATGTGCCTTGTTCTCCTTCCGGATGTGCATCTTCTCCAGAATCTTCACTGAAACACAATTCAAATGGATATGTTTCACTCGGAATCAAATTCCAGTTTCCTACTTCAAATACCTTTTTTTTTTTTTTTTTCTTTTTTTTCTTTTTATTGAACCTTTATTTAACTAGGCAAGTCAGTTAAGAACAAATGATTATTTACAATGACAGCCTACCTACAGGGTCAGCCCTTGTAGCAAATTAGGGTTAAGTGCTCAAGGACACGTCAACATTATTGTTTAGCACAAATGCATTTAATTTATAAGTATTATCTAGGACAGTCACTTGAACGCCACTTGAGGATCATCAACATCATGCAACAAGAGAAAACATATTTGTATTTTCTTACTAGCATATTCCTTCCCTGTGGCGTGTTCTCTTGCCAGCACAACCTGAAACAAGTTAGCAGTCAAAGATTTGTATTTATTTGTTTACAATCCATCAACCTATTCAATAAAAAGTAATTCATATGACTGCAACTGTAATCTGTAAGCCCCACACACAAAATACAACAACACCATAGAAAATTTAGGAGGACTTACTGTTGAATAGGAGCCTTCTCCTAGAATTCGACCAAATTTGAAGTCCTCTGGCTGCTTTCCAGGCTTTGGGGAGGCTTGAGGGCCCTCCATTCTTAGGTGGAGGGACAAACTGGAGTCCAAGTGATTCTTACCATATGAGGGGAGGAACACAGGATGATGCTGAGCATAGGAATGGCATCATACCTTAAAGGAAGTACAGAGACAGAAAAACAACAGTCACATAACAAAAAAAATGAAGCTACCCCCCACTTTCCCTCTCACACACAAGCGCACACACACGAAAAACCACCATACAGCGAGTAACCACAGCTGATAAACTAGCGTGCTGCTTCACACATGACTACAGGTGCTGTTCCAATTCTTTAGAAATACCATTTCATTATTAAAGTAAGACTCAAAGACAGAAAGGGTATTTAATAGCTGTTGTCTTATCTTATAGAATATTGTCCTGGGACAATCATGAAATGATGGTAGCAAGTTACTGTCATTAATTAATTTTATTAGGCTAAGTGATTATCAGAGCATAGGGATAGACCTAGACTTAGGCTACAACAGAAAACACAAGGTTTAGAGACACTGGTGAATGAGTCCATTGAGAGAAGAAACCATAAAAACAATAGAAACACAAGCAGCATGGTGCCCAGCCCTAGCAGCACCTATCCATTTTTTTGGTGTAGGGCAGGGTTCCCCAACTGGCGGCACGCGGGCTGAATTTGGCCCGCATTCAATTTAATTTTCTGAGCAAAAACAAAAAAACAACGTAAAAAATACAAATAAATTGTCTGACATAAAAGACTGTAAAAACCACAGCAAATCAGTTTTAAGTGATTTTAAGTAAATCTGCTCCAAAGTATTCCCACGCATAATAGAGAAATACTGTATATGTGATCGTATACAAATGTAAGGAAGGTTTGAAATGATTAGGCCTATGTTTTATTCAAATATATCTGTTTGGGCTTCTTGTTTTTGTCCACAAATTATTTGTAATTATGTTCCGGTCCCCTGACCATCCGCTCAAGAAAACAAAGTCGGCATGCGACTGAATCTAGTTGATGATCCCTGGTGTAGGGTACTTTCCACTCCAGACACCTGCCACGGAAGGCAGTGCTCCAAAAACACCATGACAACACTATCAACCACAGAAACCAGAAGGGTATGTCCCTTTGCACATGGAAATTTACAATTTAGAAGAAAACGGACAATCAAAGCCATCTGTCCCAGAGACAGGAAATCATAGGCTATATTATTATTTAACTAGGCAAGTCAGTTAAGAAAAAAATCTTATTTACAATGATGGCCTACACTGGCTGAACTCGGACAACGCTGGGCCATATGTGCGCTGCCCTATGGGACTCCCAATCACGGCCGGTTGTGATACAGTCTGGAATCGAACCAGGTTGTCTGTAGTGACGCCTCTAGCACTGAGATGCAGTGTCTTAGACCCCTGCACCACTTGGGAGCCCCCAAAGCAGTAAACAAGCCAATAAGAGTAAATTACCTGTTTTCTAGGAAACAAGGTGACTTTTATCAATATACCGTATATTCGGCTCTATCTACTCTCAGATTCAAAATGCTAATTAGCATCTAAGTACATCATGCAAAACTACAAATTCCTGCAAGTCAGCTCTAGCTGACACCTTTTCTAACAGGTATTGTGTTAAATTAAAACTTGCACGGACAGTTCACAGAATTGTCAATTTAAAGAAATGAAGCCAATTTATGAATTACTGCATTTAACAAACGTTAGATAGTTAATCCAGAGATTCTCACCTTTGCCTCGATTCAGCAGTCTCATCCAGATCATCGTGGTATTTGTATTTCTTTATGATGGCCACATTAGCAGCTAATTAGCATTTCATTTTTTTTTTGGGGGGGGGGTGTAAATACAGGCAAATAAGTCACCTTGTCCTAGAGAGAGCTACACGGTTATCAAAACACCACGCCAGGGTAAGCCTACACGAAACAAAGCCCTAATTTTAAGTGTTTCTAAAATCCCCTATGGGAAAAATGAATAGCGGAAAAACAATTGGATCCATTTCCCTGTTTTATGGGTATTATGACTGTGATACTCCATGACCCTATAATATTACAGCTCTCAGGACTGTAGCCTTCTGTATCTGTGTGGGTAATTGGCCTACATCAGGCATCTTCAACTAGATTCAGTCGCAGGACAATTTTTTTGTTGCTGAGCGGAGGGTCAGGGGTCCAAAACATAACTACAAATAATTTGTAGACTAAAAAATGTACATCAAGAAGCCCAAACAGATATATATTTTTTAAAGAATGTGGTCCATATTCGGCCCGCGGGAGGTCTGACCTTTACCAACGACCTGTGCCATAATACCCTAGCAGATAATCTAAACCAATATAATAACTATGTTTAATGAACCATCCTAGATTCACATTTGTGGATGTAACGTTACAGTAATGTAAATAGATGGCTGCAGAAGTATAGGCCTAGCCAGATATAGTCGACTAAACTCAACGATTTACGATGTAGTTGAGCAGCGACTACTGTGGGCAGACTGCAGCTCCGACGTCACATAAAATACAGTCTTTATCAAAAACGACGGATTTCAGCACCCAAAGAATGACATTGTCCTGTGTAAATGCGGGCTATTCTTTGGGTGCTGAAATCCGTAGTAAAAAATAAAAGAAATACTGACATCTGAACGCCAGTCCGCCCACACTAGTCGCTACATAACTCCATGAGTTTAGTCGGCTATTGCTGCCACAGTTTACTGATGAAATTGGTAGCAGACTGGCTGATCATTGAAAAGTGTTGGTCTGTCAATCTATTTAAATTATACATTTTTGCAAGCCAAATTTGAGAAGACATCTGCACACACGGATGTGCTAAGGTAGCAATATAGCTAGCTAGGACTACCAGTACTAACGTTAGCTGGCTAGCTGCTGTTGTTATTAGACTCAACCCCGAACATGAAAATTAATCTTACCCGAACACGCTAAACTGCCTAGCTAACGTTAGTATTATAAGATCACCATTCCCTGACTTTCACCATTCCCACAATGCAACACAGGCAGATACTCACAACCTGGCCAGTGTTTTCGTGCTGCCATGGATGGAAGTCCTCACTCTATAGCTACGTACTGGGCTGACGTCATATCACAACACTTTTCACTCTCGTTCATTTGTAGCGCGCTCGTTTGTTTTGAAATTATACCAAGGATGACAGATGAAGCAAGTTGAAGACCATTGGTGGGCTATATATATAAATATATATATTGTTGCAATTGCCTCTAATGATAACTACAGCTACTCATCCACTGTATTACCAAATAGGACAAAATGCATATAAACCATACCAATATATTATTTTATTTGCAATAGCGAACATTATGTAATACAAGACAAATGAAAGGACATAGTAATTACAGGATATTACATACAGCTCAAATTGTCATCCAAGAAACTGCACCTCGCCAATTTCTGCTTCTAGAGAGTAGCAAGTGTTGAGTCGCAGCATCCTCTGGTGGTTAACTCACATACTGAAGGATCAATGGCTCTAGTGGTGCCGTCACAGTGCAGAAAAATTATGAAATGAACTTGTCCAAAAGAGCTGTTTAAGCGATCACACAATTGATACTGTAATTAAAACATATATATTATTTCAAAACATATTTAATTACAGTTTCAATTGTGTGATCGCTTAAACAGCTCTTTTGGACAAGTTCATTTCATAATTTGTCTGCATATGAGTAATAATTTATCCTCAGCATTTGCACATCATTTTCATTTGATTTAATGTTGCGTATTCATCTCTCCACTTCATGCAATGGACAGAACCAGGAGATTCATAACATAAGAATGCATCATCATCATCACACAAGAAGGCTCACCCATCTCCATCAGACCAGGTGAAATTCAACCAGTAGTTGGTGTTGTTGACACCTGCAGGCTCGTCAGTGATGCTCAAAGTACAGGTAATTGTAAACCAATAATCAGATACACAGGTGAGTCGATCTGTCATTTCTGGGAAGAAACACACCCTTTTATCACAACCCATGTCACCTATGTTATGATCTTTTACTCCTGGACATGAACAAAATGGACAGTACAATGAAATACTGTACAGTACCTCCAGAGGAACAGCCCTCTAATAGATGGATGATGTTCCAAACTGCACAAAGTGCCAGGAGAAGCTTCATCTTAGCATGAGTCTGTAGGGCTAAACCAGGAATAACATGTACAGTGGGGAGAACAAGTATTTGATACACTGCCGATTTTGCAGGTTTTCCTACTTACAAAGCATGTAGAGGTCTGTCATTTTTATCATAGGTACACTTCAACTGTGAGATACGGAATCTAAAAATCACATTGTATGATTTTTAAATAATTAATTTGCATTTTATTGCATGACATAAGTATTTGATCACCTACCAACCAGTAAGAATTCCGGCTCTCACAGACCTGTTAGTTTTTCTTTAAGAAGCCCTCCTGCCCTCCTGGGATGGGCTACAGGACAATAGGCAAGCAGCTTGGTGAGAAGGCAACAACTGTTGGTGCAATTATTAGAAAATGGAAGAAGTTCAAGATGACGGTCAATCTCCCTCGGTCTGGGGCACCATGCAAGATCTCACCTCGTGGGGCATCAATGATCATGAGGAAGGTGAGGGATCAGCCCAGAACTACACGGCAGGACCTGGTCAATGACCTGAAGAGAGCTGGGACCACAGTCTCAAAGAAAACCATTAGTAACACACTACGCCGTCTTGGATTAAAATCCTGTAGCGCATGCAAGGTCCCCCTGCTCAAGCCAGCGCATGTCCAGGCCCGTCTGAAGTTTGCCAATGACCATCTGGATGATCCAGAGGAGGAATGGGAGAAGATCATGTGGTCTGTTGAGACAAAAATAGAGCTTTTTGGTCTAAACTCCATTCGACGTGTTTGGAGTAAGAAGAAGGATGAGTACAACCCCAAGAACACCATCCCAACCGTGAAGCATGGAGGTGGAAACGTCATTCTTTGGGGATGCTTTTCTGCAAAGGGGACAGGACGACTGCACCGTATTGAGGGGAGGATGGACGGGGCCATGTATCGCAAGATCTTGGCCAACAACCTCCTTCCCTCAGTAAGAGCATTGAAGATGGGTCGTGGCTGGGTCTTCCAGCATGACAACGACCCGAAACACACAGCCAGGGCAACTAAGGAGTGGCTCCGTAAGAAGCATCTCAAGGTCCTGGAGTGGCCTAGCCAGTCTCCAGACCTGAACCCAATAGAAAATCTTTGGAGGGAGCTGAAAGTCCGTATTGCCCAGCGACAGCCCCGAAACCTGAAGGATCTGGATGGAGGAGTGGGCCAAAATCCCTGCTGCAGTGTGTGCAAACCTGGTCAAGAACTACAGGAAACGTATGATCTCTGTAATTGCAAACAAAGGTTTCTGCACCAAATATTAAGTTCTGCTTTTCTGATGTATCAAATACTTATGTCATGCAATAAAATGCAAATTAATTACTTCATACAATGTGATTTTCTGGATTTTTGTTTTAGATTCCGTCACTCACAGTTGAAGAGTACCTATGATAAAAATTACAGACTTCTACATGCTTTGTAAGTGGGAAAACCTGCAAAATCGGCAGTGTATAAAATACTTGTTCTCCCCACTGTATATGTCATGTATAATGTGCAAATTATGCATTTTAACGTAATGTGGAAAGTACACTATGGAAGTATTGGTCTCCACAAAGTTTGCTGCTTCAGTGTTCTTAGATCTTTATGTCAGTAGTTACTATGGTACACTGAAGTATAATTACAAGTATTCCATAAGTGTCAAAGGCTTTCATTGATAATGACACTCAGTTTATGCAAAGAGTCAATATTTGCAGCGTTGACCCTTCTTTTTCAAGACCTCTGCAATCCACCCTGGCATGCTGTCAATTAACTTCTGGGCCACATCCTGACTAATGGCAGGCCATTCTTGCATAATCAATGCTTGGAGTTTGTCAGAAGTTGTGGGTTTTTGTTTGTCCACCCGCCTCTTGAGGATCGACCACAAGTTCTCAATGGGATTAAGGTCTGGGGAGTTTCCTGGCCATGGACCCAAAATGTCGATGTTTTGTTCCTCGAGCCACTTAGTTATCACTTTTGCCTTATGGCAAGGTGCTCCATCATGCTGGAAAAGGCATTGGTCGTCACCAAACTGTTCTTAGATGGTTGGGAGAAGTTGCTCTCGGAGGATGTGTTGGTACCATTCTTTATTCATGGCTGTGTTCTTAGGCACAATTGTGAGTGAGCCCACTCCCTTGGCTGAGAAGCAACCCCACACATGAATGGTCTGAGGATGCTTTACTGTTGGCATGACACAGGACTGATGGTAGCGCTCACCTTGTCTTCTCCGGACAAGGTGTTTTACGGATGGCTCAAACAATCGGAAATTGGATTCATCAGAGAAAATGACTCTACCCCAGTCCTCAGCAGTCCAATCCCTGTACCTTTTGCATAATATCAGTCTGTCCCTGATGTTTTTCCTGGAGAGAAGTGGCTTCTTTGCTGCCCTTCTTGACACCAGGCCATCCTCCAAAAGTCTTCGCCTCACTGTGCGTGCAGATGCACTCACACCTGCCTGCTGCCATTCCTGAGCAAGCTCTGCACTGGTGGTGCCCCAATCCTGCAGCTGAATCAACTTTAGGAGACGGTCCTGGCGCTTGCTGGACTTTCTTGGGCGCCCTGACGCCTTCTTCACAGAAAGAATAGCTTTTTTAAATTTTTGTATTACATTGTGAACATTTACTGCACTGTTGGAGCTAAAAGCACAAGCATTTCCCTACACCCGCAATAACATCTGCTAAACACGTGTATATGTGACCAATACATTTTTATTTGACATTTAGAAATGTTTATGAAACAGATGGCAGTTATTTTACACAACTCTGAACCCTTCTAGAGCAAGATGTTGCCCACAGATATGCATGGGCAAGCTTTTTCACGAGAATACCTCATATCAGTGAAGAGCAATTCAGCAGAATCCAATCACTGTTTATCCATCTGAAAAGAAAAGACTCAAAAGGCGATTTTAAAACCGTCCTGCGACGTCTACAGACATCCCCCAAACAAACAAAAACCGACTCGCAGAGAATGTGAGTACAAACGGTAAATAGTAGTTTCTAGATATGTCAGTCAGTCAGGTGGCCAGCTGCTGGTAGACTTCTATTGCAGTAACGTTGAAGGGTCCATGCTATTAAGATTTCTTGAGATGTCCCTAACGCATTATAGTTGAAATGTAAAATAGTTACGGTAAGGTTTATGGTTAGGGAAGGGAAGGATAGCACCAACTAACGTTGAAGGGCTCTGGCTAGTATTACTTAGCCAGCTAGAAGGAAGAAGCTAACATAGGCTACAATGGCTAAAACATAGGCTACTAAGGCTAAGGTCCAAACACTTTTAAAAATGTGTCACTCGTTCATCCCGCGATGATTGGGTTTTCAGCCAACTGCAGCTTGTGTGTGTTTTATATGCGCTTCAGTAAATTATGATGATAACTTTTTCCTGTCCTGCTAAGCCTTCCAAAAGTACCTTTGGGTGTCATTATTTTCTTTCAGAATGTAGTGGAGTAATACCCCCCAAAACGACTTAAGTAGTACTTTAAAGTATTTGTACTTAAAAGTACTTTACACCACTGTCTGTGTGCTCCATTTGGATGTGTCTGTGCGGAGCAAAACATTTGGAACACCTGCTCTTTCCATGACATAGACTGAACAGATGAAAGCTATGATCCCTTATTGATGTCACCTTAAATCCACTTCAATCAGTGTCAATGAGAGGGAGGAGACAGGTTAAATAATTATTTTTAAGCCTTGAGACAATTGAGACATGGATTGCCATTCCGTGGGTGAATGGGCAAGACAAAATATTTAAGTGCCTTTGAACAGGGTATGGTAGTAGGTGCCAGGCACACTGGTTTGAGTATGTCAAGAACTGCAATGCTGCTGGGTTTTTCACGGTCAACAGTTTCCCCATGTGTATCAAGAATGGTCCACCACCTACATTACATCCAGCCAATTTGACACAACATGGGCCACCATTCCTGTGGAACGCTTTCAACACCTTGCAGTCCTAACGAATTGAGGCTGTTCTGAGGGCAAAAGGGGGTGCAACTCAATATTAGGAAAGTGTTTGTAAACTGAGAGTATGTAATTTGAGGAAAGCGATATCTACAGTATGTAAAGAGTTGATGATTTTATCATTACAACTGACTGAACAATCACCTCAATCGCTGATGCTATTTCTCATATTTCCCCCCTTTCAGGGGTATAACATTACAATTGTATTGCTAATAGGCTATGTGTTTGTAGATCGATTTGAGGTGAATGAACATACAGCAGCCAAGGTGATAATGGCTGGGGACATTTTTGCTTATTTTTGCTGTTGTCAGAATAGCATTTGAAAGTTTTCTAATTGTATAGAAACGCAGTAAATAAGCTTCAACTTAAAAAAAAAAAAGAGAACCCCACTATAATTTAAGCCTAGTTACGGCCCTGGTCATGGACACAGTTTTATTCTGAGATTTTTCTAAAGATAACTTCAAAGGACCGCTTGCATGATTGTGGTTTAGCTGCTGGAGTTCTGCTAGACTTTCACAACTTTATGTGAAAAGATTATCTACATGTAAATTATTTATCATTGTGTGTGTGTGTGTGCAATAGTTATATTTTGGATAATATGAAAAGGGATATTTTGGACTGATCTCGGTCCAAGTCCACATTGTGCCCCACCAAAGCCCAGCCCAGTACAAATTGATAATAGCATTCTAAATAGGCACTTGTGTTTGTTTTGACACCATAGGTTGTTCACTGACTTCAGACACACAATATATGTCTCTACACATATTCTTTAAATGTTGGCCTATCTCAAAATATTTTTTTTTATGCAAGGCTTTAATTTTCCCATGGACATTACTTCCCCCTACTGGATGTTGATGTAACTGTAGTTACAGCAGGGGCCTCATTTATCAAAGGTGCGTATGCACAAAAAATACTATTGCATGCGCCACAAGGGAATTAAAAGAATGGTAGGCTAATAAAAACATAGCCTAATGATGAAACAGATGCATTGGCCATTGTCAAGGAGATAGCACAGCAGCATGTAGACTTTCTTTGACTTTTATTATATGGGCCTGAATCATAATCATATTTGTTGGTGGGATGGAGACATGTTGGCTGGGTGGGGTCAGGGAATGGGATGGAGACATGTTGGCAGGGTGGGGTCGGGGAATAGGATGGGAGGGTGGGGATGGCGACATGTTGGCTGGGTGAGGTCAGGGAATGGGATGGGAGGGTGGAGACATGTTAGTTGAATTTATTGTTACTTAATTTAAAGTTACTTAAACTCTAATATGATTTAAACTCTAATAATGTATTTTGTGTCAGCCCACAGGTACAACACAAATATGTGTGAAATAATTAATGGAACACATGATATGAACAGAATATTAAATTATATTAATTTGAATATTGTACCTGTGGCCACCTCCCCCCACCCCGCCAACAAAAAAATACCTGTTTTATATGAGTATGCACATGGATTTACTTTGTTTATATGAGTACTGGGGTGTAGGGATACACAAGGCTCATAAAGCCAATGGGATGGATGTCTATTTGCCAATTCAAATTTGTGGTAGGAATAAAAGTGAATGGGGTCTGGGCACATGTATTTTACCTATGAAATGATTAGCGGAATACTTTGGAAATACAGGCCTAGGCAAAGTGGGGAACAGGGCTGAGATAAGCAAGTAACAGGGATGAGGTATTTTGGCAAAGGAACTGGGGTCTATGGGTAAGAAATATGGCATATAGGGCTAGGATACAGGTGTATCTTCTGATAGGCTAATTGACATCATTTGAGTCAATTGGAGGTGTACCTGTGGATGTATTTCAAGGCCTACCTTCAAACTCAGTGCCTCTTCGTTTGACGTCATGGGAAAATCAAAATAAATCAGCTAAGACCTCAATAATTGTAGACCTCCACAAGTCTGGTTCATCCTTGGGAGCAATTTCCAAATGCCTGAAGGTACCACGTTCATCTGTACAAACAATAGTACGCAAGTATAAACACCATGGGACCACGCAGCCGTCATACAGCTCAGGAAGGAGACGTGTTCTGTCTCCTAGAGATGAACGTACTTTGGTGCGAAAAGTGCAAGCCGAAGAACACCATCCCAACCGTGAAGCACGAGGGTGGCAGCATCATGTTGTGGGGGTGCTTTGCTGCAGGAGGATAGATGGCATCATGAGGAAGGAAAATTATGTGGATATAGTGAAGCAACGTCTCAAGACATCAGTCAGGAAGTTAAAGCTTGGTCGCAAATGGGTCTTCCAAATGGACAATGACACCAAGCACACTTCCACAGTTGTGGCAGCAGACTCAACCAGGTTTTCCTCTAGGATTTTGCCATCCAAAGTGTAAATAATAAGGTACCTCATTTAGCTCAGTCGGTAGAGCATGGCACTTGAAACGCCGATTCCCACAGGGTACCAGTATGAAGATGTATACACTCACTACTGTAAGTCGCTCTGGATAAGAGTGTCTGTTAAATTGCAAAAATGTCAGAGGGATATCTGCCTTTTTTTTTTTCTTTTTTTACCAATCTATCAATAGGTGCCCTTTGCGAGGCATTATAAAACCTCCCTGGTCTTTATATCTGTGTTTTAAATTCACTGCTCGACTGAGGGACCTTACAGATAATTATATGTGTGGGGTACAGAGATGAGGTAGTCAATCGAAAATCATGTTAAACACTTGAGTCCATGCAACTTATTATGTGACTTATTAAGGTTATTTTTACTCCTGAACTTATTTAGGCTTGCCATAACAAAGAGGTGGAATACTTATTGACTCAAGACATTTGAATTAATTTGTAAAAAAATAAATTAAATAATTCCACTTTGATATTATGGGGTATTGCGTGTAGGCCAGTGCCAAAAAATCTCTGGCTGTGGGAAAAGGCACTGTACTTTTCATAAAACATTAATAATAAAAAAGCAATATGGATTACACTAATGGCATAAGATTTGCATAGTGGCATGTCTGGGAATTAATTTGGAACAGATGGGTTAAAACATTCTGCCCACACCTCTACAGAAATGTGATCAAACTTGTAGAAACAGACATGGCCCAGTTCCAACATTTCCAAATTAAGGTATTTTTTTGTTACCATAAAAAATGAATGGAGGATGTTTTCCAGCACTCTTTCCCGAGTTCACAAATATATTATGGCTCTGATTTATTAATGAAAACATGCATATATTTTGTTGCATACACACATCCTAGAACCTCCACCTATGCAATAATTTATTAAGAAATGTACACACAGTTTATAAATGAGGCCCCTGATGATAAACAGTACTGGGTGTACACTTTAGACCTAGGTGACAGATGCAGTTGATCTTGCAATTTTTTTTACCAACACATTTGTTTCCTTCATCAGGATATAATTATAGTCAGGGGTGAAAGTAAGCCGGTATGGTCCGGTACAGAGTACCAGCAAGATAAATAGTGGCAGTACGCCATACCGGTAAAACATGAGCCCATCACAATAATTTAAATAAAGATGTCAAGAAAACTATTACACCATCATTTATCATTACCGCCTGTCAGTCGCAATAGAAATGAGAGAATTTACATAAAAACGCGTGGTAAAGGCATACGCTCCAAAATGCTGGTGTGGTTCAATGTGAACAATGACAGATGACTGGCCGAGGCGCGCATGGGCAGCAAGACGCATCAGGCTACAAGCAGGGCCGGCCCTAGGCATAAGCGATATAAGGGGTCGCTTAGGGCCACCAGCCGCTAGCGGGCCCCCAACCCCCCCAATTTGCTTTAAAACCACTACATTTTAAAGCCACTATGCCTCATGGCAAAATGGAGAGAATTACAGGAAATGTACAACAAAAAAATCTCTCTACCATCAAGAGGGGGACCACCAAAAGTTTTACCCGCGAGGTGGGGGGCCCGAAAACCAAATCTCACTTAGGGCTCCCAAGAGTAGACCTGTTATGACCATCACTGAATGTCATTGCACTTTTTGGTGTTTTATAGCCTAACAGATGTCTCTTTCCATTCTTCAAATGGCAGGTGCACAGTGTACTGTTTGGATGCTGGGGATTATTTATGTGGACAAACGTACACAGGTAGCCTACTTTTTGAAGAAATTTGCTACAGATCTTCATGCGAATATTAAAACATTCGCATCAAACAAATATGCACAATTTCCCACCAGAGATGTTGTTTCCATCAAATTAACCTGTTGCAGATAAAAGGCTGTGCGTGATGATGTAGTGCACATAAAAATATATTAAATGGGTTTCCATCGCATTTTCAACTAATTTGTGGCAGATAGCTTAGCGGTTAAGAGCGTTGGGCCAGTAACTGAAAGGTTGCAGGTTCGAATCCCCAAATAGATTTAGTGAAAAATCATGTACCCTTGAGCAATGCACTTAACCCTAACTGCTCCTGTAAATCACTCTGGATAAGAGTGTCTGCTAAATTACAAAAATGGAAATATGGTGGTTTCCTCTCTGGTATTGACATGTGCGTCAATACCAGAGTTGTGTTCCACCAACATCCTGCTCTTTGGGCAAAAGCACTGTTCATGACACAAACTGTTCACACCACTCTTAATTTCCTGAAATTCTACTCATTTTGTCATGGGTTGCAGATAGCATTTGGCAGTTTTAAAGCAATGTTTCTTGCAAGTCTATACATTTTGCCATGGCTAATGTCTATGCATGTGATATTTGAGTGACTCAAAAATTACTACAAAATATATGGGCTAAAAAAAAAACGAGCAAAAAAACGTTAGCTGACATGGGCTAGTTGATATGGACATTTATAAAAAGTTATACATATCTCTCTAAGGTTTGCAATGACTGACATGACAAGAGGAAAACTGATGATGCACTACCCATTTTCTAAATTAGACCTTGTGCATTCTACCATTAAAGCTTTCAAGAGTAAATTGAAAGCCGGACTGAGTTCCCCCACAGTTTGGGAACCACTCACTGCTCTAGCCAACAGCGCTATCTGCTAGAGCGCACGTGTCGTATAGCCTACGTGATGAGATTATATGGACAAAATTATTTACATTTTTCAAACGGCAGCCAAGCATCGGCTATCATGTCACCAGAATAAGACCCTAGATATTTATTGCAAAGGAGCATCAAGCGCATAACCGCGTACTTTCACCACCCTGTGAAGTTCATCATAATGCATTTAATCTGTAACATTAGTTTAATAAACTAAACTGCATGCTTTCCCAGCACGTCATAGTGAGAAGAACACACAACATGTCATTGCGTGACTCCAAGTTTACTTCCAAATTATGGTTATTATATCAATATTTGCGCATAAAATAATTTATTGCATAATTAATTTTACAGACACTGAAATATCTCACCTTGTCTTGCATATTTTGTTTAGTCGACATTTGGAAAGTTTAACTTTCATTACATTTTTATCTGACGTACTTTACTCGCATGAAAAGGTTGGATGGAAACCTGGTTAATCAGATGAAAACATCATGACTGGTTGTGTTCATGCCACATTAAAAGGCAATACATTTTTACAGTTAAAAATTAAATGTTTTGACTATTCACTATGCATAGTGGATATGACCCCTTCATAAGAGTGTCAATTGTTTTGTAGATATATAAAATACTCCTCTAAACAGAGTAAAATATTTAAATATAACCCTAGCAAACATCTAAGTTTAGATTTTTACCTGTTGTATTTTCCATTGGGGGTAGGGGGGTGAAATGCTCTGATGTAGTACATCATCTCAATTTCTACTGAGCATCTACCCACATATGAGTTGAAAAACAAGCCCTTGAAGCCCCTGCAGACTGAGTAATTCTAATGCCCCACTTATATGTCTAGTCGATATGGGATTTGATAATGGTAAACTCCCACTGTTGGCCATGCTAAAGTTCACCTGCTGGATGGGTTTAGAACAAGTCCCACAGACACAATGAGTTATTATTGTTTTGCCTGTATTTTTACCTTAAAAATCCCCTCCATATGTGTGGTAAAGACGCTTGAAAAAGTCCTCTGGGCTTGGGGAAAAGTTAATCAAGTGTAGCCTCTTCGGCTACAGTCTGCAGGGAAGAGATGTAGGGGCAAAGTGACAAACAGGCAAAGTTGTTTTCACAAAGGAAATTATATCTGAATGTAAGTTATGTGAAAATGACATAAGCAGAACTATTCAGGTCTTCACAAATACTCTTTCACTTTTCATTTCTGGGAGGATGGAATTTTTCTCTATGCAGGTGTTATATGTTTTAAAGGGTTAGTGGTGTAATTGAGAGTGGTTAGGTTTGGTGTAATAATAATAATAATAATAATAATAATGTAGAAGCAGCTCTGACTTCCTGTTTCTTCTCACCCCTGTATCTACAGGGTGTATCTGCAAGTAAAGAGCATCAGCGGTGGTTTCTGTGTATGTGGGAGGTTATGCCAGGAAAGTGTATTCACGCTTTCTGTAAAAACACCAAGAGGCTGATCATTTCTAGCCTGGTCGCAGATCAATTTGTGCTTTAGCCAACAGTTGTGTTTGTTCAAGGCGTCTGACAAAAGCCAGAGAAGTTGGATGTAGCACGTATGATGGTGACCAGGCTAGAACATTTCATTTACTGGCAGACCTGAAGAAATTGAGGATAGAGGTTGGTATCTGATCAAAAATGCTTATCTGTATATAAAAAAAAAAACTGTTCAATAGCGAACACTTACTGTTGCCTGAATGATCATAAATAAGGCGTACTCACATTTTAAGGAGGCCACACAGGATCAAACGGGACAATGGTCAGTAAAACGGAACACTTTCCCCATAACGTATCATCCTCTTCTGTAAAAATACACAGTGTATAGAAAGAGAGAAACACTTTACTACTATTACTACAATATATCCTGGTAGAGCATATAACTCAGATCAGTAAAACTTAAACTTGCTTCATTGATGTACCTGTAGTCCTCCATTCTACGGTGGAGCTCCATCCGCTCCAGGGACCTTGGTACTTGGACACAGGGTTCACTGAGGCCTGGACATTTGCCACATACTCTGTTCCTGGTTTCAGTGTAAGGCTGTTTAGCGCTAGGTACCTCCGGTCCTCTCTTACAGGTTAAAAGTCTGGATCCTGTAGATCAAAATAAAAACTCATATTTGAGGGAACTGGTCTTTCACATACTGTAACATTTTATTGGAAACATGTAACATGGCAAATATATATTTTTTTACCTTTAAATAGGAGAATGGGAGATGAGGGCACTGTGCCTGAGCAGGAGCAGGGATGTATAGTAGTCTGTGGTGCAGGTGACATTGCAGAAACATGCAACTGTGAATGCAGGAAAAAAAGGATGATGTGGTCAGTGTGATGCCAGTGTCATGGTACCCAGACTATGGAAAAACTGTGGTAAAACAATTCCTGCTAGTCTAACCAATTACTACTCATAGGGGATAACTACAGTTGAAGTCGGAGGTTTACATACACCTTAGCCAAATACATTTAAACTCAGTTTTTCACAATTCCTGACATTTAATCCTAGTAAAAATTCCCTGTTTTAGGTCAGTTAGGATCACCACTTTATTTTTAGAATGTAATAGTAGAGATAATGATTTATTTCAGCTTTTATTTCTTTCATCACATTCCAAGTGGGTCAGAAGTTGACGTAACTCAATAAGTATTTAGTAGAATTGCCTTTAAATTGTTTAACTTGGGTCAAATGTTTCAGGTAGCCTTCCACAAGCTTCCCACAATAAGTTGGGTGAATTTTGGCCATTCCTCCTGACAGAACTGGTGTAACTGAGTCAGGTTTGTAGGCCTCCTTGCTCACACACGCTTTTTCAGTAACTGCTGACAACATTTCTATAGGATTGAGGTCAGGGCTTTGTGATGGCCACTCCAATACCTTGACTTTGTTGTCCTTAAGCCATTTTGCCACAACTGTGGAAGTATGCTTGGGGTCATTGTCCATTTGGAAGACCCATTTGCGACCAAGCTTTAACTTCCTGACTGATGTCTTGAGATGTTGCTTCAATATATCCACGTAATTTTCCTTCCTCATGATGCCATCTATTTTGTAAAGTGCACCAGTCCCTCCTGCAGCAAAGCAAGCCCACAACATGATGCTGCCACCCTCGTGCTTCACGGTTGTGATGGTGTTCTTCGGCTTGCAAGCCTCCGCCTTTTTCCTCCAAACATACTGTAACGATGGTCATTATGGCCAAACAGTTCTATTTTTGTGTCATCAGACCAGAGGACATTTCTCCAAAAACTACAATCTAACCGTAGTCTGGCTTTTTTATGGCGGTTTTGGAGCAGTGGCTTCTTCCTTGCTGAGCGGCCTTTCAGGTTATGTCGATATAGGACTTGTTTTACTGTGGATATAGATACTTTTCTACCAGTTTCCTCCAGCATCTTCACAAGGTCCTTTGCTGTTGTTCTGGGATTGATTTGCACTTTTCGCACCAAAGTACGTTAATCTCTAGAAGACAGAACACGTCTCCTTCCTGAGCGTTATGCGTGTTTATACTTGCGTACTATTGTTTGTACAGATGAATGTGGTTCCTTCAGGCGTTTGAACATTTTTCTGAGGTCTTCTTTTGATTTTCTTTTGTCGAGCAAAGAGTTTGAAGGTAGGCCTTGAAATACATCCACAGGTACACCTCCAAATTATGGCAATTAGCCTATCAGAAACTTCTAATGCCATGACATCATTTTCTGGAATTTTCCAAGCTGTTTAAAGGCACAGTCAACTTAGTGTAAATTCCAGAAAATGATGTCATGGCATTAGAACTTCTGACCCACTGGAATTGTGATATAGTGAATTATAAGTTAAATAACATGTCTGTAAACAATTGTTGGAATAATTACTTGTGTCATGCACAAAGTAGATGTCCAAACAGACTTGCCAAAACTATAGTTTGTTAACATGAAATCTGTGGAGTGGTTGAAAAATTTGTTTTAATGACTTAAGTATATGTAAACTTCCGACTTCAACTGTATCTAGATACAGTGGGGAGAACAAGTATTTGATACACTGCCGATTTTGCAGGTTTTCCCACTTACAAAGCATGTAGAAGTCTGTAATTTTTATCATAAGTATTCTTCAACTGTGAGTGACGGAATTAAAAACAAAATCCAGAAAGTCACATTGTATGATTTTTAAGTAATTCATTTGCATTTTATTGCATGACATAAGTATTTGATACATCAGAAAAGCAGAACTTAATATTTGGTACAGAAACCTTTGTTTGCAATTACAGAGATCATACATTTCCTGTAGTTCTTGACCAGGTTTGCACACACTGCAGCAGGGATTTTGGCCCACTCCTCCATACAGACCTTCTCCAGATCCTTCAGGTTTCGGGGCTGTCGCTGGGCAATACGGACTTTCAGCTCCCTCCAAAGATTTTCTATTGGGTTCAGGTCTGGAGACTGGCTAGGCCACTCCAGGACCTTGAGATGCTTCTTACGGAGCCACTCCTTAGTTGCCCTGGCTGTTTGTTTCGGGTCGTTGTCATGCTGGGAGACCCAGCCACGACCCATCTTCAATGCTTTTACTGAGGGAAGGAGGTTGTTGGCCAAGATCTCGCGATACATGGCCCCATCCATCCTCCCCTCAATACGGTGCAGTCGTCCTGTCCCCTTTGCAGAAAAGCACCCCAAAGAATGATGTTTCCACCTCCATGCTTCATGGTTGGGATGGTGTTCTTGGGGTTGTACTCATCCTTCTTCTTCCTCCAAACACGGCGAGTGGAGTTTAGACCAAAAATCTCTATTTTTGTCTCATCAGACCACATTACCTTCTCCCATTCCTCCTCTGGATCATCCAGATGGTCATTGGCAAACTTCAGACGGGACTGGACATGCGCTGGCTTGAGCAGGGGGGACCTTGCGTGCGCTGCAGGATTTTAATCCAAGACGGCGTAGTGTGTTACTAATGGTTTTCTTTGAGACTGTGGTCCCAGCTCTCTTCAGGTCATTGACCAGGTCCTGCCATGTAGTTCTGGGCTGATCCCTCACCTTCCTCATGATCATTGATGCCCCACGAGGTGAGATCTTGCATGGTGCCCCAGACCGAGGGAGATTGACCGTCATCTTGAAATTTTTCCATTTTCTAATAATTGCGCCAACAGTTGTTGCCTTCTCACCAAGCTGCTTGCCTATTGTCCTGTAGCCCATCCCAGCCTTGTGCAGGTCTACAATTTTATCCCTGATGTGCTTACACAGCTCTCTGGTCTTGGCCATTGTGGAGAGGTTGGAGTCTGTTTGATTGAGTGTGTGGACAGGTGTCTTTTATACAGGTAACGAGTTCAAATAGGTGCAGTTAATCCAGGTAATGAGTGGAGAACAGGAGGGCTTCTTAAAGAAAAACTAACAGGTCTGTGAGAGCCGGAATTCTTACTGGTTGGTAGGTGATCAAATACTTATGTCATGCAATATTATGCAAATTATGTTGTTCTCCCCACTGTATATCACAAATAATTGATGAGAAAAAGGTAACTTACCGTATTGAATTAGGTAACAAAACACCAGTGAGGTGATTTGCAGTTGTTTCATAGCCATGAGGGCAACAATGGACAGTAGTCTGTTGTCCTCAATAACTGAGATCACCAATGCATCTGAAAGTCTGACAAACAAGAAGTCACATATGTCCTTGTGTTGGAGTTCATTACTGTTACTGGAAGTGTATGAACAAAAATATATAGTATTGTATTAAAGTTTAATTCAAGACTATCACGTTCATATCAAGCAAAGGTTAAGTCCAGAAATGTAAGCAACAAATGCGTTTACAAAAACACCAAACCCCACACAAATAATGGTAGACAGTGCTACCAATAGAATAAAGATATTGTACTTCAATGTCATTCATGTTATACAGGAAAATACATTTTGATAGTATTCTTACCTTATTGGTTCTGATAGATTCTGTTAACCATGTGTCACATTCGGGTGTGTAGAGAGACCAAGGCGCAGCGTAGCGATAGTTCGACATCGTTTATTATATAAATAAACTATACTGGACATCGAACTATACAAAATAACAAATATGCAATGAAAGTATAACACACGTAGCACGAACACGGGACAACATATAACAATGAACCACGCCAAGGGAGTGGAACACAGACATATAAGTAGGATCCCTAATTAGAGGTAATGCATAGCAGCTGCCTCTAATTAGGGATCCCACACACAACACCACACAGATGTAGAAATAATAGATCTGCCAGACTCTGACCATAGAAATATAGAGAAGCAAAGCTTCTCTATGGCCAGAGCCTGACAGTACCCCCCCTCAAAGGCGCGGACCCCCGGCCGCAAGAAAACAAACACAAAAACATGAGGGAAGGGTCAGGGAGGAAAAAACATCACAACCATCGCAGGTGGCGGTTCCGGCCCCGGCGAAGTGGATAGCTTCCCCCTCTTTTCTACTGGGCCCGGACTGGGCCCCGGTGTGGCAGGCGACTCAGGCCATTTAAAGGGATAACCCACCGGTCCTGGAAATGACCATGGTGGGGCAAAAGGCTCAGGCCATGGAGCGGGGCAAATAACCGGGCCAGGACTGAGCACCGGTGTGGCAGGCGACTCCGGCCATGTAAAGGGATAACCCACCGGTCCTGGAAATAACAATGGTGGGGCAAAAGGCTCAGGCCATGGAGCGGGGCAAATAACCGGGCCAGGACTGAGCACCGGTGTGGCAGGCGACTCCGGCCTTTCAAAGAGGTAAACAACCGGTCCTAAAAATGGCACCGGTGGGGAAAAAGACTCAGGCCATGGAGCGGGGCAAATAACCGGGCCAGAACTGGGCACCGGTGTGGCAGGCGACTCCGGCCTGTGGACCACCACGGGAGTCTCCGGGCTGTCGACCATCACGGGAGTCTCCGGGCTGTCGATCATCACGGGAGGCTCCGGGCTGTCGACCATCACGGGAGGCTCCGGGCTGTCGACCATCACGGGAGGCTCCGGGCTGTCGACCATCACGGGAGGCTCCGGGCTGTCGACCAACACGGGAGGCTCCGGGCTTTCGACCATCACGAGAGGCTCCGGACTTTCGACCATCACGGGAGACTCCGGGCTGTCGACCATCACGGGAGGCTCCGTGCTGTCGACCATCACGGGAGGCTCCGTGCTGTCGACCATCACGGGAGGCTCCGTGCTGTCGACCATCACGGGAGGCTCCGGGCTGTCGACCATCACGGGAGGCTCCGGGCTGTCGACCAACACGGGAGGCTCCGGGCTTTCGACCATCACGAGAGGCTCCGGTCTTTCGACCATCACGGGAGACTCCGGGCTGTCGACCATCACGGGAGGCTCCGTGCTGTCGACCATCACGGGAGGCTCCGGGCTGTCGACCATCACGAGATGCTCCGGGCTGTCGACCATCGCGGGAGGCTCCGGGCTGTCGACCATCACGGGAGGCTCCGGGCTGTCGACCTTCACGGGAGGCTCCGGGCTGTCGACCTTCACGGGAGGCTCCGGGCTGTCGACCATCACGGGAGGCTCCGGACTGTCGACCATCAAAGGAGGCTCCGGGCTGGGGAGACCTGGTCTGGTGCGTGGAGCCGGCACTGGAGGTACCTGGCTGGGCGCACGCACTGGAGGTCGGGTGCGGGGAGCCGGCACGGGACGTACCGGACTGGAGAGGCACATGGCATCATTGTTTTATTATTTCTAAAGCCAAATTAATTCATTCATTTGTGTCACAGACAGTGATCAAGTTCAGGGCACAATGACATATCTGACATATTGAAAGTTGCCATCTGCTGCAGTGTCACTGAGGATGTGGTTGTTTTGTGGCTACCCGGTGAGCATTGTACGAGATCCCTCCCAAACCCTACTTCTGTTATGCAACATAATCCATCTGTGAGAACAAAGTTTGAGACATACACTATATACTGTATACAATGGTATGTGGACACCCCTTCAAATTAAAAGATTTGGTTATTTCAGCCACACCCGTTGCTGACTGGTATATAAAATCGAGCACACCGCCATGCAATCTCCATAGACAAACATTGGCAGTAGAAGAGCTCATTGACTTTCAACGTCATAGGATGCCACCTTTCCAACAAGTCAGTTCGTCAAATTTCTACTAAGCTTTATGGAATTGTTTTAAGAAGGTCATACCAAGGATCAATTTACTATTTGATTTAGAATTAAAAAAAACCCTTGAAGTATAAAAAAATATATATATAAAAAATATTCAACTGGTACCACGGCACCTTCAGACGAGTCTTGTGAGGCCTAGAGAAAACAACGACATGTACGTGTTTCGTGAGAGTCTCACCTTTCCATAAAGGGGTCATATCAGTGTGCAGCCCAAAATGTTTGAACGCTACAGACAAAAGTTGGCAGATTGGCTGTACCAACTTCAGATGAGTCCCAAGGTTGCAGATGCGGAAGTGCGACATCGGTGGATGCAGTGGATTGAAACGCATCCAATGCAAAAACAGATATCTCTAGCTTAAACTGACAGATTTTCATAGAGATGTTTTAATTATGCTAATTTGATTTCTGCAGAAACATGCAACTGTGAATGCAGGACTAAAGATGGGTTAAAAGGTCAAATACAACAACATTATTGACACTGCTCTAGAATGTGGCTAGTGAAACAAGTTCAGTTGACTGCTTGAAGTTGACTGCTTGGAGTAACCCTGGATTGTAAACTGTCATGGTCAAAACATATTTATACAACAGTAGCTAAGATGGGGAGAAGTCTGTCCATAATAAAGTGCTGCTCTACCTTCTTATCAGCACTATCAACAAGGCAGGTCCTATAGGCCCTAGTTTTGTCGCACCGGGACTACTGTTTCATTTGTGGTCAGGTGCCACAAAAAAAGACTTGGATGTGGCCCTTGGATGTGCACAGAGAGCTAACATTAATAATATGCATGTCAATCTCTCCTGGCTCAAAGTGGAGGCGAGATTGACTTCATCACTACTTGTACTTATGAGAGGTATTGACATGTTGAAAGCACCGAGCTGTCTGCTTGAACTACTGGCACATAGCTGGGACACCCATGCATACCCCAGAAGACATGCCACAAGAGGTCTCTTCACAGTCCTCAAGTCCAGAACAGACTATGGGAGGCGCACAGTACTACATAGAGCCATGACTACATGGAACTCTATTCCACATCAAATAACTGATGCAAGTAACTGATGCAAAAAACAGATAAAAATACATCTTATGGAACAGCGGGGACTGTGAAGCAACACAAAACATAGGCACAGACACATGTATACACACACACACGATAACATACTATACACCCACGTACACATGGATTTTGTATTGTAGATATGTGGTTGTGGTGGAGTAGGGGCTTGAGGGCACACCGTGTGTTGTGAAATCTGTGAATATATTGTTTGTAATGATTTTAAAATTGTATAAACTGCCTTAATTTTTGCTGGACCCCAGGAAGAGTATGGGGATCCATAATATAAACAAATTCAAATATTAATCTTAAATTTATTCAAAATCTTATTTTCACATTGTGATCAAATTACACCTGAAACGTTAGTGCTCAACTTTCTACATTTTCCTCAAATCCTCTAGGGTTTATGCTGACAGGCTTCACCAACGATTATTTATTAATTATTTATTACAGGCTGTGACTATGTGGTACACATTTTTATCTGCACCTGCTTCCTGACTCCCTGCGTACACGTTACAATAGTACACAAGGATAAACAACTACAACGCATTTTCGACTACTAGAGTCTTCCTCAGGCAGCATTGTGGAATGATTTTATGTTGTATTATTCCAAACTCATAGTGTGGAAATATTTATAAAACCTTTTGACTGCACTGGGCCTTTCCAACCATGGGTCTGCTGCAGGTGCCTTACATATCACTTCCTCTCTGCTTCACCTAATGTCAAAACAAAAGTCCTGCACGTGCGCCATATGTGCATTTGGGCTGAAGCCAGAGTAGCAGAAGGCAAGGGAAAATGTGCAAACATTTTGATTTTAGGGCCTGCTATCAAAATAATGGCAGGAGTGGATTTACAGAAGGTCTTACAAAAAATAAAACAAATAAAAAGAACAAAAATGAATCTCTGCAAAGAAATAAAAAATCTAACATATCAATCCAAAATCTGAATCTGGGCTATGTGCACTGTGAAGATAAAATACAGCCTACCCACGTGGACACTCTTCCCATCAGGGCTTCCCGAAGTCAAACATGAACATGGGCAAAGCCAGATTGAAATACATGTACCTCAAGGGAGGCTGCTCAGAGGAAGAAGGGGAGGACCATCCTCAGTGAATTGCATACATTTTTAAATAGTGAAACATTAAAAAGTTATCATTTTTAGATAAAACTATACTAAATACATTCACATGTCACCAAATAATTGATTCAAGCACACCGTAGCCTTAATAGTACTCTCTGGGGAAGCACCATGGTGTAGCCGGAGGACAGCTATTTTCTGTCCTCCTCTGGGCACATTGACTTCAATACAAAACCTAGGAGGCTCATCGTACTCACCCTCTTCCATAGACGTCCACAGTAATTATTATGACAACTTGCAGAGGATGTCCTCCAATCTATCAGAGCTCTTGCAGAATGAACTAACATGTTGTCCACCCAATCATAGGATCAGAGAATTAATCTAGTACTGAAAGCATAAGCTACAGTTAGCTGGCACTGCAGAGCATAAAATGTGGTGAGTAGTTGACTCAAAGAAATTAAGGAGAAGCAAGAGATGGAGAGAGAGAGAGCTAGCTATATTTCATTGTATGTTTTTCACTGTCACTTAAAGATGCACTAAAAGAAAATCGCTCTGCCATTTCGCTAAAATTCTAATAGTTTGCTTAAGTTCAGTTTGTGGCAAAACAAGCAAGTATAGTGTAGAGAATAATTGTACCATCTAAACCGCTGTGAAATATATTTTCCATAACCAGAAAAAACATGTATTTTCAGCTTTTTGAAGCTGGCGCACAAAATGTAAAATTAATGTAAAAGACTCAAAAATTAAATGTATTTTAATTCAAATCAGCCTGCTGCCGTCCGTCTGGTACCTTGCCACGCTACTCTGGATTATTGACCCCTGCCTGTTCGGACCTTGAGACTGCCTGCCGTTCTGGATCTTTTGAACCCTGACTTTTGCCTGCCCCTGACCTGTCGTTTTGTCTGGCCCTGTGCTAGTAATAAACATTTGTTACTACGACATTCTATTGCTACTGACAGATAGTAATTATACATTATTGTATAATAGCCTACACATTTATTGCCATCTTTGTCAAAATTATTGTGATGCCTCGTGTTTTACCGGTATGCCGTACTGCCACTATTTACACTCACGGCCACTTCATTAGGTACACCTTGCTAGTACCGGTGTTGTGCCGAAAGGTTCCCCCCTGCCATAATTCTCCCCCTCCCTTCGCGTGAACACGCACACACTCAATTATTCCTTTCTGCGACTTGCTTGCTAGTTGAGATTTCTGCTCTTCACCCGGTTGTCAGTTTAGCCTACATTTCACTGATCTTATTAGCATAAAAATTTTTTTTATTTGTATCCATCAAGGCAGATGTCAATGATCACGTTAGGTTGCTTTTCATTTAATTTCTTATGGTGGTTTGATCGCGGGGGAGGCACTAGTAGTGTGAAGTTTTCGGTTCGGCTATTTGTTTCAAGTGTATTAGTCTATAAATAAATATCTGCCGAAATTCGTAATCTCTCCCATGTCTTATTCGACTAGTATTTTTGAAAGTGTAAGGATAATAATTCAGCCATAGTTGTTCTGCGATGTTTATTGCTTGCATACTTTTTACTCCCTCTATGTTTAACATAGCACACATACATTAATTATTAATTTTGGTTAGCTCATGTTGACCAGTAGTGTGTGCCACAGACAGTATTTCAATCTAACCCCCTTTTTGCCAGAACTGCCTTAATTATTCGTGGCATAGATTCAACAAGGTGCTGGAAACATTCCTCATAGATTTTGGTCCATATTGACATTATAGCATCAGTTGCTGCAGATTTGTCAGCTGCAGATCCATGATGCGAATCTCCCTTTCCACCACATCCCAAAGGTGCTCTATTGGATTGAGATCTGTCATGTTCAAGAAACCAGTTTGAGATGATGTGAGCTTTCCAGAAGTACATTAACACTGTGCATTGCAGTGCGTTCTGTGTGGTGCTTGGATTTATCAAACGTATGTGCAGTAAAACTACATGTGTCAACGGGTTGACAGAAATGGTAGCAGAAGGTGAATGTTGAACTTTGGTTGCACACATATCTAGATGATGCTGCATATTATTTTGGCAATGATGCAGTCGGTGTGTTCCAATCGTAAAGCTTTAGGGCAGTGGTGTCAAACTCATTCCATGGAGGGTCTGGTATCGGAGGGTTTTTGATTTTTCCTTTCAATTAAGCCCTATAGACAACCAGGTGTGGGGAGTTCCTTACTTATTAGTGTCCTTAATAAATCAATCAAGTACAAGGGAGGTGCGAAAACCACAGACACTTGGCCCTCCATGGAATTAGTTTGATGCCTTTGCGTTAGGGCCTAACTTTAGGCCTACAGTACATGTATGAAATAGCCTATGCTCCAATCGTGAAATGCTTTTGGTGTCATTGTCACACATAGGACTGTGATCACAGTGCACACTGGGTTTTCAGACCCAGCGGAGCCTAGTGTCTCAGGAGGGTGCTTTTACACGAGGGAGAACACTCATTTACACCTCATGAATTATTTCACATAACATAACGTCATTAGCTATTTTGACTGTTTGTCTGTCTATCAGGGATCGACAACAAATTGAGTAACTTTATTTTCCTTTAAAATGGCTAATTAATACAAGAACAGAAACGGTGGGAGAGGGCCAGGACAGAGCGTGGTCTTTCATTTTAATCAAGCTGCCTGTTGTTTCAGCTGGCCATGAGCCCTCCGCAAACACAACCAAATGGACACTCTTGGCTCTGTCTGGGATGGAGAGATGAGGGATTATAGGAGGAGGGGTGAAAAGAAGAAGTAAAAAAACTCATAAGTGAAAAGAATTGTTGCTAGGTCCTGTCAGCCTTAGACAAGTTAATTGGCCTTAGTGATGCCTGATTGGTAATAGGAGCCTGTCACAGTGAAAGGGTAGGTAGGCTCCTTCATCTTGTCCCTGTCCAGAGGACTCTTATACAGCCTAAGAGAGAGGGGTCGACATATGAAGGCAGCTGCCAACATGACAGAAGAAAGACAGAGGGAGAGGTGTACTTCATTACACTGAATGGAAAGGATTCATAACAGTCCTTTTCCTCTGCTTTTCATTTGAATTTAACACTATAAAAAAGGCAATAGAATCATAACTGTCAAATTATGATGATACATTTTTCATACATTTTGAGTCAAAACTTTGAAAAACTTGAAACTATAAAACTACTACAGTAGTGTCTGATAACTTCCTCATTGGACCCTTCTCTTTAACGCCTTTCTTTCCGTCCATGTGATGGGCATAAAAAGTTAATGTTGATCCACTGAGGCAAAAAGGACAATGCCTGAGTTTAATTCAATGAGAGAAAAGCTGCAAAATGGAGTTTGAAGTAAATTGAGAGAGACAGAAAATGTTTGTGAAAGATTTGGTGAAGTGGTAAAAGAGGATGATGGCAGTACAGTGCCTATTTTATGTGTGTTGATTGTGAAGCGCTGTACAAATTCACCAGTCACAAGACAGGGTCTTCAAATAGGCCTATGGCACCTCAAATGAACTGTAGCCTACTGTTAAATGGGAACTGGAATCTGGACACTGACTGTAGGTCTATAACCTCTCACTTGGTCTTATTAGTATTAACTCCTGCAGAATTAAGCATTTCTTGCAGTAAAATGATATACCAAATGTACATTTTGACTTTGGAAAAGAGACTTTTAGAGAATGCAATGCACAGTTAGGGACCATCTGTATAGGTGCTATCTTTATCAGCATCATAAAAGCTGATAGTATTTCATCTAGGCTACAGAAAATATGCATCCAAGCCAAACTGAAATCTTACTAGAAACAGCTTTCTATTAACTTAATCTTTCAATTTTTTGTTATTGCGTTTTCTCCCCTGACAAAAGAAAAATAAATAATCGAGCAGGGAGGATGTGCTCAAGCAGAGATCCAAGAAGCAGCAAACTAGCATTTATGAGACCAGAAAACACAGTTCCTCACACGATAGGAACGTATTTCCTCCAACATTATAATGGTCCCAAAACTAAAGTTTTCTGGAGACTTGTGGGAGGAGTGCTGATGATGTCGCCCACTGTAATAGCTTTCTGTAACCTGATTGTGTCCGTACTGAGGAGAAATCCGCACACAATGAATCCCTGACTACCTCCTGAAGTGGTCAGCCAGATCTTAACACAATCAGACCACAAAGTGACTTTTGTGCGTCTAGACCCATCTTTTCAATGCAATCTTCGTATTCTGATAGCAGAAGTCGCATGGAAGTGTCATGTGTACAGTACACACAACCAAAAAATCCTTCCACCATCTGTGAGGGTGTTTTTACATATGATATAATAACTCTGCTCTCTTTGTATTCATTGCTATGTTTAGAAAAGAACCAAGATCTTTTTCCAAGATTCACTCAATGCACTCTGGGTTTTTACAAAGTGCAGGACCAGCCATTACATCAGAACAAGTATGGGTATCTGCAGCCCAATATGGTCTCCGGAGTATGGGTGAGTGGGTGTGTCAAAAGGAGTGGGTGTATGGAAAGTGAATCAGCTAATTGGGCAGATTTGTTGCCACTCAATGTGATGGCTTGGTTGTGGTAAGGCCTCTTACTCCCACCTAGGGGAGGAGAGAGGCACACAACCAAGTCATCACACCCTATCTAGGGAGATGATCATCCCCAATCAGAGACAGCTGTATAGCGTTGTCTCTGATTGGGGATAGTATATAGGCTCCACACACAGCCACCTGTGTGTGGATCATTGTTCTTTTGTGTTTGTCTGCACTGCCTGCATCCAAAGTAAGTCACTGTGTTTTTGTTTGTAATAGTTTTCGTTTGTTCTCTCCTTTGTTATTTTCGTGCTTCGTGATTACACCTCCGAAAATAAAAAGGATGACACTTCACCAGCGCTCCGTCTATAGTCCCTTATATCCGACGCACCGTGACAGAATGATCCACCGCCCTGGGACGCAACGGGGGATTACATTAGGAGATATCCTCCTCGGTATGGGGAAAATTACCGAGGAGGAACATTCCTATTATCGCTCGGTGGAGGAAGGCTGGGGTCCGGAGCAGCCGAGGCGCCGGAGACGGAGGACACGTCACCGGGCTAGGGTTGAGGACCAGCCTGGAGCCCAGAAAACCCCTCAAACAAATTTTGGGGGGGGGCTATGGGGGTGGTCGGGGATCGAGGGAGAAGAGCCCCGACCACTGCACTCGTGGGGGTTCCAGGAGGAGCCCCTACAGCCGTGGGAACGGGAGTACAGAGAGGAGTCGGAGGAAGACGACGACGATGTGCTTCTGTTCCCTCACTCGTGGGGGTTCCCGGAGGAACCCTCACAGGATGGGGATTGGCGGTGGAGTAGGCACGACAGGGACAGTCGTGCTCCAGCGCCAGTTCCCAGTCCGGTGCCTCCAGCGCCGGTCCAGAGTCGGAGGAGGAGGAGACCGACTCAGCGCACCAAACCATCGGTGCGCAACGCTAGCCCGGTGAGTCCCGTACCAGCTAAACGCACCAACCCAACGGTGCGTTTCCCCAGCCCGGTACGGCCCGCGCCCGCTCCACGCACCAGCCCCATGGTGCGTGTCTCCAGCCCGGAGCGACCCGTGCCAGCTAGACGCACCGACCCAACGGTGCGTTTCCCCAGCCAGGTACAGCCCGTTCCAGCTACTCGCACCAGACCAGTGGTGCGTTTCCCCAGCCAGGTACAGCCCGTTCCAGCTACTCGCACCAGACCAGTGGTGCGTTCCCCCAGCCCGGTACGGTCTGTGCCTACTCCTCGCACCCAACCTATGGTGCGTATCTCCAGCCCGGTGCGACCCGTGCCAGCTCCTCGCACCAGACCTATGGTGCGTGTCCCCAGTCCAGTACGCCCCGTGCCTACCCCTCGCACGGAGGCTACCGCGACGGTCGCCACCACAGGGCTGGAAACCCTCTCTGCATCGGTGCCCAGGGTGGGCACGACGTTCAGTCCCGCTGTGGAGCAGGAGCTCCATAGCGCGTCGGTGCCCAGTCTGGGGCCGACAGCCAGCCCAACCACAGGGCTGGAAACCCTCTCCGCGTCGGTGCCCAGGGTGGGCACGACGTTCAGCCCCGCTGTGGAGCAGGAGCTCCATAGCGCGTCGGTGCCCAGTCTGGGGCCGACAGCCAGCCCAACCAGAGGGCTGGAAACCATCTCTGCGTCGATGCCCAGGGTGGGCACGACGTTCAGCCCCGCTGTGGAGCAGGAGCTCCATAGCGCGTCGGTGCCCAGTCTGGGGCCGACAGCCAGCCCAACCAGAGGGTTGGGAACCATCTCTGCGTCGGTGCCCAGGGTGGGCACGACGTTCAGTCCCGCTGTGGAGCAGGAGCTCCATAGCGTGTCGGTGCCCAGTCTGGGGCCGACAGCCAGACCAGCTGCAGGGCTGAAGACCATCTCTGCGTCGGTGCCCAGGGTGGGCACGGCATCCAGCCTGAGGTCTCCGGAGAAGGTCAGCAGCCCGAGGCCTCCTGTGACGGTCAGTAGCCTGAAGTCTCCTGTAAAGGTCAGCAGCCTGAGGCCTCCTGTGAAGGTCAGCAGCCTGAGGCCTCCGGAGAAGGTCAGCAGCCCGAGGTCCCCGGTGACGGTCAGCAGCCCGAGGTCCCCGGTGACGGTCAGCAGCCCGAGGTCCCCGGTGACGGTCAGCAGCCCGAGGTCCCCGGTGACGGTCAGCAGCCCGAGGTCCCCGGTGACGGTCAGCAGCCCGAGGTCCCCGGTGACGGTCAGCAGCCCGAGGTCCCCGGCGAAGGTCAGCAGCCCGAGGTCCCCAGGGAGGGTCAGCAGCCCGAGAGCTCCGGGGAGGGTGAGCAGACCTGAACCTCCACCGGTGCCCAGTCCGGGGCCGGTCGTCTGCGTCGCTCCAGTGCCGGAGCAGTCCGCTCCACCGGTGCCCAGTCTGGGGCCGGTCGTCCACGTCGCTCCAGTGCCGGAGCAGTCCGCTCCACCGGTGCCCAGTCCGGGGCCGGTCATCTACGTCGCTCCAGTGACGGAGCAGTCCGCTCCACCGGTGCCCAGTCCGGGGCCGGTCATCTACGTCGCTCCAGTGCCGGAGCAGTCCGCTCCACCGGTGCCCAGTCCGGGGCCGGTCGTCTACGTCGCTCCAGTGCCGGAGCAATCCGCTCCACCGGTGCCCAGTCCGGGGCCGGTCGTCTACGTCGCTCCAGAGACGGAGCAGTCCGCTCCACCGGTGCCCAGTCCGGGGCCGGTCATCTGCGTCGCTTCAGTGCCAGAGCAGTCCGCTCCACCGGTGCCCAGTCCGGGGCCGGTTGTCAGCCCCTCTCCAGGGTCGAGGGCTCCCGCACCAGGGTCCAGACAGGACTTGGTGACTGGCGGGAGTACTGAGGGGGGAACCACCGCGCCGGGGTCCGGACCGGACCGGGCGTGCAACGGAAAGGTAGGAGAGAAGCTACTCTCACAGCCTGTGCCACGCCCGGAACCGGAACCGGAGCCCCCACCAGCAACCACCTCAGTACTCCGCCATGTCCCCCCTAGAATTTTGGACAATTTTTTTTTTCAGGAGAGGGGGGACTTTTTGTTGTGTGTGCGATCGGGAGTCCGCACCTTGGGGGGGGGGTACTGTGATGGCTTGGTTGTGGTAAGGCCTCTTACTCCCACCTAGGGGAGGAGAGAGGCACACAACCAAGTCATCACACCCTATCTAGGGAGATGATCATCCCCAATCAGAGACAGCTGTATAGCGTTGTCTCTGATTGGGGATAGTATATAGGCTCCACACACAGCCACCTGTGTGTGGATCATTGTTCTTTTGTGTTTGTCTGCACTGCCTGCATCCAAAGTAAGTCACTGTGTTTTTGTTTGTAATAGTTTTCGTTTGTTCTCTCCTTTGTTATTTTCGTGCTTCGTGATTACACCTCCGAAAATAAAAAGGATGACACTTCACCAGCGCTCCGTCTATAGTCCCTTATATCCGACGCACCGTGACACTCAAGACTTTTGCGTGGCTGATTGGGCTGCACTACAAATCGATAGTAAGCCGGTGACCGGGATAGCAGCCTAAACAAGAAATAACTAATATTGATAACCATCTAGATGTCACCTTCATACATACAGTTGAAGTCGGAAGTTTACATACTCCTTTGCCAAATACATTTAAAATCAGTTTTTCACAATTCCTGACATTTAATCCTAGTAAAAATTCCCTGTCTTAGGTCAGTTAGGATCACCACTTTATTTTAAGAATGTGAAATGTCAGAATAATAGAGAAAATGATTTATTTCAGCCTTTATTTCTTTCATCACATTACAAGTGGGTCACAAGTTTACATACACTCAATTAGTATTTGGTAGCATTGCCTTTAAATTGTTTAACTTGGGTCAAATGTTTCGAGTAGCCTTCCACAAGCTTCGCACAATAAGTTGGGTGAATTTTGGCCCATTCCTCCTGACAGAACTGGTGTAACTGAGTCAGGTTTGTAGGCCTCTGTCACGGTGCATGGGCAGGGAACGAGGCGCAGAGCTGGAGTGAAAAGACATTCCTTTATTCTCTATAAGTTAAACAGAAACCGAAAACAAAGGAGAGGCAGCGACCGTGAACTGGCATGAACACACACACACACACACACACACACACACACACACGAATCCACACACCCAGGTGGAACACAGTGGAAATTAAATAGAATCCCCAATTAGAGACAACTCAAGACAGCTGCCTCTAATTGGGGAAAACCCCATTTTAGTTCTACCCACACATTTAATTCAGCTTTTATTTCTTTCATCACATTCCCAGTGGGTCAGAAGTTTACATTCCCTCACTTAGTATTTGGTAGCATTGCCTTTAAATCGTTTAACTTGGGTCAAACATTTCAGGTAGCCTTCCACAAGCTTCACACAATAAGTTGGGTGAATTTTGGCCCATTCCTCCTGACAGAACTGGTGTAACTGAGTCAGGTTTGTAGGCCTCCTTGCTCGCACACACTTTTTCAGTTCTGCCCACAAATGTTCTAAAGGATTGAGGTCAGGGCTTTGTGTTGGCCACTCCAATACCTTGACTTTGTTGTCCTTAAGCCATTTTGCCACAACTTTGGAATTATGCTTGAGGTCATTGTCCATTTGGAAGACCCATTTGCGACCAAGCTTTAACTTCCTGACTGATGTCTTGAGATGTTGCTTCAATATATCCACGTAATTTTCCTTCCTCATGATGCCATCTATTTTGTGAAGTGCACCAGTCCCTCCTGCAGCAAAGCACCCCCACAACATGATGCTGCCACCCCAGTGCTTCGCTGTTGGGATGGTGTTCTTCGGCTTGCAAGCCTCCCCTTTTTCCTCCAAACATAACGATGGTCATTATGGCCAAACAGTTCTATTTTTGTTTCATCAGACCAGATTACATTTTTCCAAAAAGTACAATCTTTGTCCCCATGTGCGGTTGCAAACCGTAGTCTGGCTTTTTAATGGCGGTTATAGAGCAGTGGCTTCTTCCTTGCTGAGTGGCCTTTCAGCTTATGTCAATATAGGACTCGTTTTATTGTGGATATAGATACTTTTGTACCTGTTTCCTCCAGCATCTTCACAAGGTCCTTTGCTGTTGTTCTGGGATTGATTTGCACTTTTCGCACCAAAGTACTTTCATCTCTAGAAGACAGAACGCATCTCCTTCCTGAGCGTTATGACTGCTGCATGGTGTTTATTCTTGCGTACTATTGTTTATACAGATGAATGTGGTTCCTTCAGGCGTTTGGAAATTGCTCCCAAGGATGAACCAGACTTGCGGAGGTCTACATTTTATTTTCTGAGGTCTTTGCTGATTTCTTTTGATTCTCCCATGAGCAAAGAGGCGCTGAGTTTGAAGGTAGGCCTTCAAATACATCCACAGGTACACCTCCAATTTACTCAAATTATGTCAATTAGCCTATCAGAAGCTTCTAAAGCCATGACATCATTTTCTGGAATTTTCCAAGCTGTTTAAAGGCACAGTTAACTTAGTATGTAAACTTCTGACCCACTGGAATTGTGATATAGGAGATTATAAGTGAATCGATCTGTCTGTAAACAATTGTTGGAAGAATTTCTTGTGTCATGCACAATGTAGATGTCCTAACCGACTTGCCAATACTATAGTTTGTTAACATGAAATATGTGGAGTGTTTGAAAAACAATGTGAGGGGTTATGCTGCAGTATTCTAGTGCAGAGGTAACTCTTACCCTACAAGGTCCTGATCCTGCTGGTTTGCTGTTCTACCTGATAATTAATTGCACCCACCTGGTGTCCCATGTCTAAATCAGTCCCTAATTAGAGGGGAACAATGAAAAAATGCAGTGGAAGTTGCTTTGAGGTCCCGTGTTGAGTTTGAGTGGAGAGTGTGGTACGGGAATAATGACTAGCGAACCTGGAAGCTTTGTATTCACATTGCCCTAAAAAAGGGAACCAGACCGTGGAATTCAAGCGAATCGAACTCAGACCACCTCTCCAGACGGTCTCAGTTCGTTTTGCTTTCGGGGCTCTTTTGAGTTCCATTGGAGTGTTCACACTGCACAATAAATTCCACTGAGTTCACAAAAATGTGCTAAAAGGGACCGAGTGTGAAACACCCTGACTGTAGTCCACAGCACATTTTCTGAATTTGCGGGTTAAGGTCGGGTGCAGGCCTCAGACTTTCCCTTTATCACATACAGTGGGGAGAACAAGTATTTGATACACTGCCGAATTTTTCAGGTCTTCCTACTTACAAAGCATGTAGAGGTCTGTAATTTTTATCATAGGTACACTTCAACTGTGAGAGACGGAATCCAAAAATCCAGAAAATCACATTGTATGATTTTTAAATAATTAATTTGCATTTTATTGCATGACATAAGTATTTGATCACCTACCAACCAGTAAGAATTCCGGCTCTCACAGACCTGTTAGTTTTTCTTTAAGAAGCCCTCCTGTTCTCCACTCATTACCTGTATTAACTGCACCTGTTTGAACTCGTTACCTGTATTAAAGACACATGTCCACACACTCAATCAAACAGACTCCAACCTCTCCACAATGGCCAAGACCAGAGAGCTGTGTAAGGACATCAGGGATAAAATTGTAGACCTGCACAAGGCTGGGATGGGCTACAGGACAATAGGCAAGCAGCTTGGTGAGAAGGCAACAACTGTTGGCGCAATTATTAGAAATTAAGAAGTTCAAGATGACGGCAATCTCCCTCGGTCTGGGGCACCATGCAAGATCTCACCTTGTGGGGCATCAATGATCATGAGGAAGGTGAGGGATCAGCCCAGAACTACACGGCAGGACCTGGTCAATGACCTGAAGAGAGCTGGGACCACAGTCTCAAAGAAAACCATTAGTAACACACTACGGCGTCATGGATTAAAGTCCTGCAGCGCACGCAAGGTCCCCCTGCTCAAGCCAGCGCATGTCCAGGCCCGTCTGAAGTTTGCCAATGACCATCTGGATGATCCAGAGGAGGAATGGGAGAAGGTCATGTGGTCTGATGAGACAAAAATATAGCTTTTTGGTCTAAACTCCACTCGCCGTGTTTGGAGGAAGAAGAAGGATGAGTACAACCCCAAGAACACCATCCCAACCGTGAAGCTTGGAGGTGGAAACATCATTCTTTGGGGATGCTTTTCTGCAAAGGGGACAGGACGACTGCACCGTATTGAGGGGAGGATGGATGGGGCCATGTATCGCGAGATCTTGGCCAACAACCTCCTTCCCTCAGTAAGAGCATTAAAGATGGGTCGTGGCTGGGTCTTCCAGCATGACAACGACCCGAAACACACAGCCAGGGCAACTAAGGAGTGGCTCCGTAAGAAGCATCTCAAGGTCCTGGAGTGGCCTAGCCAGTCTCCAGACCTGAACCCAATAGAAAATCTTTGGAGGGAGCTGAAAGTCCGTATTGCCCAGCGACAGCCCCGAAACCTGAAGGATCTGGAGAAGGTCTGTATGGAGGAGTGGGCCAAAATCCCTGCTGCAGTGTGTGCAAACCTGGTCAAGAACTACAGGAAACGTATGATCTCTGTAATTGCAAACAAAGGCTTCTGTACCAAATATTAAGTTCTGCTTTTCTGATGTATCAAATACTTATGTCATGCAATAAAATGCAAATTAATTATTTAGAAATCATACAATGTGATTTTCTGGATTTTTGTTTTAGATTCCGTCACTCACAGTTGAAGAGTACCTATGATAAAAATTACAGACTTCTACATGCTTTGTAAGTGGGAAAACCTGCAAAATCGGCAGTGTATCAAATACTTGTTCTCCCCACTGTAACTGGGGCACTTGCTAGTAATAAGGGGAGTATTAAGCAGTGTAGGCCTATATGTTCTAGGAAGGATCTAGGCCTAAAAGTAAGTCTGTTGGTGCGAGTGTGTGCACAGCCACGCATGTTGCCGTCACAAAATTATCAAATTAATCAACCCAATCTATAAAACCACACTGTAGATCATATTAGACCTACATGTGGGGATTCTTTTATAATCATATGTCTGTAGCTAAATTAGTCTCCGCCGCTCAAATCTATGGAGATTTTTCTCATTATGTGCTGTGGGTGTGGAGGTGCTCATTTCCAAGAAATGTAGTCTACACTGCAGTGAAAATGATGTATTATTTTCAAAATCATACTTGGTGACTGACTTCCTTTCTCCAAACAGCAGAGGGCAATCGTCACATGGCTGAATCTTTCCTAATCTTGAGGAGCTGTAGAAAAGAGTGGAATGTTGCATTAACATGCACTGTATAATACGATGCAAAGGCACTGAACACCGGGATAAGACAGGATGAAGGAAATCAATGTAATGATATCATCATACAGTGTTTCCCCGTAAAATGCATGGTATACACCCTTCTTTTATGTAAGGTCTATGGTCTGCACTCCAGTCTGAGATACTCGGGAGAGATGCAATTGGATAGATATCCTAACGATGAGAGGTGCTACTGGGATGCACACTATCTAGTCACTGTGTGTGCTGAGGTCAGCTTAAAAGAGCAGGAAAGGAAGCCATACCAAAGCGTACGGAAACTAAATGATCTGGGCATGTGGAGGCAGCATATGGATGAATCGGTATCTCTAGGATCTGTATCTAGGTAGCCTACTTTTACCTTACTTTTAAGTTCCACCAACCCAATAGCTGTAGCTACAGCAGAATAGTAGCTAAAGGTCCAAGAAAGGTATTGATGAGGAAAGTGACTCATGGCACTATAATTAAAACCACACATTTATTCACCACATCCTTGCATCTTTAGGTTGGCATAATTTGTACTATGTTCAGTGGAAAACAATAAGGGAAATACATTAACCATTAGGCCTACATAATATAATGTTATTTGACATTGTGTCTGATGTTTGAAAGTAGACTATACTTTACAAAGCTCGCTGTGACACTCCCTCCCATCTCGATTGTAGAGAAGTCTAAAGGACAATTTGCATTAGGCTAATTTCATGCTGTGCTACATGACAGAAGACATGCTGATTGGTGGGTAGAGGAGTAGGAGGCGGGCACAATGAAGACTCAAATTACAATTGGTTTTATGCTGGTGACCTTGACTACTGATTCCCTCATCAGATTGATTCTATTTCCTCTGACACCAAGCTAAAATAGATATTGTTTTTCAGTCTTTTGATAGGCTAATGTGTGAATGTGATAGGTTACATAAAATTAAATAAAGCTAAATCCATCACTGTATGATGTAGGCTATATAGTGAGACCGTGCAGCCAAGATGTGGCAGTCATGGATTGATTCCACCATCCTATTTGTTGTACGTTTTGAATGTTGTGGTGCCTTAAAATAGGAGTAGATCAACTTGATATTACTCGACTGGATCTCAGTGGGAACTGAAACATACCTCCTCTCAGATTTCATTAACCCCATTATCATAGAGCCCCACCCTGTACTATAGGAGACTCAACCCACTCATACTTGCAACCAAAACAAATTAATTTGAGGAAGCAATTATTTATGTCTTACAATCATATTTTTTGGACTGTCCTTAGATCAGGAAATATTTCCTTAATTGTCAACTGCATGATTATGTATAGGCCTACATAAAAATAAAAAATAAACAGACTTTATTATTCAATAATGCACATTTCGATACTTTGATACAAAACGTCTTGTTCATGGAAAAAAGACAGTGGAACCCCACTCGCTCCCCCGGTTTTATTTTGGCGTTGACACTGTGACGTCAGCTGTTTCTCTGCGGTCCTGCAGTGTCCGTGGTTTTTATCTGATAGTATGAAAAACTGACTCCGTTGCCATGGAAAGTCGGATTTAGGAGAATACTTCAATTTGGAAAGGATATGAAATTTTATAATCCCACCCAAGTTAAACAAGGATACGGAATTCAACGTCTCTTGGCTTGGTAGCTACATTTTTATTTTCGGATGGGATGGAAGGACTCTTCTGCGAAAGGGGACTCATTTATGCAGTGGTTAGCAAATGCTAACTATAAAAACAATCAGCTAGCTACACGAAACGACTTGCATGAACGTCAGCGGATAAGTTGACTTGTTTAGCATATAAAAATGTATGGACAGCTTATTGTAAATTGTATTTTACTAAATCGAATCACTTAAAATGGATTAATGGATAGCTTGCAAGCTAGCTGGCTAACTAACTAGCTAGCCAATTTAGCTAGCTTATTAACTAGCTAGCTATGGATTGTTGCTGTTGTGTTAGCTGACACGCTAACGTTAACTATTCAATTAACGTTCGATCAACATAACAGTTGTCTTTGGAAATGTGTTGACACGTATTTAATGGTAATCAATGCTATACCCCTAGCATGGGAAATATATCACAGCAAGTTAGCTAGCTAGCAAGTTTATTGGTTGAGATGTAATGTGACTTCCCAATCCAAGTTGAGATGTAGCACGAGACAGCTGAAAGTAATTCTAGTTATCTAGCTAACTCTGCTCATTCCGCACAGGAAAGATTGTATTTTGATATTGATTGCATGAGGGGGTGCCCAACAAGCCAGACAATCATGTCTAGTAAAGCCACGACTAAAGAGAAGAAATCTGGTAGCTTCAGCAAGAAACTCTTCAGACGAGGCTCTGTGCGCTCTGTGGGTAGTTTCATGGGCAGAGTCCTCAGGACCCTGTCAACCTTGTCCCATTTTGGATCAGATGGGCATGCTATTGAAGGTGACAAAGATGATGGGGGTTTCACATTATTCAAAACTGGAGGCAAAGATTCACCAGCTTTGGATGATAGTTTCCTTGGAGAGAAAGTCCCGGGAGTGTCTGGTCTCAAAAACCATGGCAACACTTGTTTCATGAATGCCATCCTCCAGTGCCTGAGTAACACTGAACTCTTTGCTGAGTATTTGGCACTGGAACAATACCGGGGAGTCGAGGAAACGGACGAGGAAAAGGAGAAACCGAAGACAAACGGTGTGCATTTGGGGAGGAAGGGCCCTCAGGACAGTGGCGAGGTGACAGAGCAGCTTTCTGGACTAGTCCGGGCCCTGTGGACATTTGAATACACCCCACAGCACAGCAGGGAGTTCAAAGTAAGTTGGGACAATGCATCATAAAGAAAAACTGCTTGTCTCACAGGACTGCATTTGGCCCTCAGATTAAACCTATACTACAGATCTTTGAAACAGCCTAACAGTCAAATATATTTAGGCTACATTATACTTCTGAGACTAGACTATCACCAGATATTTCAAGCAGTGTTGCTTGTGCTGTTTGTTACAGAATGCTGTCTCAAAAAGCGCTTTGCAGTATAGAGGCAATGCTCAGCATGACGCACAGGAGTTTCTGCTCTGGCTTCTGGACAGGGTACACGAGGACCTCAACAACCATCCCAACAACAGGCCTTCCATTAAGGTAAACCTTTGTTTGTGCATCATAGAGTAAGAGCCTACTAATGCAACTTCAGGAACTGTGGTAGTGGCCAGGTTAGCACAGCGAGACAGTTAGTGATGTGACCTCGACCCAGCACTGAATGGAGCTGTATCTGAGGTGAGTCAATAGTCTGAGTGGACGAGGTGACAGGAGTTGGCTGGCTGATTGTGATGTCCTTTGAAGCCTCAGTCAGACATTCCAAACAAAATAACATTGGAGTGAGGGAAAGGGCCTGGCATCCTGCTGCAGGCCAGGGCAGATTTACCGACCTAACCCATTTCTGAACGCAAAGCCCCTTATCAGGCATCAATCTTCAAGAGCACTGGAACAAACAAGTTAGGAGATAGAGCTCAGTTCCCTACTGTACAGTGTGCTGACTGAATCATCTCCTGTGGGAGAATGAACAGGAAGTGATGGTGTTCTGTGTCCCCTTCCTGGATTGCTCCGTCTCCTCAGTCTGCTGTCACTCACAGCTCCCTGCTCTGTAAAGGTGTCCGCATGCTTCCTATCCGAAACAGTTTGGAACAGTTTGTGCATATATTATGGTGACATTTTGTTTGTTTTGGTCTTTGGCAAGGATTTTTTGGCTGTTTGTTTGCCAAAGTGGGTAGCCGAAGTCTACGCCCCTTCGTCGGTGATTGGTCAACAGTATGGATTCTTCAATGAAGTGTTTGTTTTCATTCAATCATAGACTCATCGTGTGCATGGAAATTATGTTCACTTGAGGAGTAAAATTGTGCGACTAAGGTCTCCTCTGCAAAAACGTCAGAGTTAATGACAGATTTCTTGAGTTATTAGATTCATTTTAACTATGTTGAGGAAGTGTATACTGCCTACGGTGTCTCAAGATGGACAAATGATACTATTGCCACATTCTCCTTTTTTTCAAGCAAAGGTCTTTTAAGGGAGTATGCGAGCACATTAGTTCGCCTAGCCAAACCGAAGCACGAGGATGGCTTTAGACATACAGAGTGAGAGACGTGACCTGAATAGACCCCACAGAGCTTTTGTCGATTAGTCTGCCTTGTCAAATGCCCACACTTCCTTGAGGATAAGTCAGAGGAGCTGCAGCATCACTTCTTGTTTTTTTTGGTCTCTTATCCTTTTGATGTCTTTCAGATTGTTCTACATTGACGTAGTGAATAGAATACAGCCTCTATCCTAAATAATCTAATATGCAGTATCCACTCGGTTTTGTCCTTTTAGCCACCAGTGGAAGAGGATGATGGGGGTCTAGAGGGGCCTTCTCTTCCACTCTCTGCCGGTTCATTTGTGCAAGAGCTATTTCAGGCCCAGTACAGGTTGGTCTTTATTTGATGCTTACCCCTGAGGAGTTTTATATTCTCCAGTTTTGTTTATTCCCCATGACTTCTTCTGAGACAAACTAGTTCCCTTTCTTACCAACAGGTCGTCGCTCACCTGCCCGCATTGTCAAAAACAGAGCAACACCTTTGATCCTTTCCTCTGCATCTCCCTGCCCATCCCATTACCTCACACAAGGTGAGTACACACCTCCCTGCCCGTCCCATTACCTCACACAAGGTGAGTACACACCTCCCTGCCCGTCCCCTTACCTCACACAAGGTGAGTACACATCTCTGCTGTGTTGCAGCATTGGGTCTGGTGGGAGGAACAAGACTGTTGACAAGTGTTGAAATGTACATCTTGAGACTGCGGTTCATTTCAATTTCCCAGGGTTGCGGAAGCAAAGCAAATAAGAAGGAATGTCGTTTGGGGCCAAAAATGCCATTTTCTATCTGCAGACCAAACCGAGCCAGTCATTATGGGACTATTCTGTTTCTAAAGTACATTTTAAGGGCTACATGCCCACAAACACACTCAATGGCTAAACCAAAAAGGGAAAAATACTTTTCTGAATTGAAGATGTAGGACTATGACTTTTTAGAAATATGTTGGGTTCTTCTCTGTCATAGTTGAGTATTTTGAGTTTAATTATTTTTGCCTAGCAGTCAAAAGCACCTTTATGCTCACTCAGCTGAGGAATCATAATGCTCCTCAACTGAGGTTCCTGGGACATGCAAGGCCTTGTTTGTCCTCGTGATACAGTGATACTGTCTTTACGATGGTGTTATACTGTCACATTAAGAAGAGAGCGCCCTGTTCTATGCAGATACTTTTTTTAAGCCACTAAAGTCATTACTGTCCATGCATAATTAAAGATAGGAAGAATGAGGTGAAATTAGGAGAAAGGCAGAGGCAAATTATGTCCCATTAGTCCTCCAGCGAATCTGATTGATGACCGAATAATGGTCCTCCAGAACAAGGCTCAGGGGCTCACCACTCTGGCTTCACTTCTTCTTCCTTCTCCCAGAAACACAATTCTGTTACTCAAGTTTGGGTTGTCAGTTATCACTCATCTGTAGCATCTAGGTTATTTCTCAGAATAAAAATGTTCTGCTAAGCCTGTCATGGCACTGTTTCTGGCCTTAGTTGACAGAGAAACTTAGAAATAGCAACCATCTTGAAAATGTGGGATCTCCAAAATGTGGGGGATGTCAAACTGAACTCCTGAAAAAGCTGCATTGCTGTGCCTGCTGGCTGAGTTCTTAGTGTCAGCTTAGAGTAGCACTGATCCACATAGTCACCAGAGGAATCCTGCACAGTGCTCTCTCAGATTAATTACAAATTAGCCAGTCTCCAGACAGTGATGAGGCAGCATTATTAGAGGAGGTGGAAACCTGTCCTCCCCTAGGAGGTTGATTATTGGGCGTAATAGTTTGATTTGGCGCCAGTCCGTTCTGTTAATTCTTGGTCCTTGTCAGTGGTTTTAATCTGGTGTTTTGTAATTCCATGTATGGTGACAATATTTAATCCCTGACATTCCCATGTTTCCTCTCTCTTCCCAGGCCTCTGTATGTGACAGTGGTCTACCAGGGGAAGTACTCTCACTGTATGAGGATCGGAGTGGCTGTGCCCCTGAACAGCACCGTGTCCAGACTCCGAGATGCCGTGTCACGTGAGACCAAGATCCCCCAGGACCAGGTGCTGCTTCCTTCCTGCTCTCTTGTCCCAGGAGCCTCAGCTCTGTCTTACTAGGTTACATACACGCAGAAGTTAACTTGAATTATTTATTTTATTGTGTTATCTAGCTTCTAAGGATTTCAAAGGAGTGTTATCTGAAAAGAACAGTAAAGGAGCACCCTACTTAGGCTTACTTTTCCTTTAATGATTAATCCCTGGGTACTAGACTGATTGTACCAGCAGGTGTGTCCATTTCCGTATTAATAGCTGCTTTACAGTGTTGTGGTAAGTAGCATTAGGACAGTGCATCATAGTCTCTTTAATCAGGATGAAGGGATCACTGGAACAGAGCCCATTGTATCCAAGAACAACAGAACTGATGCTTGGGTTTGATGTGGCTGAAACTTTCATGCAGTGCTGTCATTGGATTACATGAAGCAAAACACTAGTCTGTGTGAAATCCTGGTCTGAATAAGAAAAGTTGATATGATTGAGGGATAGGGCACGGAAAGGGAGGGGGGTTTCAATCATAATGTGTAGCCTTCTGTATTTACCATTGTTCTGTATTTGCAGAAGAGGTAGGCCTATACTGTAGAGAATATTGATGTTGCTTATATATGTTCTGTTATTCATTCACTGAAATGGGCATGGCCTAACTCTAATCTGTTTCACCATCTTATCTGAATAATAGCATTTCAATGTTGACTAAATAGCAGCAGCGTATTGATTTGTTCTGGCCTTCTCCTCTTATCTCTCTTTCAGTTTGTTTTGACGGAGATGTACTACGACGGTTTCCATCGCTCCTTCTGTGATGACGACGACGATCTCGATATCATTCAGGAGAGCGATTCCATCTTTGCCTTTGAGACGCCTGAGACGTTCAGACTAGAGAACATTCGAACCAAGCGAGGTAACTCTTCACTATTGAGATCAAATTATTCAATACGTTTTGGGCATTTCTCAATTAAAGTATTTTTTGCAGTTTTGGTAGTGTACTTGTCATGCATTTTGTGTAATGTATATTGAAGTATTGACTGAGTATCAATGACCAATTTTGTGATTTGAAATCCAGGGAGTCTCCTTGCCAACCTGAACCAGAACAACTTAAAGTTTGGGAGTGAGATGAGCAGGACTCCGTCTTTCATGCAAGGAGCTGTAAATTCTGCCACTGCATCGCCCAATAAGAACATGGGGGTCGACAAGATGGTCCTGCTGATATGTAACCGAGCCTGCACCGGGCACCAAGGGAGGAGGTACTATAGAGATGCATTATTAATAATATTGACTGCGATGTTTTAATTGTATTTCTATGGGTACTACAGCCCAGTGTTTCTTGCTGTCCTCTGAAACCATTACACCATGCAGGTCATATGATATTTGTTGTATTAAGGTGTTCTTGGAGTCTGTTGACAGTAGAATATCATTCCATCTGTTCCAGGTTTGGTCTTCCATTTGTACTGTACATGGATCGCACTGTGACCTGGGATATCCTGCAGAAGGAGATCCTGGAGAAGATGCATCACCTGCTCAGGCCAGGAGTTTACATTCAGGTAAGTGGAGGATAGTGAATGGGGAAACAACCCCCTAGAGTCGATTGACACACTGGTGCATAGCAAAAAAATCCCCATCAAAATCTGTCAGTTTAAGCTAGAGATGCGGTTAAAGGCGGCAGAGCTAGATCGGTGTTTGTCAGACCATGAGACATCCCGAAAATCGGTCTTCTATGTAGCGTCTGAACAGTTTGACCTAGAAACTTATATGACCACTCTATGTAAAGGTAACCGGTAAATGTTTTTATGGAAGTATGAAGGTAGTTATGTGCCTACCCCAAAAAATTGTTAAATATGTGCAAAAAAAACATATCTCCTAGATTTAGGACAGATACTTCAAAACCTTGTTTCTTCTGATTTCTTTTTTGACTGTCCTTTTTGCCTTTTATGAATGTGTTAAATGCATTTCTATGGGCTTTAGTAGTAAAGGCCAAAATCAATATTTTATCAAATACATTTATTATATTTATTTATACCTAAAGGGGTCCTAAAAATCAAGTGGCTAAATGAACCATAGTATGACCATCTTAAAACAATTCCATATGTCAGCTTAGCACCCCCTATCCTCCAACGTCTTAGACTCTAAAGAAATAAACAGTTGATTCCCATGTAATGGCATGTTAGCCGTTTAAGTTGCTTCATTGGATAGAATGCAGTTGGTATGGTTTGAAAAGCACAGCCATGGCAACATGTCTATACGTAGCAGTCAGGCGGTGGGAATAGGGATAGTGAGTAACTGAAGCCCTGGTATTATCTGCAGGTGGGGCCCTTCAGCCTACGAGTGGTTGGTGTGGTTGGCATCACTTACCTCCTGCCCCAAGAGGAGCAGCCTCTCTGTCACCCAACAGTGGAAAGGTCAGTCTCCTTGTTATTCCTGGTCCTCTGTAGCTCAGTTGGTTGAGCATGGCGCTTGCAACTCCAGGATAGTGTGTTCGATTCCCGGGACCAATCATACAGATGTGATATCTTAATTTGACCAATTTCTATATTATGTGGATTAGAATTAATTCAAATTTTCGTTAAACCTCGAATGCAATAAGTTAGCATTTCCGGTTGGGCAGGAAAATTCTCTCCGACAACAGAGTAATCAAATTAAGATAGCACATCTGTACATAAAAAATGTATGCATGCATGACAGTAAGTCACTTTGGATAAAAGTGTCTGCTAAAAGGCATATTTTATATTATCATTAAACTGTAGCTCTCAACCAGGGTCATGTTCAGTAGGGCACATAGCAAAACGTTTCTCTCCAGAAAGAAAATCTGTGTTCAGGTAGGATCTCCCCTTTTCAAAGTGTTTTCTTCCTTCTGAACACCACCTCCTCACCCCCAATGCACTCTGTTGTTTACACCTCGCTGCCTCCTTGTAATCCTTTAACCACACTTGAATGCCAGATCAGATGCTCTTATGTCACCAGAACCATTAAATGGCGTGCCTTTACATGTTTTGGTGTCTTAGTTTCTTCACACACACTGCTTGCTCAGCAGGTTTGGTTTATAGTTTATGCTCCAGTTGCTGATTCAGTTGAATAGAATGGAAGTTTCAGTCACACAGTACACACACTAAAAAGCTGGTGGGCAAAACGACAGACACATGGGTAATGTAAATCCAATTCACTTAGTTTTGTAGTGTTTTGAAGATGAGAGGAATACAGCTTGTTGATTGATGTATGTTTTAAGTTGTCAGGCAGGGTTGTGAAACTGTCTTCTTCTCGTCTTCCCTCGTTACATAATCTTTCCTCGGCAGAGCGTACAAGTCCTGTGGCCAGGGGGGACCGCCCCACGTCAAGATAGTGGTGGAGTGGGACGAAGAGACCAAGGATTAGTGAGTGAATGCTGCACAACATTATTGCTAGTGCTCTGCATCCCTTTGATAAACGCCATGTTTCTGGGGTTTTGTGGTAATATTTATCCTGCAGGGAAATACATGACCATAAATTATCCCCATAAAGCATCTAGGGATGGGGACGGTTATTAGAATATCCAAATGTACGTTATATATATATATATATATATATATATATTTGTTTTAAGAAATATAAGCTAGGCCTATTTTAATGAAAATACTTTGTCTAAAATTGTATTATCTATGTGACATTGCTACATACAAGGATAGACCATGACGTTAGACATTTTAATAAAACAACTGTCAATCAAAACAACAGTCAATCAAAGCAGCACTACCGTAAAAGGCTGCATGTGTACCAAGTGAAGTGGGAGATTTCTTATCAATACAATTACGTAATTAAGTTGGCTAAAAGAGAAGGAGTAGGGTTCAATGATCAACCAACAGATATGACTGGGTTTGTTGTAGACAAGGACTTGGGGAGCGCAGCAGCCTCAATTAGCCTTGCTAGCTGGCTAACTAGCTTAGCTGGGCCATTCCTACTATGCATTACATTTTGGACCTCATAACCTTAGGAAAAAATATATACTGAACAGAAATATGAAAGCAACATGAAAATTGTTGGTTTCATGAGCATATGTATTTGACTATCCGGAAATGTGAATATTTAAATAATTGAAAATGCCCATCCCTTAAAGTCGCCAAATATATTGTTTTTGTTAAGAGAGGGGCTAGAGAGTATAGCAGACGAGGCACTTTGATGTTTGTAATGGCTTTTTTAAGGCAAAAGTCAGCATTCTTCATTTCGACTGGCACCTAGCCGAACTCGGCTTGGCAAACCGAACGAGTGTGCTTGCATACTCCCTTAAAATACCTTCGCTTTGAGATGCCGTAGCCAGTATACACTTCCCTAAAATAGTCAGATTTAATAGAAGATAACTCAAGAAATCTGTCATTAATTTTGACGTTTTTGTTATTAGTCTCTCGTTGAATGACAACTGAGACTTGGTTGAAGTATCCCTACTGTTGAGTGCCCGAACAGCTGAAAGAACTCTTATAGAACTACAAAACGAACAAAAACATCACATAATGTCGTCATAATATATGCACAAACTCTTCAAAACTGTTTTGACTGGGAAGCATGCGGATGCCTTTAGGAATTTAGAGACAGGATAACATAAAGGAATTTAATAATAAGTATTAGCCTACCTAAACAATATCCACTTATTGGGAGGTGCCAGATTTAGTATTCTGTGTTAGGATAGGAGGCAGTGTGTTGAGTGATTCATTGGCAGACTGTGACTCCCCTCCCCTTCCATGCAGTCTGTTTGGGCTCACTGAGGAAGAGTACATCCCTGATGCTGAGAGTGTGTATCTGCACAGAGAGCAACACCATCAGCCCCAGGCCTGCACCCTCGCTCAGTGCCTCCAGCTCTACACCAAAGAGGAGCAGGTAATTTTTACTTAATTTTTTTATTTAACCTTTATTTAACTAGGCAAGTTAGTTAAGAGCAACTTCTTATTTACAGTGACGGCCTATCTACAGGGTCAGCCCCTGGAGCAAATTAGGGTTAAGTGCCTTGCTCAAGGACACATCGGCAGGTTTTTCACCTTGTCGGCTCGGCTATTCGAACCAGCGACCTTTCGGTTACTGGTCCAACGGTCATAGCCGCCCTTGTACCTGGAGCGCACACACACACATCGTTTTGGTATCACAAGGCCACACACAATGGCCGTCGATTCATTTGTATGCTGCCGTATTTAAGAAAAAAGACTAGTAAAAAGGAACATTCTCTTCTTACCAGAGGGTTTATTATTCCACAGCTGAATATCCAATAGCCTTTCATTTGGTTCAAATGCTGAGGTTGCTGAATATTCTGCCCCTAATGCTATGTTTGAAATACAGTATTTTTATAATGCCTTCTCTATGTCTAGAAGGACACCAGATGGACTCTGAATATACGCTGTGGTTAGCCGAGGCTGGAGGTGGTCAGTTTATGAACTGGCTCTGGTCACAGAAATGAGGGTGCTGTGAAAACATAGAGTAGAGCAGTCAGGAACTGTGAGTGAGACTGATTTAAAAGCACTGCGGTGGGGAGCTTTTCCTTGATGGCTGCGTGAGTGTGTGTGGGCTGTCTCTATTCCAGCTGGCCCCGGATGATGCCTGGCGCTGCCCCCACTGCAAGCAGCTGCAGCAGGGCCGCATCAAGCTCAGCCTGTGGACCCTGCCTGACGTGCTCATACTGCACCTCAAGAGGTTCAGACAGGTACTGCAGCAACAACACGAGGTTCAGCACCCCTTCCAATTCCCACACTGAGAACTGTGTCCGAACATTCCTGTTCTGTTTTTCTAATGGTAGTTCCTCATGCTTTGGGTGGCCGACTGGGTCTTATTCTTGGTTTATCTTCAGTCAGTGTTGCTTGTTCTATCTTGTCCGTTTTCAGTCACTGTCACTCAGTCTTTTCCTGCCCTTCTAAGAGGCAGTTGCAGCGACAGTTTAGTTGACTGGGTACTGATGTGTTTTGTAGGAGGCTGACAGGAGGGTGAAGCTGCAGAACATGGTGCGGTTCCCTCTACTAGGCATGGACATGGCTCCTCACATGGTGAAGAGGTCCCAGAGCAGCTGGAGCCTGCCCTCCCACTGGTCACCATGGAGACGACCCTACGGCCTGGGACGTAACCCTGACGACTACCTGTACGACCTGTACGCCGTCTGCAATCACCACGGAAACATGCACGGAGGCCACTACACAGGTAAGACTCGTGGTTTAGCAGTAGGGTGGTTGTAGTCACTGACTGGAGGTTGATGGGTAGGAAAATAACTCTACAGTCTGACAGTTTCTTCACCATCACCCTAAATCTCTTGTTCTTCTAACCCCCAGCTTACTGTAAGAACTCTGTTGACGGCCAGTGGTACTGCTTTGACGACAGTGAGGTCCAGCCCATCACTGATGATGATGTGTGTCAGCAGACGGCCTACATCTTGTTCTACCAGAGGAGGAACACCATCCCCTCCTGGTCCGCCAACAGCTCCGTAGCAGGTCAGTGGTGGCTCCTTGGAGTGTGGGATTTCCCTGATGCTGTTTAGTTGGTGTATTACGTTGTTCTACAGGAGAAATGCCATTAAGTGAAATTATCAGTGTTTGTCCACTCTTAGTTGAACTGTAGCATCAACAACTTGGAGTGTGAGAGACCTGTGGGGTTGATTGTTGTGTCTGTCTGTGCCAGGCTCTACCAGCTCATCTCTGTGTGACCACTGGGTGAACCGTCTGCAAGGCAGCAGGCCGGCCAGCCTGGCTTCCGGGGCCTCCTCCAGACGCACCTCTCTGGCCTCCCTTGGCGAGTCGTTGGAGTTCACCACAGGGGACCGCAGCGAAGATGATGGTGAGATACACTGGGGTTCTCTGTCTTCTTTTCCCCTCCTCTCTCCCTCCTTTAGCTAGTTATTTCTATCCTTACAGGATCTGTTATGTTGAGAAAAAGGGCCATTCAATTATCCTTTCATTGAGTCTAGTGCATTAGTGTAAACTAATTTATTTTTATATTTTTAGGTGGATTTTCGACCCGTCCTTTTGTTCGGAGCATCCAGCGTCAGAGCTTGTCTTCCAGGTCGTCCATCGCCAGTCCTCTGGCCTTCAGTGAGAACGGCATGAAGCCCTCCTGGTCCCTCTCTGCCAAGCTCCAGATGAGGTCCAACTCCCCCTCACGCTTCTCCCTGGACTCACGCTCCTCTCCCCCCTTGGAGAGGATAAGAGAAAGGGGCGAGGCCTGTGATGACAAGGTATCCACGTCTTGCTTCGGTAGCTACAGCCGGCACGAGCGCTACCCTGGGTGCAGGGCCCCCTTGGCCATGATGGAGGGGAACAGCACCGACCAGGACCATGGCAGGAGGATCCTAGATGAGGTCTACTGCAGGGCCCCCACGCCGGCCGATAAGAAGAGCTCCAAGAGTGACCCGACTGACAACAACAACCAGATAACAGCCCTGGACCAAAACACACAAACCACCCCGTCGAAGGAGCAGAAATGCAAGAGCAGCACCGCCGGATCTGCCCCGAAGTTAGAGGGCGCCGGGTCCAAAAAGAGTTCCATCAAGTCTGAGCCAGAGAAAAGCTCCAAGAAGTGCCAGTGTTCATCATCCACCCACAAATCCTCTGCATCCCAAATGTCTTCCAGCCCTGCGGTGAAGGGCCCCAAGGTGACCAACTCTACAGACAAGACCACCAGCAACGGCACCGCTAAGCCCACCAGGACCCCGTCCAAAAAGAAAGAGTCTTTGTCTTCCAAGGGTCCAGACTCGGCAGCTGGAACCCCCCAGCGCAAGCAGCGCATCTCCACGCCGCAGTCCTCTGCCTCCCCCTCCCCCACTGTGAAGAAGAGTTCCTCTGGCCTTGAGAAGACCTCCTCTGGTCGGAAGAAGCTGCTGGAGAGGAGCTGCAGTCGGGACTCTGGGTTGGTAAGCCCTCTGGTTGATAGACCACGCTGGGGCAGCAACGCTGCAGCCCGGACCCCCACCAAGACTGCTGCGGAGGGGGTCCGTCCAGAGAGGAGGTTTTTGCGGAGTTCCATCAGCAGCTCCTCTGTCACCAGTCTGCGCTCCCCCAGCATCTCCTCCAGGGACCCTAGGCGCAGCAGTAAGTCAGAGGACAAGGGCCTGTCGTTCTTCAAGAACGCCCTGCGCCAGAGAGAGTCCCGCCGGTCGGCCGATCTGGGTAAGACCAGCATCCTGGCCAAGAAGGCCTCTGAGAGGACAGCCAGGCTGAGCGGTAAGGAAGGGGATGGGTCGACCAATGCCTCACCACAGGCCTCCCCAGAGTACCATGTGAACGAGGTTGTCACTGAGGTAAAGGAGTCCTCCAAGCCCTCCACCCCAGTCAGACGCTCTCTGTTACCTGTTATAGGAAAATCCAATTCTTCCACTTCTGAATCCAGTCTTAATTCTCCCCCCAATGGGAAAAAGCCTCTTGAGAAGCAGGCGTCCTCCAGAAAGCTTTCTGCCAGCATGCAATCTTCTGCACGCCCAACACAGAAGCTTCAATGACATTTATATATCGATAGCAGTCTCATTATTTTATGTATGCAGCTATTTTTTTCCCATGTGCCTAAGATATATACATATATATAGATTGAGAGATTATTTATATATATATATATCTCTACACACACTTTTATTTTTTCATAAGCAAGATGTAAATGATCAAAAGCGCCTTTCTGTCCTGTCATGGAATGAAATCATTGCCTTCGGTAAAGTATGGTATTAGTCTACTACTCTACGCAAAACTGAATAGGAATGTTTTAAGATAGCACTTTGTAAGTACAGTATGGAATATTTTCCCCCAGAACAACGCTATACAGTAACTTAGTTAACCAAAAATCTATTACTGTCATTTTTTATGTATGACTTCTACATGGTTTATAAAGGTCACGTGAAACTAGAGTAACGGGTCTAGGACTTGACATTTAAGTCTGTAAGGGTACTCTAGTCTCAAGATATTTTGTGGAGTATTCTAAGATGTTACTCCATTTCTACACCTGGTGCTGTTCAAAGGGCAATACTGGCACTGTTTGATATATTTAAAATGCTGAAATAGAATATATCTGTCGGGTCGGCAACAGGGTAGGGGCTACCCAAAGTTTTTAGTATAAACAAAAATATATATATTTTGGGGAATTTTTGATTTTGGTCAAAGGCTGTAAAATTACCAGGAATTCCGAAAAAAAATGAATGTGTTAATTTAGGAAATATGTTCCAAAGTATTCTCTTGAATAAAAAGAGGCCTGATCACGTCTCAATGTAATCAAGGTACGAAATTATTATTTTCAAATACAATCTCTTTTTTTTTTTAGTTGTGGTCAATATGCTGTGTACACATTATTATAATTATGTTCCAGCTCCTGACCAATCGGATCTAACAGAAATCAGCCCGCTGCTGAATCTAGTTGCCCACCCCTGGTATAGTGGTATGATAACAGGAAGGGAATGCTGTAATCGGCCCGTGGTTTAATCTACCCCTGATCTATGTGCTCACAGTTACCAATCCTGGTAGCACCTCCTGTGGTGAAATAGCAGCCAGAGGCTGCTGTATAGTACTGATAAAACCCATAGTTGCTGTATAGTTACTGATAAAACCCATAGCTGCTGTATAGTTACTGATAAAACCCATAACCGTTTAACATAGTTACATTTGTGCTGTCTGCCTTTGAATGGACTTAATCTGAATACAGGACAATCTACGTAACGCACAATGCACTGAACGTTTTGCTATACTTCGCTGTTTACTTGTAGCCTACTTGTAAAACTGTCAGGCGCTGCATCAGATTTTCTCCTTAGTTTAATGATAATTTGACAAGTAATTTAAGACAGATCTGGTGCCACCCCCATATCTGCAAAGCTTTGATCTGTTACTGAACTCTCCCTATGTCTTGTTGTAACCCATTTGGTAATCTACCATGTCCAAGCCTGCAAGTGCAATAGTTCTCAACTGTTCATCGGTCTTACCTTCTATGTTAAATATGCTAACTGTAATTATGGTCTGGTTGTAACATTTTGAAATCTTCATATACCCTTCTACTGAAATTGCATTAAACACATTTTGTAATATTTAATATATCGCTTACTGACAATGTAAGGGACCCAGTTTCTCCAGGGTCTTGAGACTTGATATCTCTAACCTACTGCACCAAGTTTAATATTGAACCCCACTGCAGACATTTTGCTGCCTGTAGCTACAGTCTGTCTGAATGTGAAACCCCCGCTGTTACATATTAACTACGGCCATATGTATGGCTGTTGGGTCAAAGCAGGATTGATTCTGTAATGGAAGCTGTAATGGTTCAGCAACAGTCTGACAACCTGTCACATGTTATTGTCGCCCCTGGCTACGCTGTCATTAAGTGAACTGCTGCTGCAAACACTTGAAATGGTCTTCTTTTGAACCAATAGCAGCGCTAGTTCACTGAATTACTTTGCCTTGACCTGAGGGATCAGAATCAATCAGTTAGCCAGCTAACCTTATTTTATGCTTAATTAAAATAGCTAAACTGTGACATCTTTTAGTTTGGTAAATCAATTAGACCATACTGATTTCAAACTTTAGCTGGCTAACTCCTTTGATCTTGCTTTCTAGAATACCTGAAGGCTGGAGTTGGTTCCCAGATTTAATGTCTTGGCCTAAGCTCTAGTTGATCATGACCTTGAGTCTCACTGATGACCCGGGTTCCAAACCTGTTCGGGTACATTCCCCTGTTGCCATGTTAGGAAAACATTTAACTACATCGCTCACAGCTTTCACAAAATGGCCATTAAAGACTTGAGTTCTTTTATGGCCCATCCTCATCTTTGAATATATATATTATTAGTGAAATCAGCTTTCACAGAGAAATCAGTACCTGCGGCAATATTATCCTTTTTGGCTTTTAAGTAGATGGTTGTGCCACTGTGTTGTCAATCCATGGAAAATACCATTTCAACACTGGAAAGCAGTATTGCATGATAACGCTAATGCATGCATGTCCTTAACTATTCAATAGATTGTTGCTATGTGAACCAGAGAGCGAATGTACAATATATCCTATCTTCCAAATGCCAGGAATGGAGAGCATGGTTAGTGACTTCCATTGCTTTAATTGTACACTTATGTTTTAGGGTTTTCATTACAACATTTATTTTTAAGATGCCCGACATTATATATATTTGGCTTTGTTTATGTTGTATTTCAACTTAAGTTTACACTAAATTGATTTAATCTTTTGTTTTAAGGGATTGTCTTTTTGCGTTCATGTTCATTGTGTCAATGTATGTCAGTTGTTTTCCACTGTGCTGAAGTACGTGTTCACAGGGCGCTCTCTTTTTAAAGAGCAGGTTATCAGTCTTCCTCTTGTTATCCAGCAAGGACTTCATTATTAACACTACAGACTGACTCCATCTGTAGCCTCGTCATCTCATGTGTTGCCTGTGCACTGTGCTCTCATTTGACTTTTCTATGAACTGGTTGACTGTTAGATTTAGGTATGAAAGGCTTGTCAGTTAATGGATGAATGTCATTATTAAGCAATAGGAGTGTTTTCAATTTTTTTAAAGAACATATTTGGTCTCGTAGTTGCCATGAATATACCTGTTGTGGCATAGACCTACCCGAGTATATGTGTCTAGGGCAGGGCTCTCCAACCCTGTTCCTGGGGAGCTACCCTCCTGTAGGTTTCCGCTCCAACCCCAGTTATAACTAACCTGATTTCAGTTTATCAACCAGCTAGTTATTAGAATCCGGTGCGCTAGATTAGAGTTGGTGGGAAAACCTACAGGACGGTAGCGTTCCAGGAACTGGGTTGGAGAGCCCTGGTCTAGGACATGTTTAGTGGTAACTAATAAGATAGTATGAAGACCATCCTAAGGCCTTCATAATCAGTCATATGGAATTTCCTTCATTCTTCTCTCCTTGATTGACCCACTGGACTTAAGATACTAACTACCTAATAGTACCATGCAGCAGCAGCCCATGTACTCTACAATACTACAATAACACTATCTTAGTGGTTATCTGTAAAGTAGTCTTCTGGAAGTAGTTCAAAAGGAGTCCCGGAAACTATTTGATAAAGAAATAAGTTTGGGAAAGTGCATGAGACTGCGTCAAAACTTTTATGTTAATTTATTTGTATGTTTGTTAATGACGTGTATGCACTTTTAATATGCATTTTTTCATATTTTAAATTTTTTAAAGAATGCGTTTCTTTGAAAGAGATACATTGTTGGTTTACCAATGCAAGAACAAAATGTAAAATGTAATAAAAAAAAAAAAGTGTAAAGCAATATGTTATATTGTACATGGTCCCTTTTTAATACACATCTTTTACGTATCTGTAGTATTATGAAATACTGTTATCCACTGTGACCCACTAGAGGGAGCTTGTCTCTTGTGAATGTTTTTGCTTTGCACAGTGAAGCCAGTTGATTTGACGTCAATTGTCCAGCTGAATATCCTAAACGAGTAGTATTGTTTGGTATAATTTTACTGACTGTCAAATATAATTAGCCTACTACTTATTGTGGGATTATTTACATAGTGATGTTTTTTCCCCCTCATGGTTAGGGTATACGGGGTACGTTCTTCCACCACTGGCCTGCTTTACATTGCATTAGGACAACTCGAATGTACTGGAATTAATTTTAAAGTGCTGATTCCATTAAGTCAATAAATCCTGAGCCTTTAGCAGGGTGCTGACTGCTAAATATTTACAGTGCTGCCTGATGTTTTCACTGAGTTCAATTTCCACCCAGATCGGCAGGATTGTCCACACAATCCAGAGCCTATGCATTTTGATACTCGGAACTCAACATTAAACATTGCCAGCATGAATTGCATTTGATGGTGTTTTTAACTTGATCATTTTTTTTTTGTATAAATATCTGCTACATATCGCCCATCCTCCCACTTTCATTATAGATTATGTTGGTGGTGGTGGTGGTGGTGTATGGACGGGGTGAGTGTGTGAGAGATCACAAATCAATGCCTCATCCTTACAGATACAAGATGGGGCTATGTACCAGGTCTGGACCAGCTATCTTTTAAGCGTATTATCGCAACCAGCGGACAGGGAAGTGTCAGGGCTTGAGGGGTGTTTAAATGGGTTTTTATCAGTGTTTTGCATGTCTTGTCCATTTGCACATTGCAGAAAATGGTGCACCGCTTTCATTTCATTGCACATTAACACTAGCAGATCGATGACATGTTTTATTGAATCTTGCTCAGAGAATGTTTGGCATCTTAGTTAAACACATTTTTTACTGTATATATTTCAGGAGTTCATAATTTGATCACTTCTCCTGTTCATTGTTTTGCAATAGGTATGGCACTCCAAACTATACTGACGTTTAAATCTTACAGGGTATGTGTGTGCATGTTAATCAGTCAGGTCTGAAATTATTGGCACCCTTGATAAAGATGAGCAAAAATTACTGAGCTAAATTGTATGCTCAAAAACGTTTGAAATGAGACTATTTTATACTAATGCAATTGCTCAGAGAAAGTGATTATGATCAACAAGTCATATTTTTTTTTCTCAAACAGATTGGAGTCAAAATTATTGGCACCCCTGTTTTCTATACCATTCTATACCTCACCTAAGGATAATGGCACGGAGCCTTTTTTAAAAAATGTTTTGAGATTGGAAACATTGGGATTTTGAGTCATAGAAAAGTTTCACTGTGCATGATCTTTCAAATGTATCCTGCCATTACTAATTGTGTAACGTGATAGGTATTTTAATATGACTATGTTTTTTTTTAACAAAACACTTTTGAATAATATAATATTTAACCAGTCGCCTTCCTCAAATGAAGGAGATGATGAGTGGTGCACATCTCGCGGCTCAGTCATCTCATTCAGGGTAAGTGGAGTTAGCTGTGAGTTAGCCTGCCCCGGAGCAGATTAGTTCTGAAGTATTCTTTGCCATAGAAATGGCTGGCTAAAAGGTGAGCCCCTTTCAAAAGACCGGTTATCCTGAGTTGAACTCAGAGTTGACCAAAGTTACCTCGCTAACTCCTCAAACCTAATTCAAAGTACACCCCTCTGGAGTTTGCTAAAAGGCATTGGCACTTGGATTGGAACCGGTATATTGAGCTCATTGGCCACGCACACCAGTGGAGGGTTTTATGTTGAAAGAAATATGCATATTCAGAAAAGAACCCCATACCTACTGTAAAATATGGTGGTGAATCTTTGATGTTATGTATGCTGGCCCCCTTCTTCTTCTCTCACCAGCTCTGCTCACTGAGACTTCTCCCTACAGGCCAGTCAGATGCCAGCCCTTTCAACCAGTATAAACCTGTAGTTAATAATGACAGCCAATGGCCAGAGCTTCTGTTGAAGTAATCTGCAGACCATTAGGGCTGAGCCTAGCAGGCCAGATGATCTGTCAACCTCCTACCACCCCGCTGTGTTCCTCTCTTCTGTCTGGCAGCTCTACATTCCCCTGGAACACAAAACCAGATGATCTGTCAACCTCCTCCCACCACCCCGCTGTGTTCCTCTCCTCTGTCTGGCAGCTCTACATTCCCCTGGAACACAAAACCAGATGATCTGTCAACCTCCTCCCACCACCCCGCTGTGTTCCTCTCCTCTGTCCGGCAGCTCTACATGCCCCTGGAACACAAAACCAGATGACACCTCCATCCACAACCACCTCCACAACACATCCACCACCACCAACTCCACAACACATCCACCAACTCCACAACACATCCACCACTACCAACTCCACAACACATCCACCACCACCTCCAGCTACCACCACCTCCACAACACATCCACATCCACCACCACCTCCACAACACATCCACCACCACCACCTCGATCCACAACCACCTCCACAACACATCCACCACCTCCATCCACTACCACCACCTCCATCCATCACCCCCTCCACAACACATCCACATCCACCACCACCTCCACAACACATCCACCACCACCTCCACAACACATCCACCACCTCCACAACACATCCCAAACCACCACCTCCATCCACCTCCACAACACATCCACCACCACCTCCATCCACCACCACCTCCCCAACACATTCACCACCACCACCTCCATCCACCACCACCACCTCCACAACACATCCACCACCACCACCTCCACAACACATCCACCATCACCACCTCCACAACACATCCACCACCACCTCCATCCACCACCATCTCCACAACACATCCACCATCACCTCCATTGTCAGGCAGTCCAGGTTGTGAGGATGCATTTAAACTGATGTCAGTGTCTGAGATTCCAGCTGTAGGCATGAGAGAGAGTCAGGATGGATGTTCTTTAACGATGACTCCAGGGGAGAAAAATAGAAGTGTGAATGGAAATGTTGTCATATGAACGAGTCCCACTCCCACCAGTGCCAGACCCCATCTAAATAAAAGGCCAACAATCTAATCACTGTGCTGACATAAAAAAAAATCTGTCATGCTGGGTTAGACGAACGTTGAAACTCCAAAAAATGAGTTGAATATTGATCAATGGAGGCCCTCCCCAGTGTGCGTGTTGCCCTCTAGCTGAGATTGCTGGAAGAGAAATGGCACTCTAGTTTCATTATCATTTTGCAATAAACAACTTGTGGGTTGCCAACACCATGCCAGAGTGAAGCCAGATGAGTATAAGAAGAGCCCTTCCTGGTTGTCTTTGCATGGGCATATCTCCCTGCATTTCTCTACACCATGTCATACCATGCCATAAAATGGGATTTGTGGCTTGGCAGAGCTCCAGATGGCAAGCCTTTTAAAATGTCGCCACACTTAGCAGAGGATACCATTTACTCGCGTTCTCCGTTCTTTGAAGCAGAGTGAAACCGACGTCCTCCTCTTCACACTCAATAATATCAGTCTCCCACAGTAAAGGGCGAGTTACTTTAGTCATTCGCATGTGGTTTTATCTCCTTTGTCCCTTGTTTTGACTCTGCCCTAGAGACTGCGGGGAACTTTGTAAGAAAATCGATAGTAATTGATTCTTGAGGGCTGGAAAAGCAGGTTGGAATTCACGGTATGAGCTCTGGGAAGACACAGACAGAGAGGCAGTAGTGAAGAAGTGCAGGAACCTAGGCTTAATATGCATGTGGCAGCTCAGCTAAAGGTCAGCAACATGAACCTGTCTGTAGCTACAGATTATTAAAGAGGGTCGCCGCACAGTTACTAAGCGCCCAGAGATAAGCCAAGTTAGAAATAAAAAGTAAACATGTTCTTCTACACTACTGGATCGTCTTCTGTGATGTAGGGTGGTCGAGGGGGGCAGTGTACAACTCTGAGAAATAGTAGCAATACTGTCACAATTTGACTGTATTCCCAAGCGTCTTGCTTGTAGCTGGTCTGATCTACAGACAAAGATTGTAAATCAGATTATCTATAGAGATGATCTACTGTAGGGAATGTAGTTTTGAACAAAAATGTACGATTTTTAGGAAGCATGTGACACCCTGGGTACAATTAATTTTTTCTGCGGTCTTGAACGCTCTGGTAATTTCTCTCTAAAGGATTAATTTTGTTTCCTCCCTCATCTCCACTGTCTACAACAGTGCTTGGCATTGCTAGTTAGTCCACATCAATCTGTCACATCAATGTCAGGATATTACTTTCTGTCTCCTCTCATACTTTCTCACACAACTTATTTGTTAGCCTCTCTTCCACGACACTAGTCAATCAGCCCTTCACAGGCTGACATTCAGAGCAAGATAGCTACAGACACTGGCCATTGAAAACATCACCACGGAGAGAGAGGGACTGTTTGATTTCATTTGGAAGATTTTTCTGCTGTGATGGGGTCCAGTGGGTCACGGCTGACAGCTCCCAGATTGATGGCTGCTTGCTGCTGCTGCTGCTGTATGTGTGTGTGTGTAGCGGGAAAACTATTTCCAGTGGTGGCGTGGAACCCCTGGCTGAAAGCCATGTGATATCCCTAATCATGACCACTGAATGGCACTCAGCATGGTGAGGCCCTCATCTAAACCTCCAACCTGTGCTCAGGGGTAGACGTAACATAGTAAACGAAAATCTGGGCTGGTCAAATTAGTATTATATGTTACTTATGGTATGAATTAATTTGTGGATGTTCATCTTTTCCGTATGATGTGTTACGAATTACAATTCGTATGATATGTTGCGAATTACAATTCTTATGATATGTTACAATTGATATGTAGCGATTTCCAATTTGTTGTGGCTAACGTTAGCTAGGTGGCTGATGCTAACTTTAGCTAGGTGGCTAATGTTAGCTAGTCTAGGGATTACATTTAGGGATAAGGTTAGGGTTAAGGTTAGGGTTAGGTTAAAGGGTTAAGGTTATGGTTAGGTTAAAGTATTAAGGTTTGGGTTAGGAGAAGGGTTAACTAACATGCTAAGTAGTTGCAAAGTAGCTCAAAAGTAGTAAGTAGGTGCAAAGTTGCAAATTAGATAAAGTTGTCCGTGATGTGATTTAAACATGCAACCTTTGGGTCTACCCATCCACCCCGACCAACCACCCTACTTTTGATTTTGTCTTAAGTAACCTTTGTCTTATGTAACCATACCATATCATACTAATTTGAGTGTCCCGGATTCTCGTTTACTATGTCATACTAAATCATATTTTTATTTCTGTCTTTTGCCATTCCCCCATGACTACTGTAATTGGAGAATTCCCCCTAAATGTGAGCAGCAGAATTCCACACTGGTTAGAGTAGAGGTGTCAAACTCATTTTGCCCCGGGGGCTGTATTCAGTCTTCAACGAAGTTCGAATGTCCGCACTGAAAATTGTTTATATTTCCTTGCTGTCAAATCTGCCCCAAAATTCCTCTATCCATCGTTTTTGGAATTGCAGATGCTCCCTGACTGTCTAGCTTTCATTTAGGTGATTAGGCAATAGTGAACTGTACACAGTCAAGAAACTGTATGAATGTAGGCCCATTATCATTACTATACAGCTTCGATTTGGTTTGTCAGCCCCCCACCCAAAAAGAACAAAATAATGTAATGTTTTACTTTTTTACTCAAACCACCCATGGGCCGGATTGGACCCGGATGTTTGACAACCTTGGGCTAGATTGTTAAACCTTTGAAAGCACAGGGACCCTGAATAAAGTGATTCCATTTCCCATTACCTGGAACTGTTACGTTATTCAATTCTCCACACTTTATGTGTTTCTAAATGTGGTTCAAAGATGGATTCTCAAGGTGTTCTTATTAAGATTTAGTACTATGAATACATTAAAAGAGATAGAGAACACACCATCGTAAGATCACTGTGAGAATAGGAGCTGGTAAGACAGCAGAAACAGATATGGGACTCAATGTTGTTAATTATCCAATGTAAAATCAATTCAACTATCAATGTGGCCAGGGGCTTATGCAAGATGGCCGCCAAATCAACTAGAAGGTCAGGTGGGCATAAGGTAACCAAGATGGGCAACACACACCATGCATACACCAAACAATTCTTTGACCAAAAGTGAGTTCTTATTTGCTTATTTTATATATTTTTTTTCACTGTGTATTTATTCCATAGTCTACTTATTTATCAGATGATCTGATTAAACCTTACTTTTGATGTTTTACTGCTCTATTGTTATTCTGGTATACTAATTTGAGTGTCCCGGATTCTCGTTTACTATGTCAGGTCTAGTCTATGAGACCAGTCTGCAACCTCATGGGCACCCTCTCAGAAGCCGTATACCACCTGAAAAAGAGCTACCACACTAGCAAAAACAACATGTAATACCTGTGACAGAAAAATGCTTTTCCTCTGTGTTCTTTGTTCATTTTGATAATGCCCTGGTATAATTTCCTCACAAGTCTATCTGGTGTTATCTGAAGAAACAAATACACAAAGATTAACCCAGTGTAGAGACAAGGACAGACTGTTTGTTACTGATTGTTATTTTTACCATCCAAACCATGGACTGATTTTAATATAGATGTGCAGGCACATGAACAGGCCAAATAGCAATGCAATGGTGTTTTACTTTCAAGAGGTTTGTTTTCTTGGAGATAACACTCACCCAAGAAAACAATCTGTTCACACCCAATCGGTTCCCCACAATTACAGAATGATTTTTGGAGTAATTTGCAATAATCCCTAATGTCACTTCAATTTACATTTGTCAAAGAGTAAGGTTACATTTTAGCCTGTACATACCTTGTATATTCAAATGTAATGAACCGTGTGTATTCATTAATTGTGTCTAAAAAACTTGAATCAAATGTTATTTGTCACGTGCTGAATACGACAGGTGTAGACTAGCCTACCTGGAAATGCTTACTTATGACCCCTTTCTCAACAATGCCGAGATAAAAAGTATGAAAATTAACAAATAAAAATAGAAAATAGTAACTCAATAAATAACAAGGAACCAACAGCGCTAACTGGCTCTAACCAGAGTAGAAAGAGGAGTGGGAGGCCCCGGTGCACAACTGAGCAAGAGGACAAGTACATTAGAGTGTCTAGTTTGAGAAACAGACGCCTCACAATTCCTCAACTGGCAGCTTCATTAAATAGTACCCACAACACAACAGTCTCAACGTCAACAGTGAAGAGGCGACTCCGGGATGCTGAAACATCTAGGCAGAGTTGCAAAGAAAAAGCCATATCTTCCTCTGTCCAGTGTCTATGCTCTTTTGCCCATCTTAATTTTTTCTTTTTATTGGCCAGTCTGAGATATGGCTTTTTCTTTGCAACTCTGCCTAGAAGGCCAGCATCCTGGAGTCGCCTCTTCACGTTGAGACTGGTGTTTTGTGGGTACTATTTAATGAAGCTGCCAGTTGAGGACTTGTGAGGCGTCTGTTTCTCAAACTAGACACTCTAATGTACTTGTCCTCAGTTGTGCACCGGGGCCTCCCACTCCTCTTTCTGTTCTAGTTAGAGCCAGTTTGCGCTGTTCTGTGGATAGATATTCCCGTATTAAAGTTAACCCTTTAACCTAACTCCTAACCTTAACACTAACCCTAACCACTAGCCTAGCTAATGTTAGCCAGCTAGCTAATGTTAGTGTTAGCCACCTAGCTAAAATTATCCACAACAAATTTGAATTCATATCATACTAAATGGAGTGTCTCGGATTTACGTACAGAATAACACAAAATGCTCTGAGACCAGGTTAGTAATACACTGACAAAATACAAACGCCCACCTCACCTACTCTCCTGCACACATGTCTGCTGTATGGTGATCAATCAGGGAGATCTGTCTAGATACCTACCAGGCCTCCCCAATCTAGTGGAGCAACCAAATCTAGTGGAGCTACCAAGTGGTGTAGTAGATAAAACTTCAGAGGTTCTTTCTGGTCTCCACTAGCACCACCAACAACAACAGCAACTAAGACAGCCATACACAGTGAGTATATTGTATTGGTTCTGCTGCTGGGTACACACAACGTGTGATTAATGTTCCTCGTTTCCGTTCTTCCTGCTGTGTTGGTAGTGAGCATGCTGCTTCTCCTGCTGAGAGATCAGCCAGGTATGATAACCCTCAATAACACAGCTCATCGGATGCAGATCTCCACAGATGGAATACTCAATAGGTTTTCAATTGCTCAGACATCAGGTTTCAACGGCTATGACAGCCGTGTGAGATGCTCTCACTCACGGCGATAAGAATTACCTGGACCTGCCAATCAGACGAGGCAAGGTCAGCTACCTCTCTGTGAGATTTGTTTATGACAACAGGAGTTTGTGTTCTGACAACAACATAACAGCACACCCAATGATATTGTTGACTTGGCAACTTTCCCACTCTGTCACATCGTTTGAGGCTTTTTCTTTTGCCCATTATATTACCGGGAACCTGTATGAGGAGGTTTTTTCTTTGTAAAGTTGCAGGCAAGTCTGTCGTTGAGATTCACAACAAATGCACTGTCTTGATGCATTAATACTGCATTGTAAACAAATCAACGTTTAGCACCAAAATAGGATTGTTTCACTGAAAGGGTAGAGCAAGAGAACAATCCGTATGTACAGAATGAAAGGATAGCACTATACAGTATGTACCCTGACAACCACTGTCACTTCACTGCAAATTTAGATTGAGGCTAATGAATAAACAAATAGAAAGAAGCAGCCATTGATTTGATTAACCATGTCATTTCAAAGTTCTCTGGTCATGGTCTCAAGGCTCATACCTCTACCCTCCTGCTCCAGTGTTGTTCCAGAGGAATGGAAAACCATATTTTAGAATAACTGCTGTGCCGTATTGCCTCCATGAATCCTTGTTATGATGATACATTGCTGTAGGAGTGCAGCAGCTAATACAAATATAAAGCCAGATGCCCTCCTCATAAACTGTTCCACCATTATTTATTTATACATTAATATTCTCAGACTGTGCTAATATTTCTCAGGGCTTAGGAGAATTAGATAATGTATTTGCAATTCTTTGTCTCGGTTGCTTTATTATTACATGACAAATGAATAAATGTGTTACTAAATCATATTTTTATTTCTGTCTTTTGCCATTCCCCCATGACTATTGTAATTGGAGAATTCCCCCTAAATGTGAGCAGCAGAATTCCACACTGGTTAGAGTAGAGGTGTCAAACTCATTTTGCCCCGGGGGCTGTATTCAGTCTTCAACGAAGTTCGAATGTCCGCACTGAAAATTGTTTATATTTCCTTGCTGTCAAATCTGCCCCAAAATTCCTCTATCCATCGTTTTTGGAATTTCAGATGCTCCCTGACTGTCTAGCTTTCATTTTGGTGATTAGGCAATAGTGAACTGTACACAGTCAAGAAACTGTATGAATGTAGGCCCATTATCATTACTATACAGCTTCGATTTGGTTTGTCAGCCCCCCACCCAAAAAGAACAAAATAACGAAATGTTTTACTTTTTTACTCAAACCACCCATGGGCCGGATTGGACCCGGATGTTTGACAACCTTGGGCTAGATTGTTAAACCTTTGAAAGCACAGGGACCCTGAATAAAGTGATTCCATTTCCCATTACCTGGAACTGTTACGTTATTCAATTCTCCACACTTTATGTGTTTCTAAATGTGGTTCAAAGATGGATTCTCAAGGTGTTCTTATTAAGATTTAGTACTATGAATACATTAAAAGAGATAGAGAACACACCATCGTAAGATCACTGTGAGAATAGGAGCTGGTAAGACAGCAGAAACAGATATGGGACTCAATGTTGTTAATTATCCAATGTAAAATCAATTCAACTATCAATGTGGCCAGGGGCTTATGCAAGATGGCCGCCAAATCAACTAGAAGGTCAGGTGGGCATAAGGTAACCAAGATGGGCAACACACACCATGCATACACCAAACAATTCTTTGACCAAAAGTGAGTTCTTATTTGCTTATTTTATATATTTTTTTTCACTGTGTATTTGATTTATTCCATAGTCTACTTATTTATCAGATGATCTGATTAAACCTTACTTTTGATGTTTTACTGCTCTATTGTTATTCTATACTACCAACATGTTTTGTTGTTAACCTACGTTTTGTATGTTAAGCAACTGAAGCCAACTGCTTTTATGTTTGTTGATTATGTGGATTATATATACTATATTATCAACATTATGTGGATTTCCCTTCACTGGAACTAAAGGGCCTAGCCCGAACCATTATTCCTCCTCCACCAAACTATACAGTTGGTACTATGCATTGGGGCAGGTAGCGTTCGTAGATTTGTCAGTCGGACTGCCAGATGGTGAAGCGTGATTCAGCACTCCAGAGAACGGGTTTCCACTGCTCCAGAGTCCAATGGCGGCAAGCTTTACACCACTCTAGCCGATGCTTGGCATTGAGCATCATGATCTTAGGCTTGTGTGTGGCTGCTCGGCCATGGAAACCCATTTCATGAAGCTCCCGACAAACAGTTATTGTGCTGACGTTGCTTCCAGAGGCAGTTTGGAACTCGGTAGTGAGTGTTGCATCTGAGGACAGACAATTTTTACACGCTACGCACTTCTGCACTCGCAGCACTTACAGTTGACCGGGACAGCTCTAGCAGGGCAGAAATTTGACGAACTGACTTGTTGGAAAGGTGGCATCCTATGACGATGCCTCGTTGAAAGTCACTTACTGAGCTCTTCAGTAATGTCAGGCTCTGGCCATAGAGAAGCTTTGCTTCTCTATATTTCTATGGTCAGAGTCTGGCAGATCTATCATTTCTATTTCTGTCTGGTGTGTGTGTGTAGGATCCCTAATTAGAGGCAGCTGCTATGCATTACCTCTAATTAGGGATCTTACTTATATGTCTGTGTTCCACTCCGTTGGGGTGGTTCATTGTTATGTTATGTTGTATATTGTCTCGTGTCGTGCTACGTGTGATCTTTATTATTATCATTTGTTATTTTGTATGGTTCGTCAGTTCAGTTCAATAAACATGTCGAACTATCGATACGCTGCGCCTTGGTCTCTCTACACACCCGAACGTGACAGAATGAACCACCACCCGACCAAGCAGCGGAAAACTGGAGCGAAGGAGGAGAAAGGAAGACAGCGGCGTTATGGAGGTAAAGGAGCCCGTAGTCAACCCCAGGAAAATTTCGGGGGGGGGCTATGGGGGTGGTCTGGCAAGGAAGAGGACGCGCCAGTACCACTCTCCATTTGGGATTCGCTGATGCCGAAATACAAGTGGGGGGCGCAAAGCAAGATGGAAGAGAAGGAGTTAGAGGCATATTATGGAGGCATATTAGAAGAGATGAGGGAAAAGGAGGAATATTTGGAGAAACATTTTGGAGAAGTTCTGGAGGAAATGTGGGAGATAGCAGAGGAGGTTGAAGAGGAAATGTCGGAGCTGAATAATCCGTGCCCAGTCGCCTACTCCACTCCCGTGAAAGAGCAGTCCGCTCCACCGGTGCCCAGTCTGGGTCCGGCCGTCTGCTACACTCCAGTGAGCCTCTCCAGTCCGGTACGTCATGTGCCTGCTCCTCGCACTCGCCCTGAGGTGCGTGTCACCAGTCCGGCGCCATCAGTGCCGACTCCACGCACCAGGCCTCCAGTGCGCCTCTCCAGTTCGGTACGTCATGTGCCTGCTCCCCGCACTAGCCCTGAGGTGCGTGTTATTAGTCCTGTGCCACATGTGCCGACTTCACGCACCAGGCTTCCAGTGCGCCTTCCCAGTCAGGTACGTCCTGTGCCTGCTCCCCGCACTAGCCCTGAGGTGCGTGTTATTAGTCCTGTGCCACCTGTGCCGACTTCACGCACCAGGCTTCCAGTGCGCCTCCCCAGTCCGGTACGTCCCGTGCCGACTCCCCGCACTCAACCTCCAGTGCGCCTCCCTAGCCCGGTACGTCCCGTGCCGACTCCCCGCACTCGACCTCCAGTACGTGAGCCCAGCCAGGTGCCTCCAGTGCCAGCTCCACGCACCAGGCCTCCAGTGCGCCTCCCCAGTCCGGTACGTCCCGTGCCGACTCCCCACACTCTACCTCCAGTGCGTGTGCAAAGTCCGGTACGTCCCGTGCCGACTCCCCGCACTCGACCTCCAGTGCGTGTGCCCAGCCAGGTTCCTCCAGTGCCAGCTCCACGCACCAGGCCTCCAGTGCGCCTCCCCAGTCCGGTACGTCCCGTGCCGACTCCCCGCACTCTACCTCCAGTGCGTGTGCAAAGTCCGGTACGTCCCGTGCCGACTCCCCGCACTCAACCTCCAGTGCGCCTCCCTAGCTCGGTACGTCCCGTGCCGACTCCCCGCACTCGACCTCCAGTGCGTGTGCCCAGCCAGGTTCCTCCAGTGCCAGCTCCACGCACCAGGCCTCCAGTGCGCCTCTACAGTCCGGTACGTCCCGTGCCGACTCCCCGCACTCGACTTCCAGTGCGTGAGCCCAGCCAGGTGCCTCCAGTGCCAGCTCCACGCATCAGACCGTCGGTGCGCCTCGACAGCCCGGAGCCTCCCGTGATGGTCGACAGCCCGGAGCCTCCCGTGATGGTCGACAGCCCGGAGCCTCCCGTGATGGTCGACAGCCCGGAGCCTCCCGTGACGATCGACAGCCCGGAACCTTCCGTGACGATCGACAGCCCGGAACCTTCCGTGACGCTCGACAGCCTGGAGCCTCCCGTGACGCTCGACAGCCCGGAGCCTCCCGTGACGCTCGACAGCCCGGAGCCTCCCGTGACGCTCGACAGCCCGGAGCCTCCCGTGACGCTCGACAGCCCGGAGCCTCCCGTGACGCTCGACAGCCCGGAGCCTCCCGTGACGCTCGACAGCCCGGAGCCTCCCGTGACGCTCGACAGCCCGGAGCCTCCCGTGACGCTCGACAGCCCGGAGCCTCCCGTGAAGCTCGACAGCCCGGAACCTCCCGTGACGCTCGACAGCCCGGAACCTTCCGTGAAAATCGACAGCCCGGAACCTTCCGTGAAGATCGACAGCCCGGAACCTTCCGTGACGATCGACAGCCCGGAACCTTCCGTGACGATTATATGGCCGGAGTCGCCTGCCACACCGGTGCTCAGTCCTGGCCCGGTTATTTGCCCCGCTCCATGGCCTGAACTTATTTCCCCACCATTGTTGTATCCAGGACCGGTGGGTTGCCCCTTTATATGGCCGGAGTCGCCTGCCACACCGGTGCCCAGTCCTGGCCCGGTTATTTGCCCCGCTCCATGGCCTGAGCCTTTTTCCCCACCATGGTCATTTCTAGGACTGGTGGGTTGCCCCTTTATATGGCCGGAGTCGCCTGTTACACCGATGCCCAGTCCTGGCCCGGTTATTTGCCCCGCTCCTTGGCCTGAGCCTTTTGCCCCACCATGGTCATTTCCAGGACCAGTGGGTTGCCCCTTTAAATGGCCTGAGTCGCCAGCCACACCGGGCCCAGTAGAAATGGGGAGGAAGCTAGCCACTTCGCCGGGGCCGGAACCGCCACCTGCGATCGTGTGATGTTTTTTTTTCCTCCCTTACCCTTCCCTCATGTTTGTGTTTAATTTTCTTGCGGCCGGGAGTCCGCGCCTTTGGGGGGGGGTACTGTCAGGCTCTGGCCATAGAGAAGCTTTGCTTCTCTATATTTCTATGGTCAGAGTCTGGCAGATCTATCATTTCTATTTCTGTCTGGTGTGTGTGTGTAGGATCCCTAATTAGAGGCAGCTGCTATGCATTACCTCTAATTAGGGATCTTACTTATATGTCTGTGTTCCACTCCGTTGGGGTGGTTCATTGTTATGTTATGTTGTATATTGTCTCGTGTCGTGCTACGTGTGATCTTTATTATTATCATTTGTTATTTTGTATGGTTCGTCAGTTCAGTTCAATAAACATGTCGAACTATCGATACGCTGCGCCTTGGTCTCTCTACACACCCGAACGTGACAAGTAAGACCATTCTACTGCCAATGTTTGTCTATGGCTGTGTGCTCAATTTTATACACCTGTCAGCAACGGGTGTGGTTGAAATAGCCAAATCCACTAATTTGAAGGAGTGTCCACATACTTTTGTATATATTGTGTAACTGCCAACTGTTTATTTCTGCCCACAGAACTATACTAGGTCACTGAATCCTGTTGTTACCAGATGATGTTGATGTTGTCATGGGTTGATAGAGCTCTCTGTCAGAGGTGGAGGACGTTGATGGTATGAACATGTTCAGTTTGTCATCCAGACACTCAAAATGCAAATGCACAATGTGCTCCTTGTTAACGACCCAGTCGTAAACGCTAACTCCCCCTCACACATTTGCACCTTAAACATGACCTGCAGCAGCCTTGGCCAGTAAATTGGTACTTCAATACATTTGTCAGTAAGAGGCATTTTCTCATTAGTTTTATGAAGATGCAGCTGCTGGCTCGCTGCAGCACAACATGAGGAACAAGAGGAAGTGACCCACAGGAAGTTTTGATAAAACCAGAACATATTAACACGGTCAAAGTAACCTCTTACTGAAACTTTATTGGTCGCGTACATAGATTTGCAGATGTTTTTGTAGATACAGTGAAATGTTTATGTTTCTAGCTCCAACAGTGCATTAATATCTAGCAATACAATAACAATACATGCATAATTTACATATTAGAAATATCAGAACAAGCAATGTCAGGTTCCGGAGTATAAATATACATACATTGAGTGCACAAAACATAAGGAACACCTTCCTAATATTGTGTTGAACCCCCTTTGTGCTCAGAACAGCCTCAATTCGTCAGGGCACGGACTCTACAAGGTGTTGACAACGTTTCATAGGGATGCCTTGTGGAATGGGGCACTATACCGCTGAAAACATTTATTAGAAAATGGATACACTGCTGCCATGAAGGGATGCACCTGATTGGCAATGATGTTCGACAAGTTGTGCATTCTTTTATGGGTGTTTGGGCACCAATGTTGTTATGGAATGTCAGTTGACTAACTGTAGCCCGTCTGTTGCTCTTCGTGTCAGCCTCCTTTGTCTTCTTTCATCAATGACCTGTTTTCGACCACTGGCTGCCGTTGGCTGCCGTTGGCTGGATGTCCGTTGGGTGAGGACGGTGCTTGATACCCCTGGAAAACTATTGAGCGTTACAGTTCTTGACACACTCAAACCGGTGCTCCTGGCACCTGCTACCATACCACATTCAAAGGCACTTAAATATTTTGTCTTGCCCATTCACCCTCTGAATGGCACATATACACAATCCATGTTCCAATTGTCTCAAGGCTTAAAAATCCAGGTGTCAGACTCATTCCACGGAGAGCCGAGTGTCTGCAGGTTTTCGCTCCTCCCTTGTACTGTCAGGCTCTGGCCATAGAGAAGCCTAACTTGCTTCTCTATGTAGCTGTGGTCAGAGTCTGACAGTGTCGTCCTTTTCTGTTTCTGTGTGGGGTTTAGGTTGGATCCCTAATTAGAGGCAGCTGCACGGCATTGTCTCTAATTAGGGATCCAATATATGTTGAGTCTGTCCATCACGTTGGTGTGGGTCGTTATCGTTATATGTCGAATATATGTCGCAGGTCACGGTGAGAGTCAAGTGTGCCTTTTCGTTACGTCAATTCAGTTCGTGGTTGTTTTTGTGAATGTGACGTTTTGTGCTTCGTGTTTGCTTGTGCTCTTTAGTTCGTCCTTCGTTGTTTTGTTATTAACAGAGTATCCTTTCATTTATGTACATAGTATATTGAAACAATGTCGAACTATAATCCCTGCGCTGCGTCTTGGTCTCTCCCACACCCACATCGTGACAGAACGACCCACCACTGCGAGACCAAGCAGCGCGACTGGGGAGAGAGAGAGAGAGGACTGCGCGCCAGTACCTATTCCCACGTGGCCTAGGGTGAAGCCTGAGGACAGGGGTAGGTTCATGAAGCAATGGAGGAGGATGGAGAAGGCAAGATCTGTCATGACTGTGAGCACCACACCATCGGGGCGCGGCCAGAGCCCGGAGAGGCTGAAAAAGGGGAGTCGCACACCACTTCGGATGCCCACAGATCTGGATCGGGAGCGGCTAGAGCGGTTCGAGGAATACCCGGAGGAGGAGCAGACGAGGTGGTGGAGAGCCTGGAATGCTCTTCCTCTGGAGAAGCTGAGGGATCCGCTGGTTATACAGGCGTTGGTGGACTTCAAGCGCCAGATGACTCTCGTGGCGAGGCATATGGTTGGACCAGAAACTCCAGCAAAGGTCAGCAGCCCTGCACCTCCAGCGAAGGTCAGCAGCCATGCACCTCCAGCGAAGGTCAGCAGCCATGCACCTCCAGCGAAGGTCAGCAGCCCTGCACCTCCAGCGAAGGTCAGCAGCCCTGCACCTCCAGTGAAGGTCAGCGCCCCTGAACCTCCAGCGAAGGTCAGCGCCCCTGAACCTCCAGCGAAGGTCAGCGCCCCTGAACCTCCAGCGAAGGTCAGCGCCCCTGAACCTCCAGCGAAGGTCAGCGCCCCTGAACCTCCAGCGAAGGTCAGCAGCCCGGAACCTCCAGTGAAGGTCAGTCCACCGGTGCCCATTCCGGGTCCAGCCGTCTGCGCCGCCTCAGCGCCTGAGCAGTCCGCTCCACCGGTGCTCAATCCGGGTCCAGCCGTCTGCTCCGCCTCAGCGCCAGAGCAGTCCGCTCCACCGGTGCCCATTCCGGGTCCAGCCGTCTGCTCCGCCTCAGTGCCAGAGCAGTCCGCTCCACCGGTGCCTATTCCCGGTCCAGCCGTCTGCTCCGCCTCAGCGCCTGAGCAGTCCGCTCCACCGGTGCTCAATCCGGGTCCAGCCGTCTGCTCCGCCTCAGTGCCAGAGCAGTCCGCTCCACCGGTGCCCATTCCGGCTCCAGCCGTCTGCTCTGCCTCTGTGCCTGAGCAGTCCGCTCCACCGGTACCCAGTCCGGGTCCAGCCGTCTGCTCCGCCTCAGTGCCAGAGCAGTCCGCTCCACCGGTACCCAATCCGGGTCCAGCCGTCTGCTCCGCCTCAGTGCCAGAGCAGTCCGCTCCACCGGTACCCAATCCGGGTCCAGCCGTCTGCTCCGCTTCAGAGCCTGAGCAGTCCGCACCACCGGTGCCCAGTCCGGGCCCGGTTGTTTTCCCCGCTCCATGGCCGGAGCAGTTTACCCCACCGGTGCCCAGTCCGGGCCCGGTTTATTGCCCAGCTCCATGGCCGGAGCCGTTTGTCCCACCGGTGCCCAGTCCGGGCCCGGTTGTTTTCCCCGCTCCATGGCCGGAGCCGTTTGCCCCACCGGTGCCCAGTCCGTGCCCGGTTGTTTTCCCCGCTCCATGGCCGGAGCCGTTTGCCCCACCGGTGCCCAGTCCGGGCCCGGTTGTTTTCCCCGCTCCATGGCCGGAGCCGTTTACCCCACCGGTGCCCAGTCCGGGCCCGGTTGTTTTCCCCGCTCCAAGGCCGGAGCCGTTTGCCCCACCGGTGCCCAGTCCGGGCCCAGGCGTTTTCCCCGCTCCATGGCCGGAGCCGTTTGCCCCACCGGTGCCCAGTCCGGGCCCGGTTGTTTTCCCCGCTCCATGGCCGGAGCCGTTTGCCCCACCGGTGCCCAGTCCGGGCCCGGTTGTTTTCCCCGCTCCATGGCCGGAGCCGTTTGCCCCACCGGTGCCCAGTCCGGGCCCGGTTGTTTTCCCCGCTCCATGGTCGGAGCCGTTTACCCCACCGGTGCCCAGTCCGGGCCCGGTTGTTTTCCCCGCTCCATGGCCGGAGCCTTTTGCCCCACCGGTACACAGCCCGGGACCGGTGATAAGGAAGGGGCATGGGACAAGACTGTCCACGTCGCCGGAGCCGGAGCCGCCCCCGATGGACTAGTTTTCCCTCCCATTTACCCCCCCGTGTTTTGTGTTTTTTGTGTCTAGGCGTCCGGGAGTCCACGCCTTTGGGGGGGGGGGGTACTGTCAGGCTCTGGCCATAGAGAATTCTAACTTGCTTCTCTATGTAGCTGTGGTCAGAGTCTGACAGTGTCGTCCTTTTCTGTTTCTGTGTGGGGTTTAGGTTGGATCCCTAATTAGAGGCAGCTGCACGGCATTGTCTCTAATTAGGGATCCAATATATGTTGAGTCTGTCCATCACGTTGGTGTGGGTCGTTATCGTTATATGTCGAATATATGTCGCAGGTCACGGTGAGAGTCAAGTGTGCCTTTTCGTTACATCAATTCAGTTCGTGGTTGTTTTTGTGAACGTGAAGTTTTGTGCTTCGTGTTTGCTTGTGCTCTTTAGTTCGTCCTTCGTTGTTTTGTTATTAACAGAGTATCCTTTCATTTATGTACATAGTATATTAAAACAATGTCGAACTATAATCCCTGCGCTGCGTCTTGGTCTCTCCCACACCCACATCGTGACATGTACTTGATTGATAAATTAAGATCACAAATTAGTAAGGAACTGCCCACACCTGGTTTTCTAGGGCTTCATTGAAAACAAAAAACAAAAACCTTCAGACAGGAGTTTGCCACCCATGGTGTATATAAATGGTGTGTATAGACCAGTGGTTCTCAAACCTCTCCTCTGGAACCCCCAGATGCTTAACAATTTTGTTGTGGCCCTGAACTAGCTCACCTTATTCATCTAGACAAGGGCTTGATGATTAGTTGACCCGTTGGATCAGGTGTGCTAGCGCTGGAATATATCAAATACATGGAATTGATGGGGGTCCCTGAGGAGAGGTTTGAGAACCACTGGTATAGACAGTATGGACAGTACAGAAAACATTGTTAAAGTGACCAGTGTTCAGGGCAAAGGTCTCTAAGGTGCAGGGCAAAATACCGAGCCCTAGCCGGCTACGGACAGAGTCACTAGCCGGGCAGAGTACCGGGTGGTGGCTGGCTAGTGATGGCTGTTGAACAGTCTGATGGCCTGGAGATAAAATCTGTCTTTCAGTCTGTTAGAGCCGCTAGATCTTCATATTTTGCGCGAATTATATCACATAATGCACATAACCCGAGGGTATTATTTTCAACCATAGATAAGGTACTGAGTCCGTCTTTTAATATTTTCCCTACCCAGTCTAAGGATCTGTGTGAGAGTTTTTTAAAATATTTTATTGATAAAGTTGCTCTCATTCGATTGAACATTATGCCTGTAGGCAATGTTATAATCCATAAAATGAATCCTTTTCATTGCTTAAGTGAATTTAAATCTATTACATTAGCTCAGTTGGAAAAAATAATACTGCTCTTAAAACCGACTACCTCACTTAATGACGTTCTCCCGTCGCGATTGTTTAAAGAGGTTGTCGACGTTATTGGTCCCAATATACTATTGATTATAAATAGTAGTCTATATCATGGAATTGTACCATCAGGGTTTAAGCATGCGGTTATTGAGCCAGTCTTAAAGAAAATGTTAGACCTATTTCAAAATTGCCTTTTATGAATAAGATCTTAGAGAAAGTTGTCCATAATCAGCTTACAGATTTTTTGATGGGAAACAACATAATGGATATTTTTCAGTCTGGATTTAGGACCAAACATAGCACAGAATCAGCATTATTAAAGGTTACAAATGATATTTTTTTAAGTATTGACTCTGGGAAAAATGTTGCCTTAATGATGTTAGACTTAAGTGCAGCCTTCGATACTCTAGATCACACAATTTTAATAGAACGCCTCAGAGATTATGTAGGGATCAATGGCGTAGCCCTTAAGTGGTTCTCCTCTTATTTGCATGACAGGACATGTTCTGTCAAAATTGGAAATCATGTCTCTACATCCGCTAATATTTCTTGGGGGGTTCCTCAGGGTTCAATCCTTGGTCCGACTTTGTTTTCGTTATATATGTTACCCCTTGGTTCCATCTTTAAGCAACATAATATTAAATATCACTTGTATGCTGATGATTTACAGCTGTACTTTCCTTTGGAGTGTGATGGCTGTGTATCTCTCACTAATTTTTATAAGTGCTTGACTGAGGTAAAGGGATGGCTAACAAATAATTTTTTACAATTAAATGAAGATAAGACTGAGTTTATTATGTTTGGGAACAAACAGCTTGGGAATAGCCTGGCTGGAAATTGTGGACTATTGTCCAATAATATGAGTTATGTGAAGAACCTCGGAGTATTTTTCGATTCTGAAATGCGCTTTGATCGTCAAGTTAATAGCGTCGTGAAATCATCTTTTTTTCAGTTGAGAAAATTGGCAAAATTAAAACCCATCCTTTTATACAAGGATTTGGAGATTGTTCTGCATGCCTTTGTTTCAACCCGGTTGGACTATTGTAATGCTCTTTATCTAGGCATAAGTGAATCACTGGTTACTCGTCTTCAGTACGTTCAAAATGCTGCAGCGAGATTTTTAACAAATACCAGAAAACGAGATCACATAACACCTGTATTGATAACCCTTCACTGGCTACCTGTCAAATTTAGAATACAATACAAGGTATTAACGTTTGTTTTTAAAGCATTACATGATCGAGCTCCTGAATATATAAAGGACATGTTAATCCCATATCAGTCTCAACGTCATCTACGTTCTTCTCAGAACATGCTTTTAACCGTCCCACGATCTCGCTTGAGGCGTAGTGGAGATCGCGCCTTTTCTGTTGCGGCCCCTGCACTTTGGAATGAGTTGCCGCTATCTTTGAAATCCTTGCCAAGCATAGATACTTTTAAAAAGGACTTGAAGACTTACTTATTCCATCAAGCTTATGACGTTTGAATGGGTCTGAGAACTGTGAGTGATTATATGTTTGATTTAATGGTGTCATGTGTTGATGTTTTTTTTAATGTGTATTCTAGAGTTATTGTAATTTTTGTGTAACTTTGGAGTTATTTATTACTCATGGACAGCACTTTGGTCCATTTTAATGGTTTTGAAAGCGCTTTATAAATAAAGTTGACTTGACTTGACTTGACTTGAGTCTCTCGGTACTGGCTTTGATACACTTGTACTGTCTCCATCTGATAGATGGTAGCATGGTGAACAGGCCGTGGCTCGGGTGGCTGAGGTCTTTGATGATCTTCTTGGCCTTCCTATGAGAGCTGCTATTGTAGATGTCCTGGATGGTAGGCAGTGTGCCCTCCAGGACATCTACAACGGTGATGCGTTGGGCTAACCTTACCATCTTCTGGAGAGCCATGCGGTTGAGGGCGTTGCAGTTGCTATACCAGGCGGTGATGCAGCCTGACAGAATGCTCTTGATGGTGCATCTGTAGAGATTTGTGAGGGTCTTATAGGCCATGATTAATTTATTCAGCCTTCTGAGGGTGAAGAGGCACTGTTGCTTCAGGTCCTTGATCATTGGGGATGTGCATGCCAAGGAACTTGGCTTTTAACCCTCTCCACTGAGAGGCTCTCAGTCTGATTACAGATTTAATGGGTGTATTTGTCTTTCATCTGGGAATTATCTTTTTTAATTGACATTAAGTTCTGTTTGCAAGTTTAGGCTGTAAAAGGAGAAGGTAAAGCAAGGGTATTTAATCTTAGATTTTAAAACAAGGTTTCAGGGTTGTTTTGATATGATTGATTTTGTCCATTTGCAGTAGCTGTTACCACTGTCATGATATTGTTTCTAGACTGGGTTGCTCGTACCATAACTCCAAGACCAGCAAGGAAGTCATGTTTTCTCTTAACCTAGATGATGGCCTTGTGGCATGTCCATGACTCCATGTAAATATCCCTCCTCCCCTCCAACCTTCCCTCACTAATTAACAGTGAGAGGAGGCCCTATCACTACCCCCAGACTCTGCTCTGCTCCTTTAGCTAACACAGGAATAATAATAATAATAAGGCCAGCCAGCAGAATGAATAATAGATTTATTACGACGTCCATTTCTGTGGGCCTTTACCTCTGATCTAATAGGGTGTAATGAAGGAACACACTACAGTAAGACAAAGTTACCCAACAAGTCCTCCCTAATTATTCCCGCCCCAATGCCCTAATCATGGTCCAGTAGTGTAGTATGTCCTGTATGTATCAAGCTTTCTCCTTCATTCTCCTCACAATCCCTCAGCTGGCTTTCCTCGGTTGATAAGCACCGCCCTTTGTTGATAAGCACCGCCCTTTGCTTTGATAAGCACCACCCTTTGTTGATAAGCACCGCCCTTTGCTTTGATAAGCATCACCCTTTGCTGATAAGCACCGCCATTTGCTTTGATAAGCACCACCCTTTGTTGATAAGCACCGCCCTTTGCTTTGATAAGCATCACCCTTTGTTGATAAGCACCACCCTTTGCTTTTTAATGTTAACAATTATAAATATAGCGGCAACTCCCTCTTTGCGATAATTAAAAATGCTTGAGATATTCCAGAAGATGCCATGGATACATGGCTCATAAAGGTTCCCAGCAATCAAATGGCGTGTGAAATTATGGGTTGTTAGGCCAGGGATGGGCAACTCCAGTCTTCAGGGGCCGGAGTGGTGGCACACTTTTTCCCAATCCCTAGCTGATTAAACTACACTGAACAAAAATATAAAACATGTAAAGTGTTGGTCCGATGTTTCATGAGCTGAAATAAAAAATCCTGGAGATTTACTACATGCACAAATATCTTATTTCTCTCAAATTTGAGCATTTCTCCTTTGCCAAGATAATCCATCCACCTGACAGGTGTGGCATATCAAGAAGCTGATTAAACAGAATGATCATAACACAGGTGCACCTTGTGCTGGGGACAATAAAAGGCCACTCCAAAACGTGCAGTTTTGTTACAGAACACAATACCACAGATGTCTCAAGTTTTGAGGGAGCGCGCAATTGGCATGCAGGAATGTCCACCAGAGCTGTTGGCAGAGAATTGATACAAAAATACCACAACGAGATCCAGAGGCCCATTGTGAGGCCTATTTTTTTTTTTTAAAGGTATCTGTAACCAACAGATGCATATCTGTATTCACAGTCATGTGAAATCCATACATTAGGGCTTAATGAATTTAAATTGACTGATTTCCTTATGAACTGTAACAGTAATACCTTTGAAATTGTTGCATGTTGAGTTTATATTTTTTGTTTATTATAATTGTAGTCTAAACTGAAGATCATGATTAGTTGGTTATTGGAGTCAGGTTTGTTAGCTCGTGCTAGAGCTAAAGTGTGACACCATTGAGGCCCCCGGAAACTGGAGTTGCGATCCCTGATTTAGGGAATGGTTTATGTGTGTATTTCACACTATGTAGAGGTATAAATCGAAGTATAATGATTGTACAGATGTCAACCCTAACACATATTCATGTCATCATTACCAATCAACTGCACTACAGTTAAAAACTAATTTGACTACCACCACCGATTTTTGTACGCTAGCTATGCTACCCAGCTAATACGAACGGAAGTTAGCATTTAGCAGTCACTGCTTCTGAACTTCTACATGTTATGCAGCAAAAAAAAGAGACACATATGTCCACAACGGAATTAAGTTCCAATTTGTGGGCCTGTTACAATACATAAATCATTAAGGATTTGACGACCAATCTGGACGTTCCATTGACTACCTTATCACATCTATGTATGTGTAGTCGTCAAGAGGCAGAGAACATTTTCACGAGCAGATGTGTCATAAAATGAGATTTACCTACTTTGACTTTGAGACAAGCCGTTGACATCTACCTTTCTAATTATGTGTGTGAAGAAAATAAGCAAACTAATGAATAAAATCAGCCTATATCGCCGATATGTAAACTTGAAAACCCTAGAGCAACAGGTATTGTATGTGGAGGATGAGGGCTGCAGTAGGTATCTCAGATGGGGGGGGGGGGGGGGCTAAGAGGGTTTTATAAATAAGCATTCACCAGTGGGTCTTGCGACGGGTATACTGAGATTTAGTTTACAGAGGAGTATAGAGTGCAGTGATGTGTCCTATAAGGAGCATTACTGCACTCGAGAACACCCTTACCTGCCGATCTATAAATTATGTAGGATGGTCATCTGAATCAGGGTTAGTTTGGCAGCTGGGGTAAAAGAGGAGCGATTACGATAGAGGAAACCAAGTCTAGATTTAACTTTGGCCTGCAGATTTGATATTTGCTGAGAGAAAGACAGTGTACCGTCTAGCCATACTCCCAAGTACTTGTATGAGGTGACTACCTCAAGCTCTAAACTCTCAGAGGTAGTAATCACACCTGTGGGGAGAGGGGTATTCTTCTTACCAAACCACATGACCTTTGTTTTGGAGGTGTTCAAAACAAGGTTAAGGTTAGAGAAAGCTTGTTGGACACTAAGAAAGCTTTGTTGTAAAGCATTTAACACAAAATCTGGGAAGGGTCCAGCTGAGTATAAGACTGTATCATCTGCATATAAATGGATGAGAGAGCTTCCTGCTACCTGAGCTATGTTGTTGATGGAAATTGAGAAGAGCTTGGGGTCTAGGATTGAGCCTTGGGGTACTCCCTTGGCTGAGACAGCTGATTATCTCACTTTATACACTGCACCCTTTGAGAGAGGTAGTTAGCAAACCAGGCCAAAGACCCCTCAGAGACACCAATACTCCTTAGCCGGCGAATGGAATGGTCTACCGTATCAAAAGCTTTGGCCAAGTCAATAAAAATAGCAGCACAACATTGCTTAGAATCAAGGGCAATGGTGACATCATTGAGGACCTTAAGGTTGCAGTGGCACATCCACAACCTGAGCGGAAACCAGATTGCATACCAGAGGGAATTTACAAGTTTATCCAACACTTTTGATAAACAGGGCAAAATAGAAATAGGCCTTATAACAGTTAGCATCAGCTTGATCTTTAAATTAAGGACTAACTGTGGCTGCCTCCATGAATGGGAACCTCCCCAGAACGGAGAGACAGGTTAAAAAGTTCGGAGATAGGCTTGGCGATGATAGGGGCAGCAACCTTAAAGAAGAAAGGGTCTAAATCATCTGACCCAGATGTTTTTGGGTCTACTTTCAGGAGCTCCTTTAGTACCTCGGACTCCATAGCTGCCTCCAGAGAAAAACTTTGTAGCGGGGCAGGGGAAAAAGAGGGCGGTACACCGGGGATAGTTGCATTAGAAGGGGTAGCAGATGAGAAAATGTTGGACTGGCAAGGAGGCATGGCTGAGTCAAATAGGAATCCTGACTTCATTAAATAGTGATTCAAGAGCTCAGCCATGTGCTTCTTGTCAGTAACAACCACATCATCAACTTTAAGGGACACGGGCAGCTGTGAGGAGGAAGGTTTATTCGTCTTTAACCGTTTTCCAGAATTTCTTTAGGTTAGACCCACAGAGAGAACTGCTCCTTAAAGTAACTAACTTTGGCCTTCTGGATAGCATGAGTGCACTTATTTATCATTTGCCTGAACAAGAGCCCGTCAGCCTGAGTATGCGTGTGCCAGGCCTTTCGCCAAATGCAATTCTTGAGGTGGAGTAACTCTGCAAGATCACGGTCGAACCAGGGGCTGAACCTGTTTTTAATTCTACTTTTCTAAATGGGGGCGTGTTTGTTAACAATACCACTGAAAATATCAAAAAAGAAGGTCCAAGCGTCTTCGACACAGGGGATCAAGCTGATTCTATTCTATTTTACAAAAGTCAGTTCATGAAGGAAGGCTTGCTCATTAAAGTTTTTTAGCAAGCGTCTATGACAAATCAGGACAGATCGTTTCACTGAGAAGCCATTACGAACACAGGCTATAAAACAGTGATCACTAATGTCATTACAGAAAACACCAGACTGATCCCTAACAGGATTATTTGTGAGAATAACATCAAGAAGAGTAGCCTTTTCTGGGTGTTTGGAGATTTAGGGAGTCCCATTGTTTTAGGACTTGGTCAGGTGGTTTAAGCATGTCCCAGTTTAGGTCACCTAGCATGACAAATTCAGACATAGTGTAAGGGGCCAGGAGAGAGCTTAGGGCAGGTAGGGTACAGGCCGGTGCTGATGGAGGACGATAGCACCCAGCAACAGTCAACAAAGAGCTATTTGAAAGTTTAATACTTAAAACCAGCAAATCAAATTGTTTGAGGACAGACTTGGTGGAGACAACCGAGCACTGAAGGTGATTCTTGGTCAAAATTGCCACTCCCCCACCTTTGGAAGATCTGTCTTGCTGAAAACATCAGCATTCAAAATACTCTTCCTTAACCACGTCTCAGTAATTACCAACACATCTGGATTGGAGCTGTGAACACACACTTTCAATTGATCCATTTTAGGCAATAAGCTTCTAGTATTAACGTGTAGAAAAACCCAGGCCTTTACGAGAGCAGAATTCAGAATTCAGAGCACAAGTCAGAATCAGAATTGGGGCTAGCAACAGTAGATGGGCCAGGGTGTACATGCACATAACCAGATATCATCAACAGTAATACAATCAAAGCACGGCATAGGACAGGGAGAGCTCTGCAGTGCTGATGTATGACATCTGAATGTGCATCAGGTGGCAACAAGATTATATTATACACAATTTCATCAAGTAACATGAATACAAAGTCGGCGAGAGGTGGTTAGAATGTGATGGGAGGCCAAAAGCCCATGTAACAAATAGAGAGTCATGATCCCGAGTGTGCGAACAAACATAGTCTGACACACGGTTGTTAGAAAGTTCGTAGTCAACAATGCTCACCCTGGGATCCGGCGTACAGTATACTCGACCGGTTGAGCCAGGCCGTGTGTGACAATGTCCTGACGGTAATATTGTTCATCACTTTACTATGGGTTTGGGATTTCCCTTGACTGTGGACAAGCAAACCAGTGAGGACGAGAAACAAAAGTCTGAAAGACAGAACCACCAAGCACTTCCTGGACACGGCAAAGTATCCACTTCCTGGACACAGCAAAGAATCCACAAACCCCCATCTTCGGATATATTTGGCTTTACCAAACGTGCCCTAAAAAATCCTAGATAAAAGTCTTTGCTGTTCTGTCCCGTAATGATTTCAGCAGTTCGCTAACCGCTGCGCATCCGGTGAAAAGCGTGATTGTTTGGTTGAGGCAATTTAGCAGGGCTGGAATCCAGCAGACTCCTCCTCAGGCTCCTCTTTAACTTTCATAGAGGATCCCAGAGACAGTAATGAATCATAGTTAAGACCATACTGCAGTGTAAGCTCCCAGTTTATTAAACAGTCAGCAGCACATTGCTTTTCATCCTAGCGAGTGTCATTGAAATAGATTACGGGCTGACATGCTGATGTTTTCCCAAACTATCCTTCCTTCCAACACCACGCACGCACGCACGCACGCACGCACGCACGCACGCACGCACGCACGCACGCACGCACACGCACACACACACACACACACACACACACACACACACACACACACACACACACACACACACACACTCACACACTCACACACACTCACACACTCACACACTCACACAGACACACACACAAACGTACCAAGTACCCTAGAGCAGAGCTGGGCTTTGTAGTGTGTGTGTGGTAACCTTGACTTGTGATCTCCCCTGTGTGTTGAGGCTGTGTGGCTGAAGGGAGGAATTTAATCACCTCATACTCTTGTCTCTTAGACAGGTTCACTCTGACATTCAGGTGAAGGACGAGGGATATGCTGTAGGAGAACATTTTTATAAGTAATAAGCAGGGATTGGTACCAAAATCATTTTCCAATTGTTTTGTTCTGAACAGAACCACTACTTTTTTTGTTCCGTTCCACTGTTTCATTTCTGAACCGTTTCGAACTAAAAAAAAGTACCAGTTTATATCGTTCCTTTCTGTTATTTGTTTTACTTGTGAAATCAACCGTTTTTATACATTTAGATCATCCTTAAATTACTTAACCAATCAGTGCGGACAAAGCAGGCAAGCTAGTTGTTTACATGCGTAATGGAAAGACAAGTGTAGCCTATGGCGCAAGATGCAACTGACAAGTAGTAGGCCTATAGTATCCTTAAGTTGAATTGAAAAAGTGAATCCAGTATTCTCTAGCTAATAAAAAAATCTCTCTCCCTATCTTCTGAATCACAATTGTAAAGCCAGTACTGTAGCCTATGCTTTGGGGGGGCATTTAGCCTGCACACACACTGGCTGATGTTTTCAGCTTGCAGGCAGACACTGTAATATGTTTCTGAGAGACAGAGTGAGTGTCACGGAATGGGGTTTGGAGAGACCAAGACGCAGCGCAGGGATAGCAGTTCGACATTTTGCTTTATTATATACTATGTAATAAATCTTAATGAACGAACTATACAAAACAGACACGATCAAACAAACGTAACCTTTACAAAATCAAACACGAATACTGAACGAACGTAACAGGAGGAATACACTTACTTCACCGTGACTTGCGACATGTAACGATAACGACCCACACCAACGTGATGGACAGACTCCACATATATTGGATCCCTAATTAGAGACAATGCCGTGCAGCTGCCTCTAATTAGGGATCCAACCTAAACCCCACACAGAAACAGAAAAGGACGACACTGTCAGACTCTGACCACAGATACATAGAGAAGCAAGTTAGGCTTCTCTATGGCCAGAGCCTGACAGTACCCCCCCCCAAAGGCGCGGACTCCCGGACGCCTAGACACAAAAACACAAAACACGGGGGGGTAAATGGGAGGAAAACTAGTCCATCGGGGGCGGCTCCGGCTCCGGCGATGTGGACAGTCTTGTCCCATGCCCCTTCTTTATCACCGGTCCCGGGCTGTGTACCGGTGGGCCAAAAGGCTCCGGCCATGGAGCGGGGTAAACAACCGGGCCCGGACTGGGCGCCGGTGGGGCTACCGGCTCCGGCCATGGAGCGGGAAAAACAACCGGGCCCGGACTGGGCACCGGTGGGGTCAACGGCTCCGGCCATGGAGCGGGAAAAACGCCTGGGCCCGGACTGGGCACCGGTGGGGCAAACGGCTCCGGCCATGGAGCGGGGAAAACAACCGTGCCCGGACTGGGCACCGGTAGGGCAAACGGCTCCGGCCATGGAGCGGGGAAAACAACCGGGCCCGGACTGGGCACCGGTAGGGCAAACGGCTCCGGCCATGGAGCGGGGAAAACAACCGGGCCCGGACTGGGCACCGGTAGGGCAAACGGCTCTGTCCATGGAGCGGGGAAAACAACCGGGCCCGGACTGGGCACCGGTAGGGAAAACGGCTCCGGCCATGGAGCGGGGAAAACAGCCGGGCCCGGACTGGGCACCGGTAGGGCAACCGGCTCCGGCCATGGAGCGGGGAAAACAACCGGGCCCGGACTGGGCACCGGTGGAGCGGACTGCTCTGGCTCAGGAGCGGAGCAGACGGCTGAACCCGGAAAAGGCACCGGTGGAGCGGACTGCTCCGGCACTGAGGCGGAGCAGACGGCTGGACCCGGATTGGGTACCGGTGGAGCGGACTGCTCTGGCCCTGAGGCGGAGCCGGCGGCTGGTCCCGGAACGGGCACCGGTGGAGCGGACTGCTCTGGCACTGAGGCGGAGCAGACGGCTGAACCCGGAATGGGCACCGGTGGAGCGGACTGCTCTGGCACTGAGGCGGAGCAGGGGGCTGGACCCGGCCTGGGCACCGGTGGAGCGGACTGCTCTGGCACTGAGGCGGAGCAGGCGGCTGGACCCGGAACGGGCCCCGGTGGAGCGGACTGCTCTGGCACTGAGGCGGAGCAGGCGGCTGGACCCGGAACGGGCACCGGTGGAGTGGACTGCTCTGGCACTGAGGCGGAGCAGGCGGCTGGACCCGGAACGGGCACCGGTGGAGCGGACTGCTCTGGCACTGAGGCGGAGCAGGCGGCTGGACCCGGAACGGGCACCGGTGGAGCGGACTGCTCAGGCACTGAGGCGGAGCAGGCGGCTGGACCCGGAACGGGTACCGGTGGAGCGGACTGCTCTGGCTCTGAGGCGGAGCAGGCGGCTGGACCCGGACTGGGTACCGGTGGAGCGGACTGCTCTGGCGCTGAGGCGGAGCAGACGGCTGAACCCGGAATGGGCACCGGTGGAGCGGACTGCTCTGGCGCTGAGGCGGAGCAGACGGCTGAACCCGGAATGGGCACCGGTGGAGCGGACTGCTCTGGCGCTGAGGCGGAGCAGACGGCTGAACCCGGAATGGGCACCGGTGGAGCGGACTGCTCTGGCGCTGAGGCGGAGCAGACGGCTGGACCCGGACTGGGTACCGGTGGAGCGGACTGCTCTGGCACTGAGGCGGAGCAGACGGCTGAGCCCGGAATGGCTGGAGGCTCCGGGGCGCTGACCCTCGCTGGAGGCGTAGGGGCGCTGACCTTCGCAGGAGGTTTAGAGGCGCTGACCTTCGCAGGAGGTTTAGAGGCGCTGACCTTCGCAGGAGGTTTAGAGGCGCTGACCTTCGCTGGAGGCTCAGGGTGGCTGACCTTCGCTGGAGGCTCAGGGTGGCTGACCCTCGCTGGAGGCTCAGGGTGGCTGACCCTCGCTGGAGGCTCAGGGTGGCTGACCCTCGCTGGAGGCTCAGGGTGGCTGGCCCTCGCTGGAGGCTCAGGGTGGCTGACCCTCGCTGGAGGCTCAGGGTGGCTGGCCCTCGCTGGAGGCTCAGGGTGGCTGGCCCTCGCTGGAGGCTCAGGGTGGCTGGCCCTCGCTGGAGGCTCAGGGTGGCTGGCCCTCGCTGGAGGCTCAGGGTGGCTGGCCCTCGCTGGAGGCTCAGGGTTGCTGGCCCTCGCTGGAGGCTCAGGGTTGCTGGCCCTCGCTGGAGGCTCAGGGTTGCTGGCCCTCGCTGGAGGCTCAGGGTTGCTGGCCCTCGCTGGAGGCTCAGGGTTGCTGGCCTTCGCTGGAGGCTCAGGGTTGCTGGCCTTCGCTGGAGGCTCAGGGTTGCTGGCCTTCGCAGGAGGCTCAGGGTTGCTGGCCTTCGCAGGAGGCTCAGGGTTGCTGGCCTTCGCAGGAGGCTCAGGGTTGCTGGCCTTCGCAGGAGGTTTAGAGGCGCTGACCTTCGCAGGAGGTTTAGAGGCGCTGACCTTCGCAGGAGGTGTAGAGGCGCTGACCTTCGCAGGAGGTTTAGAGGCGCTGACCTTCGCAGGAGGTTTAGAGGCGCTGACCTTCGCAGGAGGTTTAGAGGCGCTGACCTTCGCAGGAGGTTTAGAGGCGCTGACCTTCGCAGGAGGTTTAGAGGCGCTGACCTTCGCAGGAGGTCCAGGGGCGCTGACCCTCGCTGGAGGTTTAGAGGCGCTGACCTTCGCAGGAGGCTCAGGGTGGCTGACCCTCGCTGGAGGCTCAGGGTGGCTGGCCCTCGCTGGAGGCTCAGGGTGGCTGACCCTCGCTGGAGGCTCAGGGGCGCTGACCCTCGCTGGAGGTGCAGGGGCGCTGACCCTCGCTAGAGGTGCAGGGGCGCTGACCCTCGCTGGAGGTGCAGTGGCGCTGACCTTCGCTGGAGGTGCAGGGGCGCTGACCTTCGCAGGAGGTTTAGAGGCGCTGACCTTCGCTGGAGGCTCAGGGTGGCTGACCTTCGCTGGAGGCTCAGGGTGGCTGACCCTCGCTGGAGGCTCAGGGTGGCTGACCCTCGCTGGAGGCTCAGGGTGGCTGACCCTCGCTGGAGGCTCAGGGTGGCTGGCCCTCGCTGGAGGCTCAGGGTTGCTGGCCCTCGCTGGAGGCTCAGGGTTGCTGGCCCTCGCTGGAGGCTCAGGGTTGCTGGCCCTCGCTGGAGGCTCAGGGTTGCTGGCCTTCGCTGGAGGCTCAGGGTTGCTGGCCTTCGCTGGAGGCTCAGGGTTGCTGGCCTTCGCTGGAGGCTCAGGGTTGCTGGCCTTCGCAGGAGGCTCAGGGTTGCTGGCCTTCGCAGGAGGCTCAGGGTTGCTGGCCTTCGCAGGAGGCTCAGGGTTGCTGGCCTTCGCAGGAGGCTCAGGGTTGCTGACCTTCGCAGGAGGTTTAGAGGCGCTGACCTTCGCAGGAGGTTTAGAGGCGCTGACCTTCGCAGGAGGTGTAGAGGCGCTGACCTTCGCAGGAGGTTTAGAGGCGCTGACCTTCGCAGGAGGTTTAGAGGCGCTGACCTTCGCAGGAGGTTTAGAGGCGCTGACCTTCGCAGGAGGTTTAGAGGCGCTGACCTTCGCAGGAGGTCCAGGGGCGCTGACCCTCGCTGGAGGTTTAGAGGCGCTGACCTTCGCAGGAGGCTCAGGGTGGCTGACCCTCGCTGGAGGCTCAGGGTGGCTGGCCCTCGCTGGAGGCTCAGGGTGGCTGACCCTCGCTGGAGGCTCAGGGGCGCTGACCCTCGCTGGAGGCTCAGGGGCGCTGACCCTCGCTGGAGGTGCAGGGGCGCTGACCCTCGCTGGAGGTGCAGGGGCGCTGACCCTCGCTGGAGGTGCAGGGGCGCTGACCTTCGCTGGAGGCTCAGGGTTGCTGGCCTTCGCAGGAGGCTCAGGGTTGCTGGCCTTCGCAGGAGGCTCAGGGTTGCTGGCCTTCGCAGGAGGCTCAGGGTTGCTGACCTTCGCAGGAGGTTTAGAGGCGCTGACCTTCGCAGGAGGTTTAGAGGCGCTGACCTTCGCAGGAGGTGTAGAGGCGCTGACCTTCGCAGGAGGTTTAGAGGCGCTGACCTTCGCAGGAGGTTTAGAGGCGCTGACCTTCGCAGGAGGTTTAGAGGCGCTGACCTTCGCAGGAGGTTTAGAGGCGCTGACCTTCGCAGGAGGTCCAGGGGCGCTGACCCTCGCTGGAGGTTTAGAGGCGCTGACCTTCGCAGGAGGCTCAGGGTGGCTGACCCTCGCTGGAGGCTCAGGGTGGCTGGCCCTCGCTGGAGGCTCAGGGTGGCTGACCCTCGCTGGAGGCTCAGGGGCGCTGACCCTCGCTGGAGGTGCAGGGGCGCTGACCCTCGCTGGAGGTGCAGGGGCGCTGACCCTCGCTGGAGGTGCAGGGGCGCTGACCTTCGCTGGAGGTGCAGGGGCGCTGGCCTTCGCTGGAGGTGCAGGGCTGCTGACCTTCGCTGGAGGTGCAGGGCTGCTGACCTTCGCTGGAGGTGCAGGGCTGCTGACCTTCGCTGGAGGTGCAGGGCTGCTGACCTTCGCTGGAGGTGCAGGGCTGCTGACCCTCGCTGGAGGTTCCGGGTCGCTCACCATCGCTGGAGGTTCCGGTCCAATCACACGCCTCACCACGAGATTCATCTGGCGCTTGAAGTCCTCCAACGCCAGGACGACCAGCGGATCCATCTGAGTCTCCAAAGGAAGAGCATTCCAGGCTCTCCACCACCTCGTCTGCTCCTCCTCCGGGTACTCATAGAACCCCTCTGGCCGCTCCCGATCCAGCTCTGTGGGCATGCGAAGTGGAGTTGGTTCCTCCAGGAGCCCCCACGGGTAAAGGAACTGAAGCACGTCCTCGTCGTCGTCCTCCTCCGACGAGTCCGACTCGAACCCTCCGAGGAGTTCCGTGTCCGTATACCGACGCGGGAAACTCTCTCTCTCCCTCTCTCCCCAGTCACGCTGCTTGGTCTCATACGGGTGGGTCGTTCTGTCACGGAAGGGGGTTTGGAGAGACCAAGACGCAGCGCAGGGATAGCAGTTCGACATTTTGCTTTATTATATACTATGTAATAAATCTTAATGAACGAACTATACAAAACAGACACGATCAAACAAACGTAACCTTTACAAAATCAAACACGAATACTGAACGAACGTAACAGGAGGAATACACTTACTTCACCGTGACTTGCGACATGTAACGATAACGACCCACACCAACGTGATGGACAGACTCCACATATATTGGATCCCTAATTAGAGACAATGCCGTGCAGCTGCCTCTAATTAGGGATCCAACCTAAACCCCACACAGAAACAGAAAAGGACGACACTGTCAGACTCTGACCACAGCTACATAGAGAAGCAAGTTAGGCTTCTCTATGGCCAGAGCCTGACAGTGAGGGCTTTGCATAGACGCTTTGTTGCGTTTTTATGTGGGCAGGAAAAAATGGCTAAAGCGTTCATTACCGCTTCCCATGCTTTTAAAATAACGGTTTTGTTCCAGAAAAGTATGGATCGGTTTTGTTCCATGTTCTGTTTCTGTTAATTGGCAGGTAGCCTTGCAGTAACCAAAAGGTTGCATCCCCGAGCTGGTAATGTGGATAAATCTGCTGTTTTGCCCTTGAGCAAGGCAGTTAACCCCCAACAACAACCGGTCCTCGGGCGCTGATGACGTGGACATTGCTGATGACCCCGGACCTCTCTGATTCAGAGGCATTGGATTACAGCGGGTGAAATAAGTATTGAACACGTCACCATTTTTCTCAGTAAATATATTTCCAAAGGTGCTATTGACATGAATTTGTTTTACCAGAAGTTGGTAACAACCCAAGTAATCCATACATACAAAGAAACAAAACAAATAAGTTCAGAAATTACAGTTTTTTACAATCACTTTGTTACTATTTTCAGAACCTTGATGTCATTTTTCACAACTCTAGACACAAAACTCACAACCAATGATCAAAATGCACATTTTTCAAAACTCTAACCCTTTTCTCAATTGCTTGGATACAATACACATAAAACTTAGTTCATTTGTTCATTCAACAAAAATCACCTGTTCAATATGACACAACTTAACATCAAAGTACTACTATTTCAAAAGGCAATTCACACATTACATTTCAAATGAGTGTCTATTCATTTCCTTACAATGATCTAACTATCAATTGATACAACTGCTCAAAATGATAAGTAACTGTTGCATTACTCTTAATGCATAGTTGTATGGAAACAGTCAAACCATCTTCCATGTTTACAGTAAATCATGAAAGTTTCAAGATAACGAGATTCATTGTCACCAATTAGCGTGGAGCATGAACCAATTAGACTACAATATCCATGGATGTAGCCTAATATTTTATCATAATGCTTCATCAGACCGGTGTCTATGGTCCCAAATACTGTACCACCTTTTCAGACTATTTACAGTATTGACAGTACTGCACTGTATAGATGCAGGCCCTTGTAATTGCTTGTCCAATTCTGCCAACTCGTTACTGATGATTGAGTGCACATTGTGGAATGAGTATATAAAGAGTTGATTGGGATCCAATTGCAAGAGCATAGTGATACGTAACATGGAGCCAGCAGGTGATCAAGGTCACAATGGAGGTCAAGCAGTGGTGGGAGGAAGACGAGGAAGACGTGTTGGTCAAAGGAATGGCAGGGGACAGGCACCCCTTCTGAGAGGTGGTCATGGGCCTCGTTTGAGAGGTGTGGGGGAACGTGGTAGAGGACAGGCACCCCTTCTGAGAGGTGGTCGTGGGCCTCGTTTGAGAGGTGTGGGGGAACGTGGTAGAGGACAGCGGCAGCAACAGCATAGAGTGTCCAGTGAAATTCGGGCAATAGTTGTAGACCATGTCATAAATCATGGCATGACAATGACTGAGGCGGCTACAACGATACAACCAAACCTCAGAAGGTCAACCGTGGCCTCAATAATTAGAACTTTCCGCAATGAGAACCGGTAAGTTATCAGCATGCACTAAACATTATGCTACTCTCAATTGTCAAATGACTGCATACCAATGTGTATCACAGAATAGGTGATGTGACCAAGTGTCTTCTTACTCTAATGTTCCCTGTAGAATTGTGACCAGGCCAAATAGTGGAGGCAGAGGCAAAATTCTAACTGACCAACAAGAGCAGGCTGTGGTCGATTTGGTTCGGGCCAGAAATGATATTCGCCTTACAGAAATTCGCCAGCATATCTTGGACAATGAAGACATGTTCAACAATGTGGGATCCATAAGTTTGCCAACTATTGCACGCATACTGAAAAGGCACCAGGTATCTATAAAACAACTATACCGTGTGCCTTTCGAAAGAAATGCAGACAGAGTGAAGCAAATGAGGACTGAGTATGTTCAGTTTCAAGATGGCTGTTTTAAAAACATTCCCAAAAATTCTACATTGTACAGTAATCTCTAAATCTCTTTCCAAAATGTATTTTTAGAGGGTGATGGAGCTGGATGCTGATGACGACCATCACAAATTCATATATTTGGATGAGGCAGGTTTTAATCTGGCCAAGACAAGGAGTTGAGGTCGGAATTTCATTGGCCAGCGGGCAACCATCCAAGTACCTGGACAACGTGGGGCCAACATTACCATGTGTGCGGCTATATCAGAAGATGGTGTGGTGGGACGCAGACCTCATATTGGACCATATAATGCAGCTCTCCTTGTCACCTTTCTTGATGAGCTCGATCAGGTTTGTAGAGCTGAAGGTGTGACCTATGTCATTGTGTGGGACAATGTCAGGTTCCATCATGCTCATGTGGTGCAAGCATGGTTTCAGGCCCATGCACAATTTACCACCCTGTATTTACCCCCATACTCTCCCTTCCTTAACCCGATTGAGGAATTTTTCTCCGCATGGAGATGGAAGGTTCATGATAGGCACCCTCATGAACAAGTCACTCTTCTCCAGGCCATGGATGACGCCTGCAATGACATCACAGCAGACCAGTGTCAGGCCTGGATTCGCCATGCCCGAAGGTTTTTTCCAAGATGTTTGGCTAATGAAAACATCCATTGTGATGTAGATGAGAACCTGTGGCCAAATCCACAACACAGAGTTGATGACAATGTAGAAGTACAGTAATCACTCCTGTTTTGTTTCTTACAGTACAAGCAAGCAAGTTGAGGAACACTGCATTTGATGTTTTACAGTACTGTCTTTTCTTTTCTATTTCATAGCTAATTATTTTTGCTTTGATTCAAATAAACCTATGTTGTGATTGTACTGTAGTGTTTTGCATCAATATATTACAAACTTTGTTCAATGATTCCACTGTGTCTGTAGTATTTTCTCTACTACCGCAGTACTTTTACAGAGATGTATTTACTGTATATGTAGTACCATAATGAAACCTGTATCACCTATTTTGTTCTACAATATTTAATGATTGTACGAACAATGACACAGTGAAACTATCGGTTGCTTGTGTGTGGGTGATCTATAGTTATGTTTCAATGGTATTTCACAGTAAATTTGTTTTTGAACCAATGATTGTGCAAGTGCCAGATTTCTTTAAAGATGTGAATAAACAATGCAATGTTTTGAACATTAGACAGCCTGTGTTACAAGTGATAACCGTTTTGAGTTTTGTGTCTAGAGTTTTGAAAAATGACATCAAGGTTCTGAAAATAGTAGCAAAGTGATTGTAAAAAACTGTAAGTTATGTGTAATAATGTGAAATGACACAGGGAAAAAGTATTGAACACATGAAGAAAGGGAGGTGCAAAAAGGAATGGAAAGCCAAGACAACAGCTGAAAACTATCAGTAATTAAAAAGCAATCCAGCCCCCTGTCAGTGCAAATTAATATCAGCTGGTTCAGTCCCAACTGATAGCCTACAAAAAGGTCTCATTGCCAAGGTGTCACACAAGACACATCTCATGATGGGTAAAAGCAAAGAGCTGTCTCAAGACCTTCGCAACCTAATTGTTGCAAAACATAATGATGGCATTGGTTATAGGCACATTTTTAAACTTCTGAATGTTCCAGTGAGCACTGTTGGGGCCATAATACGGAAGTGGAAAGACAATCATTTCACCATAAATTTGCCTCGACCAGGTGCTCCTCGCAAGATTTCTGACAGAGGAGTGAAAAGAATATTCAGAAGAGTTGTCCAAGAGCCAAGTACCGCTTGTGGAGAGCTTCAAAAAGACCTGCAATTAGCAGGTACTGTTGTCTCAAAGAAAACAGTAAGTAATGCACTCCACCGCCATGGCCTGTATGCACGCTCACCACGCAAGACTCCATTGCTGAAAAAAAAAGCATGTTGAAGCTCGTTTAAAGTTTGCTGCACAACATTTGGAAAAGCCAGTGAAATACTGGGAGAATATAGTGTGGTCAGATGAGAGCAAAATTTAACTGTTTGGATGTCATAACACACACCATGTTTGGAGGAGAAATGGCACTGCACATCACCCTAAAAACACCATACCAACAGTGAAGTTTGGAGGTGGGAACATCATGGTGTGGGGCTGCTTTTCAGCAAATGTTACTGGCAAACTTCACATAATTGAAGGAAGGATGAATGGGCAAATTTACCGAGACATTCTTGACAAAAAGCTGCTGCCATCTACCAGGATGATGAAGATGAAACGAGGGTGGACATTTCAGCAAGATAATCATCCCAAACACACAGCCAAGGAAACTCTCAATTGGTTTCAAAGAAAGAAAATAAATCTGCTAGAATGGCCCAGCCAATCACCTGACTTAAATCCCATTGAAAATCTATGGAAAGAACTGAAGATCAAGATTCATAGAAGAGGCCCACGGAACCTTCAAGATTTGAAGACTGTTTGTGTGGAAGAATGGGCCAAAATCACACCAGAGCAATGCATGCGACTAGTTTCTCCATACAGGAGGCATCTTGAAGCTGTCATTACCAACAAAGGCTTTTGTACAAAGTATTAAATAAATATCAGTAAGTGTGTTCAATACCTTTTCCCTGTGTCATTTCACATTATTACACATAACTTAATTTCTGAACTTATTTGTTTTTGTTTCTTTGTATGTATGGGTTACTTGGGTTGTTACCAACATCTGGTGAAAATGTCATGTCAATAGCACCTTTGGAAATGTATTTACTGAGAAAAATGGGGACGTGTTCAATACTTATTTCACCCACTGTAAATGTGTTAGACATATTTTGGTTGAATGCATTCAGTTGTGCAACTGACATATGCAATGTACAAGTAATACGTCACATGAGTGACTAACTATGTGTTGTTTTTGCAACTTATTAATTATGTTGCCACGCAACCTCCAGATATTACACTAGCTAAACAAGTTGCCTCAGGCTGGAATGGAATTTGCCACCCATGTCTTTGCCCAGCCACTTTGTGAATGTATTGAGATGAGTGTAGTCCACTAGGGCCTCCTGAGTGGCGCAGCGGTCTTAGCTAAAGGCGTTGCTACGGACCCGGGTTCATATCCCGGGCTGTGCCACAACTGGCCGTGATCGGGAGTCCCATAAGGCGCCGCACAGTTGGCCCAGCGCCGTCCGTGTTAGGGGAGAGTTTGGCTGGTGGGGCTTTACTTGGCTCATTGGGCTCTAGCAACTCCTTGTGGCGGGCCGGGTGCCTGCGGGCTGACCCCGGATGCTAGTTGAATGGTGTTTCCTCCGACACATTGGTGCAGCTGGCTTCCGGGTTAAGCTGGAGGGTGTTAATAAGGAGTTCGGTTAGGCGGGTCATGTTTCGGAGGACGCATGACTCTGCCTTCGCCTCTACAGAGCCTGTTGGGGAGTTGCAGCGATGAGCCAAGATCTAAAAATGGGGAGAAAGAGGGTGTAAAAAATAAATAATAATAATAATAAGAAGAAGAAAAGTTCCACTACTCCACTGGCTAGCCTGGCAACCCATGATTACTCTCTCTCAGTGGGAGAGAGGTGAGCTGTAGTGACACCCACAGCAAAGCTGCTTCCTTTTCACCATCAACTACAGTAAACTACAGATGTAGAATTTCAATTTGATCACCCTGTTGCCAGAGAACATTGCAGGAAATGTTAAACCTGTAGTGTATTTGAGGTTTAAAAAGACTTCGGAAGTCTGTAATTTCCATTTTCAGGTTCTGCTGCATAAAACCAGCTCAAATTAAGATCCTACACCTGTAAGCCTGGAATCAGCTTTCATCATGTCCAATTACCCCTCTCTCTAATGTGTTGTGAAGTGGCTTGTTTTATCCTCCTCCCAAGTTGAAGATGCTTATCAGTGGGCTGGGTAAAGTCAGTGTTGATGTTGCAAATTGCTATATCGGTACTTAGTATGAAGTATGAAATATGGCTGGTGGACTGTCAATCCGGTGGCTTCTGCTGTGCTGAACGTCGGGATATTGCATGTCAATCTAAAAAGCTGCTGGGCTAACAGTGACAGAGCACCTCCGGGCTCCAGTTTCTGGAGCCGGTAACTCTAGAGCTCCACAGATTTGCCTGATGTGTAATTAATGATGATTTATGGCAAGGGGACAGCGGATAGAGATGAAGCTTGTTGAAATGGAGTCTATATGGGTATATCAGGGTCAGGTTGAGACGTGTTGGGACTTGCAGGGCGTCAGCAACACGTTGGACCTGTGCTGTATAGTCTCTCTCCTCTCTCACATTAATGTGGTTAGGCAGGGACAGCAGGGCTCCTGGCAGGGAAGCTGTGAATTTATTTCATCAAACTGATTTTTGCACACAGGACGAGGAATGAGGGCAGGGGAAATTGCATATCACAAAGCTGCAATGGCCTGATTTTTGTTGTTATGGGTGTACAGTGACAATTCACTTGTACTGCACAGTATATGCATCTGCCATTGCTTAAATGATCATGATGACACCTGACGACTGTCATGGTAATTCACAAGACTTATGTTATTCACGAGTATGTTTGCTATTGTCAAAGGTAGTGTCAAAGGTAGTGTCTTACCATTGTGGCAGTTCTGTTGGAGAGATCAGTTAGTCACTGTGATAGGTTTAGCATCATGAAACATATCAACCACCTTGTTAGACAAGGACTATTACTCTTATTAATTATGAAATGTGATGACGCTGGTTATTGATAATAAATGCATGGTTCAGCATGGTTCTGATCTTTATTACCAATAAAAATAACACAACTGCAATATGGTCATGATGTATTCCCCATGAAGGATGTTGTCAAGTTGAAAGAAATATGAGTTTTAGGATATGAGTTTCTGCCAGGTTTCCATAGTCGTGAAGGGTGGGGTTCCAAGTTGGATTTACATAAGAAAACAGATGCTTGTGTCACTTAGTATGTATAAGCTTTTCAGTTTTTATGGCATATCATAGCTCATGCAAATTGTAATCAGATTTTTGTGAATACCCATAAATATTGGAAAATGAATTACAAGCCCACAATGTTTCAGACATAAAATATGTTTTGATGTAAAGTGATAAGGCCTGCTGTTAGTCAATGTGTTGCAGACAGCATTACAACCAAGACTGGACTGAAGGTATTTTCTGTTGTTGCCAACATTAAACCCAAATGGGATGAATGTGGCATGAAATATGGCTCTGAGCGGGAAGAGCAAAATCGACTGGAACTAGTGCTTAAGTTTAATTGCAGACATTTATTGATTTAAATCCGCTCTACAGAATCCATACACAAAAGATTAAAAGTCAAGCATTTAAATGTTCCACAGCATGAGGACGAGAAAGGAATGCTAATACGTGCAGTGTGGTAAACACAGTGTTTCATAAAGCTTTACTTCCACTGTGTTCATTAAGAGAGAGGAGCGAGCCCCACTTTATCATAGTCTATAGGCCAATCAACAAGTATGTCCGTCTCACATCATGTCACCAATCGCTCCTTATGATTTGCAATGAAATATTCCAGAAGTGCTGATTGAGAATTAAGTCAGGTACACTCTTATTCTCAATCTCTCTTTCCCTGTTCTTGGCTGACTATCTCTCGTCACCTTTGAAGTGGCTGTGCATTTCTGAGAGTATCCCACCAACACGAGAAGCTAAGTTCCCCTCACTGTGTCTGCTGTGTAGAGACTAGAGAGGGCTAGGCCTGGGCTGAGCATCAGTATGAATGATGCATCCATTTATGACACAGTTATAAACACTGTGACCCAATAAATCGTCATCAAATAATGAACACAGCATATTTTACATTTACCAGACGTTCTTATACAGATCGACTGAAAGTAGCAATTAGGGTGAAATGCCTTGCTCAAAGGTACATCGACAGATGTGGCTCAGGGATTCAAACCAGCAACCTTTTAACAGCTAGGCTACCTGCTTACCCCTCTTTGTCCCGCTTTTAACCCATAGCCTATTAGAGGACAAAACATTTGCTTTTGGCAACAACTTGATAAGGAAAGGCAATGGAGCTTGGTTCATCCTCTGGGTTCAACAACTTGATAAGGAAGGCAATGGAGGTTGGTTCATCCTCTGGGTTCAACCACTTGATAAGGAAGGCAATGGAGGTTGGTTCATTCTCTGGGTTCTTATATTGGGGCCAACTGTCGAGTTTTAAGATTTTGCTATAATTGGGTGAGAGCTAACACTTCTCTCCGAAAGGCAATGTAAAGGCCAATATGCCTACAGTATGTTGAGGTGTTTGAAGTGGATACACCAAAGCCTAGGGAAGATATTCTCTCCAAAGATAATTGAGAGGTCCATGAGACGAAACGGTATATTTCATTAATAATGTAAACAGTAAGAGACAGAGATAGTTATGGTTGATGACAGGCTTTTTTTTTTACCAAGATAAACACAGACTTACATTATATGAATAATCTATGAAGGATAATACACTCTACACGGATGAACTCTCACTAACAAGTTACTGTTAATGTGTTGTTGTTTACTTCTTACTTGGTAGGCTACTTGTGTAAAACTTGGGGCAACTTACATTTAAATGCTGATAGTTGTTTATGTATTCAAAAGCATATAGAGCATATAAACATACTGTAAACAACAGCAGAACAAAAACATGTCTATGAAGATTTCCTTATACTCTTTATGGTTTCCTTTTTGGCTTGAGAGTGTTTTCCATTACACTCTGTTCAAAGTGTCTACAATCTGTAGCTATAAAGTGGCTTATAAAGTGTAATTGGCCTCCTCACTGGCTTGTGTTGCTGAAGAGAGAATCAAATCAGCTTTTATGTGCTTTATGAGAGCCAGATGAGACATTTACCATGGGTTGCCTCTGTTATTTATTGAAATGATGAAGACCATCATGCTCAATGATGAATAAGGAGTGGTGCTGGGACCCATGAGGTTGTGAGATGAAATTGAAGGCATCTCCAGTATTTTCACTTGCCCTGGTGGAGGAGCCTCTCTCTGCGGTATCATCAAAGTTTTATAACTATTTTTATTCACTGGCTCATTGTCTAAAATAATGTAAAAGAGCTCAAATTTTCATGTGGCCTTTTAGGGTAGGGAGCATAAAGTATTATTTTGATAATACTAGGGCTACCATGCAATGTGATGCACAAGTTAGTTGTAAGCGTAATACTCTTTGACTTGTGTTTGATGTCATGATTAATATTCATTCATCTCATCTGCCTGATTAGTGAAAGCAACACTTACTGAAACTAACCCTGCTGAAAGAAACAGCATTGACCAGCATACAGTGCATTTTGAAAGTTTTCAGACCCTTTGACTTTTTCCAAATTCTTTTAGGTTACAGCCTTATTCTAAAATTGATTAAATTGTATTTTTTTCACACTATACCCCATAATGTCAAAGCAAAAATGGTTGAATTTTTTTTTTTTTTTCAAATGTATGTATATATTTTTTTACTGAAATACATAAGTATTCAGACCCTTTAGTTCTTTGTTGAAGCACCTTTGGCAGCAATTACAGCCTCAAGTATTTTCGGTATGACGCTACCGCTAAGCTTGGCACACCTTTATTTGAGGAGTTTCTCCCATTCTTCTCTGCAGATCCTCTCAAGCGCTGTCAGGTTGAATTGGGAGCGTCACTGTACAGCTATTTTCAGGTCACTCCAGAGATCAGGTTCAAGTCCGGGCTCTGGCTGAGTCACTCAAGGACATTGAGAGACGTGTCACAAAGCTACTCCTGCGTTGTCTTGGCTGTGTGCTTAGGGTCGTTGTCCTGTTGGAAGGTGAACCTTCACCCCAGTCTGAGGTCCTGAGTGCTCTGGAGCAGGTTTTCATCAAGGATCTCTCTGTACTTTGCTCCGTTCATCTTTCCCTCGATTCCCTGACTAGTCTCCCAGTCCCTGCCCCTGAAAAACATCCCCGCACCATGATGCTTTTTCCTACAGACGCAACGCCTGGCATTCAGGCCAAAGAGTTCAATCATCGATTCGTCAGACCAGAGAATCTTGTTTCTCATGGTTTCAGAGTCCTTTAGGGGCCTTTTGGCAAACTCCAAGCGGGCTGTCATGTGCCTTTTAATGAGGAGTGGCTTCCATCTGGCCATTCTACCATAAAGGGCTGATTGGTGTAGTGCTGCAGAGATGGTTGTCCTTCTGGAAGGTTCTCCCATCTCCACAGATGAACCCTGGAGCTCTGTTAGAGTAACCATCGGCCCTTTTCCCCTGATTGCTCAGTATGGCTGGGCGGCCAGCTCTAGGAAGCGTCTTGGTGGTTCCAAACTTCTTCCATTAAAGAATGATGTAGGCCACTGTGTTCTTGGGGACCTTCAATGCTGCAGACATTTTTTTGGTACCCTTCCCCAGATCCTGTCTTGGTTTTTGCTCTGACATGCACTGCCAACTGTGGCACCTTATATAGACAGGTGTGTGTCCAATTAATTGAATTTACCACATTTGGACTCCAATCAAGTTGAAGAAACATCTCAAGGAGGATCAATGGAAACAGGATGCATCTGAGCTCAATTTCGAGTCTCATAGCAACGGGTTTGAATACTTTTAATACATTGCCCAAAATTTATAAAAAAAAGTTTTTCACTTTGTCATTATGGGGTGTTGTGTGTAGATTGATGAGGATAACCATTTATTTAATCCATTTTAGAATAAGGCTGTAACGTAACAACATTTGTACATTTCTAGCTGGTTTCCTGCTGGTTTATGCTGGTTCATGCTGGTTTATGCTGGTCTATGCTGGTCAGTGCAGGTTCTGATGCTGGTCAAGCTGGTGTGACCAGCATGGTCTAGCTCAAGGATGGGCAGCTTTGATGGGGGTGGGGGCCACAAAAAATATGAACTCATCATGAGAGGACGCAGTTGCTCTCGGACCCTCGCCTTTTGGGGGCACGATAACTGAGATAACAAGAGAGAAACTGATGATGCACAACCACATTTCGAAATTGCATCTTGTGTATTCTACTATTCTAACTCTGGTCCAGTAAACCAATCAGTTTGCTACACCCGCAATAACATCTGCTAAATATGTGTATTAGACCAATAACATTGGTCTAATAGCTGGTCTGACCACGCCCATCATTATCATATTTCTCAGCATGCTCTGTTGAAGTGGATTTTTTTGAATATTTGTTTCAATATATTTTTTGTTTGCTGTGTTGTTGATTGATTAATTAATATTATGCTACTCAAAAATATAAATAACATACAGTTTTCTAAACAAATCCAATTTGTTAGTTGCATCTGTTACTGAAATGGTTGTTCCAGTTTAGATGGTTTAGGTAGTCTCATTTATTAATCTTTCTGACCTTGTCAGTCATTCTGAATGGATATTGTGGATGAAGAAAAGTTATATTTGTTGGATAGCCTGATGTAACTTGATGCTGGTCACCAGTGTCCAAAACACAGCGAAGACTGGTCACCAGCAAAAATACAGAGAAGGCACCAGCAAAAACACAGAGAAGGCACCAGCAAAAATACAGAGAAGGCACCAGCAAAAACACAGAGAAGGCACCAGTAAAAACACAGAGAAGGCACCAGCAAAAACATAGAGAAAGCACCTGCAAAAACACAGTGAAGACACCAGAAAAAACACAGAGAAGGCACCAGCTTAAACACAGAGAAGGCAACAGCAAAAACACAGAGAAGGCACCAGCAAAAACACAGAGAAGGCACCAGCAAAAACACAGAGAAGGCACCAGCACCTGGCTGCCTCTGCTAGGAAGCTTAAACTGGGCCGTGGTTGGATCTTCCAGTAGGACAATGATCCTAAGCACACCTCAAAATCAAAACAAAAATGTTTCACTGACCACAGAATCAAGGTTTTGCCATGGCCATCCCAGTCCCCTGACCTAAACCCCATAGAAAACCTGTGGGATGAGCTGAAGAGGAGAGTCTATTTTACTTTAATTAAAGGTTCGATTTTTGTGAATATTTTCTATGTAAACCCAAGAAGATAAACAGTAAAGCCATTTTTGTTCACAGCCCGTTTAACTCATATTTACCATGGGTGCCAATATTAGTGGAGGGCAGCCTATGCTGCTCTATGCTGTAATTTCAGCAGGGAAATTGAATATATATACTATGTGTGTGCAGTCCACATGAACCGTGCTGTAATTATTGAGGTAATCCTGTTTAAGGCATTTACTCTATAGCTCTTCTCTCTGGATTTATGCTGACACCTAAATAGCCTGCACACTTTGACTGAAAAAACATATCCCAGCCAACAAGGGCTCTTGGCTCACTGGCAAGAGCTAGTGTGCATGCTTTCTGTGTTTGTGTGTTTGTGTGTTTGTGTGAGGGACTGTTTTTGGCAGCCTCTAGCTAGTCTGGCGCAAACAATGTTTCCGTTCCATCGGTCGTGCTGAGAGCAACTCCTATCTCTGGAATTGGAAAAGTTATAGAACACAGCCATTAACACTGGGCATCTTCAATCTACCAATTTATAGTCACCAAGACACTTTGTAAATCAATGGTTTGTATTGAGTCCTTCTAAAACCTCACCACTAACATCCAGTAATTGAACATGTCTCATAGCGTCTTGCAGGAATTTCTACATCTCTTCATATACAGTATGTGACGTTCTGAACGTCAAACAAGCATGTTTACTCTGTGTAATAGCTGGCGACTAGTTGCATGACTGTTTCCTTTTTGAGACTTTTCAACAAGTCTTCAACAACAATATTGTTGCATAATACTACATCTTCACTTAATTTCCTATTCACCCCACCCCATGACTAGATAAACAAATAGACTGCTAGATCACACAGAAACATAGATGGTCGGGAAGTGAGGCAACGGCGCTTTCTCCAGAGAGCGTGATTTTTATAGCTATTTTAGAACTCAGACTTCTTGTGTTTCTATACTTTTTCATACTGACGCTCTATGTATCATGTATCGTGTATCTGTCTTTTGTGTATTTTCGTTCTGACATTTTGCACCTGCCCTATGTTTGTTGTAGCTGCTGGAAATTTCCCCCCGGGATCAATAAAGTATTTATCTATCTATCTATCTATCTATCTATCTATCTATCTATCTATCTATCTATCTATCTATCTATCTATCTATCTATCTATCTATCTATCTATCTATCTATCTATCTATCTATCTATCTATCTATCTATCTATCTATCTATCTATCTATCTATCTATCTATCTATCTATCTATCTATCTATCTATCTATCTATCTATCTATCTATCTATCTATCTATCTATCTATCTATCTATCTATCTATCTATATGCTGGAGTGGGAAACCTTACTGTTTATTCAGTGTTTGTGAAAACAACCATCATAGAACCATCTTTCCCCTGCTTTTTGCATAAAGCACCTCTGCAAAGCCCCACCTGGTTCCTCACTGTAGCCTGTGTGCCAGAGGGGAGAGGCTGGAGGAGTAAGCTACATGCTTGAGTTGGTAAGACGTCACTGGCTGTGCCCTTTCACCTGAGGCAGTGCCATGAGAAACACTCTGGAACACGTTATTTACTGGACTATTACCGACTGTTAAACGCACCAGTAGTGCAGGACTCCCCTTGGGTCAGTGAAGTGGCAGACACACTACAGTTCTCCCACCAGAACTTCCTCTTTTTGTCCTGTACTCCTCACAGGCTGTTATCTTCATCCAGATCAACACACATTGTCATATAGTATTTTATCCATTCTTAACCTGCAGGTATAGGCAGTGTAGAATTGACTGGCCCAACTGTGGTGTATGTCCCACCTGCCATGAGACTTACTGGGAGGGAAAGTGGTAATAATTCTCAACTCAGGAATACATATCTCATAGCCTAACGATCCCACCTAAATAAGGGCTCTGTGACATGTACAGGCACAGCTGAGATTTTTTGTACTTCTGAAATTGGCCTATGTGTCAAGGTTTAATTTCCTGGCATTGTTTCTGTTTGTTCAACGAGTCACACACTGCCTGCAGCAAAATATCAGTAATTGGGTTTGACCTTTTTTCTGGAATACCAAAGCTACAAATTAAATTCAAACAGAGTTTCAATAATGACATTTGTGGAGGTGGGGGAGATTTACAATGCCACAGCTGCAACAGTGTCTCAGTGCCCTGGGTTGGAGAGTAATAAACATTCATTTAGGTGCCTGTATCACAAATACAACAGGATAAATGGGACTGCTCCATCTGGGTTCACTTCCATGTGCTCCCTCTATTCTAAGATCAACTGTCATAATGTCATCACACTTGGGACTGATGAGTCTCATGTACTTACAATTGCAAGAACTAATTAGCCTAGATCGTCTTTTCGATTAGAACATGTAATGTGCACACAGAATGCTTATACATTGAGACAGGAAACATTGTGAAATCCAAGAGTAACTGTGAAAATTAACATATACATCAGAATGTCACATCCATGCTTGAATGACTGTCGATGCTTTGGGCTAAAAGATTCAGATGAAGACAGAATGAGTAATATGTTGTGGTTAGCTGTACTCTATTATTCATAGTCATGCGGAAGGTTTTAGATTACTTTAATTTTTCATTACATTTTTATTTCATCTTTATTTAACTAGAAAAGTGAGTTAAGAACACATTCTTATTTACAATGACGGCCTACCAAAAGGCAAAAGGCCTCCTGCGGTGACGGGGTGATTAAAAATAAGTAAATAAATAAATAAAATATAGGACCAAACACACATCACGACAAGGGAGACACCACAACACTACATAAAGAGAGACCTCAGACAACAACATAGCATGGCAGCAACACAACATGACAATAACATGGAAGCAACACAACATGGTGGCAGCACAAAACAGGGTACAAACATTTTTGGGCACAGACAACAGCACAAAGGGCAAGAAGGTAGAGATGACAATACGTCACGCAAAGCAGCCACAACTGTCAGTAAGAGTGTCCATGATTGAGTCTTTGAATGAAGAGATTGAGATAAAACTGTGTTTTTTGCAGCTCGTTCCAGTCGCTAGCTGCTGCGAACTGAAAAGACGAGCGACCCAAGGGGACCTTTAACAGAATGTGACTGGCAGAACGGGGTTCTATGTGGAGAATGAGGGCAGCAGTAGATATCTCAGATAGGGGGGAGTGAGGCCTAAGAGGGTTTTATAAATAAGCATCAACTAGTGGGTCTTGCGATGGGTATACAGAGGTGACCAGTTTAGAGAGGAATATAGAGTGCAGTGATGTGTCCTATAAGGAGCATTGGTGGCAAATCTGATGGCCGAATGGTAAAGAACATCTAGCCGCTCGAGAACACCCTTACCTGCCGCTGGGGTGAAAGAGGAGCGATTACGATAGAGGAAACCAAGTCTAGATTTAACTTTAGCCTGCAGCTTTGATATGTGCTGAGAGAAGGACAGTGTACCGTCTAGCCATACTCCCAAGTACTTTGACTACCTCAAGCTCAAGCTTAGCAACACAGGGGCCCCCCAGGGAACGGTCCTGTCCCCCTTCCTGTTCACCCTCTACACCTCAGACTTCAGATATAACTCTGAAACATGCCACCTACAGAAGTTCTCGGATGACTCTGCTATTGTAGGGTGTATCAGGGGTGGGCAGGAGGAGGAGTACAGGAGCACAATCAGTGACTTTGTGTTGTGGTGTGAGCAGAACCACCTTCAGCTCAACATCAGCAAAACAAATGAGATGGTGGTGGACTTCAGGAGAACCAAGGCACAACTGACTGCAGTCCCTATACAGGGGATGTATGTGGAAATGGTTGGGTCATACAAGTTCCTGGGAGTCCATATGGACAACAGGCAGGAATGGGCTGGTAACACCGGGGCCCTGTACAAAAAGGGCCAGAGCCGACTCTACTTTCTGAGGAGGCTCAGGTCCTTCAACGTGTGCAGTAAACTACTGCATACCTTCTACCAGTCTGTGGTGGCCAGTGCCATCTTTTTTGCAGTGGTGTGCTGGAGAGCAAACATCAAAGCCGGTGATGCTTCTCGGGTAAATAAGCTGATCAGGAAGGCTAGCTCTGTCCTGGGGATGAGCCTTGACACTCTAGAGGAGGTGGCGGAGAGACAGATCCTGGCCAAACTGCTGGCCATCATGGACAACGTCACCCACCCTCTGCACGCTATGGTTATGACACAGAGGAGCACTTTCAGTCACAGACAGATCCCACCACGTTGTGCCAGAGAGCGCTACAGGAGGTCCTTCCTGCCGGCGGCTATTAGACTATATAATGCCTCACCGGGGTGCCGTGCCGTCGGCAACATAGATCTGGAACTGTTGGGGTGCTAGGACCTAGTTTAACAATTATGCATCCATCCGTGAGTAACTCTGGTCCGTCAGCACTCATTCACTCAGGACCTACTTATTCATGCAGGTCTGTATATACAGTGGGGAGAACAAGTATTTGATACACTGCTGATTTTGCAGGTTTTCCTACTTACAAAGCATGTAGAGGTCTGTAATTTTTTATCATAGGTACACTTCAACTGTGAGAGACGGAATCTAAAACAAAAATCCAGAAAATCACATTGTATGATTTTTAAATAATTAATTTGCATTTTATTGCATGACATAAGTATTTGATCACCTACCAACCAGTAAGAATTCCGGCTCTCACAGACCTGTTAGTTTTTCTTTAAGAAGCCCTCCTGTTCTCCACTCATTACCTGTATTAACTGCACCTGTTTGAACTCGTTACCTGTATAAAAGACACCTGTCCACACACTCAATCAAACAGACTCCAACCTCTCCACAATGGCCAAGACCAGAGAGCTGTGTAAGGACATCAGGGATAAAATTGTAGACCTGCGCAAGGCTGGGATGGGCTACAGGACAATAGGCAAGCAGCTTGGTGAGGAGGCAACAACTGTTGGCGCAATTATTAGAAAATGGAAGAAGTTCAAGATGACGGTCAATCTACCTCGGTCTGGGGCACCATGCAAGATCTCACCTTGTGGGGCATCAATGATCATGAGGAAGGTGAGGGATCAGCCCAGAACTACACGGCAGGACCTGGTCAATGACCTGAAGAGAGCTGGGACCACAGTCTCAAAGAAAACCATTAGTAACACACTACGCCGTCATGGATTAAAATCCTGCAGCGCACGCAAGGTCCCCCTGCTCAAGCCAGCACATGTCCAGGCCCGTCTGAAGTTTGCCAATGACCATCTGGATGATCCAGAGGAGGAATGGGAGAAGGTCATGTGGTCTGATGAGACAAAAATAGAGCTTTTTGGTCCAAACTCTGTAATTGCAAACAAAGGTTTCTGTACCAAATATTAAGTTCTGCTTTTCTGATGTACAATGTGATTTTCTGGCAGTGTATCAAATACTTGTTCTCCCCGCTGTACATACTCATGTACAGTTGTTTTTTCATATCACGTGCAATATTGCTAGTAATTCTTGGACCTAACTTACATAGGCATTCACTCAGGAATGCATATTAGTATCCTGTCAGTTGCACCTTTTCTCATTGCTTTTAGTATATCGAATGTGCAATACGTGCAATTGTCTGTAATTAAACCCTGCGCACTAAGGACTGTATTTTTAAGGGAATTACTATTATTACCCCAAATGATATCATACACACATTTATCTATTAAAGTATCTCTTCCTGTCATTTACCTGTACAGTTTGTGGAACCATGCAAGTATTCACTTATCTGTAAATATAACTGTATACTTAACTGTACAGCTAATTTAACCATGCAAAATGTTTCACTTACCTGTTCATTTAGCCAGTCTGTCTATTAAGTAAACTATTATTACCCTCGCTCATATCATACGCATTTTTAGCTACTGAAGTATTTCTCTGCATCGACCTGTATAGTATAGGTAACCATCCAACATCCACCAATGTATAGTGTACATATTCAGCCAACCACCCATACTATGCAATGTCTTTTTATAGCTTTTATTTTTTTTGCACTCCAGATATCTTGTATTTCTATACTTTTTCATACTGCCACTCTATGTATCATGTATCTGTCTTTTGTGTACTTTTCGTTGTGGCATGTTGCACCTGCCCTGTGTTTTGTTGTAGCTGCTTGACAATGAAATCCCCCCCCCCGGGGGATCAATAAAGTACCTATCTATCTATCTATCTATCTATCTATCTATCTATCTATCTATCTATCTATCTATCTATCTATCTATCTATCTATCTATCTATCTATCTATCTATCTATCTATCTATCTATCTATCTATCTATCTATCTATCTATCTATCTATCTATCTATCTATCTATCTATCTATCTATCTATCTATCTATCTATCTATCTATCTATCTATCTATCTATCTATCTATCTATCTATCTATCTATCTATCTATCTATCTAAACCCTCAGAGGTAGTAATCACACCTGTGGGGGGAGGGGCATTCTTCTTACCAAACCACATTCATATCAGGCAATATGATGTAGATCTATAGTATTGTGTTTGCAGATTGTTATATTCTCAAATGAATCTAATAGAAAAACAATCAATATACTTGCATTTCTGTGAAAACTGTTTATATTCTTACAGAGAATCTAACATTTAATAAGTGTTTTTAGAGTAGTCTTGATTTAATAGTTTTCTCCTAACATATATTGTATATCCATCCTAACATAAATCCATCCTGCAATCAATTCTTTAAGGTTTTCATATTTCCGTTGAATGTAAAGTGCATCTGCTGGTCATGGTACAGTAGTGTGTAAAAGTCTGTTTGTTTGATGGATGTCTCAATAGGAATGAATAAGGGGAACCTTAACATGATCTTTATAGTCCCGTTGTGCTTGGAAAACGGTTGGCAATGGTTATAAATGCATCACTGGGAGTCATACAATATGGCTGCTTGATAGAGTTCAGTCAGTCACTCATGACATAGATTTCACAGGAAAGTAAAGCTCTCCCCTCCAGCTCCAAACCTTTAGTGGTATGAAATTGTTCCAATACATTTTAAATCTAAGTTAGGTAATATTTCCCGCAAAGCATTTTCTTTCGAACAATGATTCTGCTCCGATGAAAAAGTCTGTAAATTATTCTTCACTCAGCACTTCCACTCCAATGTCGATGATGAGGATACATTGAACTAAATTTTCATCACCTTCATCATCATCATCATCATCATCATCATCATCACAATCTACAGCAACCATTGCAAAAAACAGCAGTATCATACAGTGTTAAGCATCAGCACGGCCCACAGCTTCACAAAAGGCACGATTGATCAATAACCTGCCTGAGATCCATGATTCTGGAGGGCATGTATACTACAATAGTGATCTGACACCTCTGTCGGGTGCCTGTTCCCCTCTGTCTGTGCTGCGTGCTCTCCACAATGAAAGCCTTGTTGTAGCCTTCGACTGCCTAGTATCTCACACACATCACATCCTATGAAGGGCCAAGGACAGACAATTCAGGTTTCCTGGAGAAAGGTAGATAACAAGATATTTTGTCAGTGCATTATATTTCAATCCTCCACTCATCTCTCAAGGTTTAGAATAAGCTGTTAAGACATGTATTTCACCCCATTCATTACCATAGACAATTACCTTACAGTCTATCTCTGGAACAGTTGTCTATCTCTGGAATGATCAACCCTCATTAGATATAAAGACTGCATTACAAACATTGGAGCCTCATCTGTTGATTGTGGCAGTAAATGCTCACCACAGGAGGGCGATGTACATTTACATTGTAGTCATTTAGCAGACGCTCTTATCCAGAGCAACTTACAATTAGTTAGTGCATACATGTTCATACATTTTTTTCGTGCTGGTCCCCCATGGGAATCGAACCCACAACCCTGGCAATGCAAGCGCCATGCTCTACCATCTGAGCTACACGGGACTGAGCTGTAAAGTATGTTTGAGATCATTTGAATAGCTGCTATTGATTAGTAACAGTATTTAATATCCTATCAAATCCACTCAGTGATGCTGAATTGCCTATTGCGTGTAATAAAATAGTATTTAACCATATTTTGTCTCTTAATAGAAAATAGCATAAGGCAACACAATTAACTTTAAGACAGCATAACTGACCCTTCTCTATTCCCTGAGAAAACCTATAATGCATTTCCCTTTAAATGCCTGACTACATGGCATTATAATCATGCAATATATCCATAAAACCTGCAACGTGCATGGTGCACTGCTCTATCAGTGAAGTGTGGTGGCAGATAGATAGGGAGAATATACATTGTATACATACATACATCATTACCTGTCACACAACAGACCAAATGTTGAGCCCATGCGTGAAAATAATTCCACACAGTCCTGACCCTGCGGGCCACGGGGCTCACACGCTTGGCAAGTGTCTCCCCGCTGGAGAACCTATGCAAAATAGGATGGAGGGCTCAGGGTGGAGGGTGGAGGTTGGAGGGGATAGAGCTCTGCTACCTGACCTGAGCCCGATGGGCCCCAACATGTACATTGGGTTAGGGCTGGGTAGAGCCTGTTTCTTCATCAGTAGGGTACGGGTAAATTGATCTCTAAGATTTTCAAGCTGAGCCATTTCCTTGTGCTTTGATGCGCAATACATATCATGGTGTCAGAAATGCTTCAACCTTGTCAAAAATAAGACCAGAACATTGTCCTAATCCACAGGAGAGAATTTTTTACCGAAGAATATGTTCCTTGAGTTTTGTTTAGGCAAAGTTTAGAGTAATGAAAAATAGTTTACAGCTAACTGATCTCTGTCTCGTTATTGAGCAGAACACCAAGCAGAGGCATTTCTATGGATACTCACACAAGCAGAACCATGCACTGGCGGTCTGTGGGTACTGTGACCAAAGGAGACACTGCTGCATGAGGAGGTGTCTCTGAGGTGTCTTCAAAACATCCTTGGAATGGTCAGCCAAAGACATCTCATCCTTGGAATCTCCATCTTCCCGACAGGGAGAACAAGAGGAATAAGAAAGAGTTGGAAAGATAAGGAACCATATTCAATTGTGTGAAATGACAAAGTAATTTGTACATTATTATATAACACCATATAAGTATGATCTTGTCACTATAGTAATTAGTGTTACAGTTACTTGTATAAGGGGAGAGTGTTACCAAACAGGAATATAACTGAGCAAACCCGGTTACAAATAAAATGTGAACATCTATCAGACCCGTTGCAATTCACGTCACTTGTCCAATCAGATGGGTGAAGTAAGTGCTAATGGTAGGGTTGGTGTACAGCCAGGTTATGCTTTCAGAGGGTAACAATGCTATTATCTAATCCTAAATGCAATTCCCTCTGATTGTTTTTAGAGGTATTTCTACTGTTCTGTGTCAGACATGCATATTCAATTACCTCAGATGAGCAATATTTTTCATTAGACTTGATTCAGTCCGGAATTTAGAAATAGACCAGGTTTCAGGCATCAATCTTTTCTCAGGTATAAGTACAGTATGTATTTGTTTGTGTGTGTGAGTGTTTGCGTTCGCCTGTGTGTGCGCCTGAGTGTGTGTGTTTATGAGCGCCTGCGAGTGTGTGTGTGTGTGTGTGTGTGTGTGTGTGTGTGTGTGTGTGTGTGTGTGTGTGTGTGTGTGTGTGTGTGTGTGTGTGTGTGTGTGTGTGTGTGTGTGTGTTGTAAGCTGGGAAAGATTACTACAGTCTTGGATTTCACTCTGACATGTGGAAACTTTTTAAATCAAAGCTTTTGAAAGTTGGCTGTGGTACAGTTTATCAGTCAGAGGTAGGGACTGGGACAACACAAGGGGAGATAAAAGATCATGGCAGAACATGAAGCTGAAAGGCAAGGCCTAAAACTTCTTAAAAGTATCCTGCTTTCCAAGAATGGGTTGAACTCATGCTTTGCCTCCATTCACAATGTTGAATTATGCTATTATTGAAGTAAAGTACTTATGCATTATGGGCAGGTAGTATTATTAAAGAGGTAGTAGTATTACATGTATTTGTGGTGTATACCACAGTGTATGGCAAATTGATATCTGAATGCGCTGAGGCCCAAGGGCAAATGAGGTCAAGCGTTCAAATTAGATTTACATGAATTCCCAAATGCATTTCAACAATTCTACTTATCCTGTTCATTGGATTTGAAGTCAAGTTCAGTCAAAACATAATCAAGATTTCATGAGGGTATTGTTTATTAGATCATGCTGACAAAATTAACTGCAAATGACTAGAACAGTGAGCACCATAAAAATCACCTCAATTCAAAACGTTATCACATCAACTTTCCTATGTAATTAAATTAATCATTTATTTTTCAGATTCTCAGAATCACGTATCACTTTTATGGAAGCATTGCTGGAGGCAGTACAATGCTTGAATACAAAAGATACAACTGCAAATAGGTCTGCCTTGTGATAATCTATGTATTCGATAAGGATGCCATAGAAGTTTAACACATATTTCAATGTCAAGTTTTAAATACAAAATCAATTTTTGTTGCATAGACTTTCAATAATTCATCTAGCTACTGGTCTGGTCTGTAGTAAACTTTATTTGTTATCAGTAGAGCTGTAGCCTGAGCAAATATCCTAGTAGGATTTTCTAGCTGGTGATAAACCCTAACACAAGTCTCATTAGGACCCCCTTTTCGGGAGGTGTAAAGTTAATCGTTCCTATCTGCCATGACATTGATAACACAATCACACATTCCATTGCAGGCACGCTGTGTGGAATGTTCCACAGGAAGACCTGGAGCAAGGCATGAAAAAAAAAAATGTTATTTCAAGACGAAAGATCAATTGTCCCCCGTGATCAAAAACTACGGCACTGGACTGATTCACTTTGAAGCTGAAGGCACTTCTGCTGAAGCCTCCTTCACTCAAGCATTGCTGTTTCAATGACACGTTTGACCCTTTTGTCACAAACGGGTGCATAGCGAGACCAAGACGCAGCGCAGGGATTATAGTTCGACATCTTTTATTTATACTATGTAATGAATGAAATAAATACTATGTATAAACAAAACAACGAATGACGAACTAAAGAACACACATAAACACTAAGCACAAAACGTCACGTTCACCAAACAAACACGAAATGAACAGACGTAACTAATGCACACTTACTTCACCGTGACTTGCGACATATAACGACAATGACCCACACCAGAGTGAAGGACAGACTCAACATATATAGGATCCCTAATTAGAGACAATGCGGTGCAGCTGCCTCTAATTAGGGATCCAACCCAAACCCCACACAGAAACGGAAAAGAAAGACACTGTCAGACTCTGACCATAGCTACATAGAGAAGCAAATAGGCTTCTCTATGGCCAGAGCCTGACACCTTTACACTGCAGTGGAGTGTCCAATGAATTTTATACTTAGTAGAAAACAGATATTTTTGGGGGCGTAGTTTGAGACCCCCTTTTGTTCTACTGCAGAACTTCAAGTACATCTGGATGTCAGTTGATATTGTATGGTTGAACTGCCCATGGCAAATACTGTTTGGTATTCTTCTCAAATTCTCACAAATACGAGTAGAATGCACATACTGTACCAGGGAGAGAATCTCCATACCCCCTTGACACATTATATCTGTCTCTGTGTAGAGGGTTTTAAATTACAACAGTATTCTAGGAATGATCGTGTCGATGACCAGGTGCCCTTCAGTCTTAATGATGTGATGATGATTGACACTTGGGGCCAAAAGTTTGGAATATTACTCATTCAAGGGTTTTTCTTTATTTACACTATTTTTTACATTGTAGAATAAAATCGAAGACATCAAAACTATGACATACCACATATGGAATCATATAGTAACCAAAAAAAGTGTTAAACAAATCAAAATATATATTATATTTGAGATTCTTCAAAGTTGCCACCCTTGGCCTTGATGACAGCTTTACACACTCGTGGCATTCTCTCAACCAGGTTCATGAGGAATGGAAGACCCAGAAATACCTCTGCTGCAGAGGATAAGTTCATTAGAGTTACCAGCCTCAGATAGTTACCAGCCTCAGATTGCAGCCCAAATAAATGATAAACAGAGTTCAAGTAACAGACACATCTCAACATCAACTGTTCAGAGGAGACTGTGTGAATCAGACCTTCATGGTCGAATTGCTGCAAAGAAACCACTACTAGAGGACAGCAATAATAAGAAGAGACTTGCTTGGGCCAAGAAACACGAGCAATGGACATTAGACCGGTAAATATTTGTCCTATGGTCTGGAGTACAAAGTTGAGATTTGTGGTTCCAACCTCAACCAAATTTAGATGGTTTGGGATCGCACCGCAGTGAAGAAAAGCAGCCAACAAGTGCTCAGCATTTGTGGGAACTCCTTCAAGACTTGGTTACTACATGATTCCATATGTGTTATGTTTTAGTTTTGATGTCTTCACTTTTATTCTACAATGTAAAAAATTATGCAAATAAAGAAAAAATAGCTTATTTAATGATCTCAAGGATGGTATTTAATATCTGTTTTTATCTTGTGAAGCCAAAGAAAAATGTCCACATTGTTTTTCTAATTCAAATTCTAATTCAGAATAATCTGAAAGCCTAATTTTGAACATGTATTAAGATGTAGCTTCTCTCTGCTCACCACTGTCTCCAGACTCTTGTCAATGCTTCCTTACAGTATGTGTGACCTTTCTGTGATGAAATGCTGGGGACATGAGTTCTGACATGTCGCTTTGTCTTGGAAATCTCTGGCAGTGGAGAAGGTTTAGTCCTCCTCGGTGCAAAGATGCATGACAGAAACCTGGGGCCACTATCTGTCTTTAGTCAATTTGCCAGGCATTGCATTTAAAGGGATATTTATTCATCATCTCCAGCACTAGCCCAACATCAGAGTGAAAATGACACATTTCTATGTTTTGTAGTAAAATATAGAGGAAGATTTTTCCAATGGCATCATCTGATTTCAATCCACGCAAAATCACAAATCACATGACGCACACCCTTTAAGACTAGAAGCGCAGAGTGAATGATTTTGACTCAATATGAATTTAAATGTAAATATTTTTTTGAGTCATGCCCTCTTCCGTCTTTGACTTTTCCTAAATAAGTCTATTTCACAAACGTTGGAATATCAATAACACAAACATAATTTGTGTTATAAGCAGTTTTTAAAAAAGTAATTTTTTCCAAATCCTCTTAAAGTCACATCCAGGTAAGACATTTTGATGTAGTTTCAGAAAGACCAGATTCTGAGGTTTCCAAAACACTTACCATTGCCAAATGACTCTCAAAATATCACCTTTTCCAGCAATAACCACTGTTCCGTGCACTCCACAGTTGAGCACATGGCAACAGATAGACTACAGTAACATAAACTAATGAAAAAGCTATTGTGTACTCAAGACCTTCATAAACAGAACAAAAATATAATTTTTTAGACTGTTAGAATGTTGGAGTCAAAATGACTCGTTTTGGTTTGAAGGGGGGTCCCTCAAGGCCAGACTTTTCTAGTGTTAAATGTACAGTTGAAGTCGGAGGTTTACATACCTTAGCCAAATACATTTAAACTCAGTTTTTCAGAATTCTTGACATTTAATCCTAGTACAAATTCCCTGTCTTAGGTCAGTTATGATCACCACTTTATTTTAAGAATGTGAAATGTCAGAATAATAGTGGAGAGAATGATTTATTTCAGCTTTTATTTCTTTCATCACATTCCCAGTGGGCCAGACGTTTATATACACTCAATTAGTATTTGGTAGAATTGCCTTTAAATTGTTTAACTTGGGTCAAACGTTTTGGGTAGCCTTTCACAAGCTTCCCACAATAAGTTGGGTGAATTTTGGCCAATTCCTCCTGACAGAACTGGTGTAACTGAGTCAGGTTTGTAGACCTCCTTGCTCGCACACGCTTTTTTAGATCTGCCCACAAATGTTCTATAGGATTGAGGTCAGGGCTTTGTGATGGCCACTCCAATACCTTGACTTTGTTGTCCTTAAGCCATGTTGCCACAACTTTGGAAGTATGCTTGGGTTCATTGTTCATTTGGAAGACCCATTTGCGACCAAGCTTTAACTTCCTGACTGACGTCTTGAGATGTTGCTTCAATATATCCACATAATTTTCCTTCCTCATGATGCCATCTATTTTGTGAAGTGCACCAGTCCCTCTGCAACAAAGCACCCCCACAACATGATGCTGTCACCTCCGTGCTTCACGGTTGGGATGGTATTCTTCGGCTTGCAAGCCTCCCCCTTTTTCCTCCAAACATAACGATGGTCATTATGGACAAACAGTTCTATAATTGTTTCATCAGACCAGAGGACATTTCTCCGAAAAGTACCTTCTTTGTCCCCATGTGCAGTTGCAAAATGTAGTCTGGCTTTTTTATGGCGGTTTTGGAGCAGTGGCTTCTTCCTTGCTGAGCGGCCTTTCAGGTTATGTCGATATTGGACTCGTTTTACTGTGGATATGGATACTATTGTACCTGTTTCCTCCAGCATCTTCGAAGGGTTTTTTGCTGTTGTTCTGGGATTGATTTGCACTTTTCACACCAAAGTACGTTCATCTCTAGGAGACAGAACGCGTCTCCTTCCTGAGCGGTATGATGGCTGCATGGTCCCATGGTGTTTATACTTGCGTACTATTGTTTGTAAAGATGAACGTGGTACCTTCAGGCGTTTGGAATTTGCTCCCAAGGATGAACCAGACTTGTGGATGTCTAAAAAAAAATTCTGAGGTCTTGGCTGATTTCTTTTGATTTTCCAATGATGTTGAGCAAAGAGGCACTGAGTTTAGAGGTAGGCCTTGAAATACATCCACAGGTACACCTCCAATTAACTCAATGTCAAAGGCTCGCGTATGCGAGTAGAATGGTGGAAACAGGCGCAGGGAGACAGGCGTAATGCGATATTTATATACTTGGTTTTAATGTTACGAACAAACACCATCTGACACGAAACAATCACGGACAAGAACCAGGGGGGAACAGAGGGAATAAGTAGCCAACATACAATTTGTGGAAATGGGAACCAGGTGTGTGATGAACAGGACAAAACGTAAACTGTGAAATGGATCGGTGGTGGCTAGAATTCCGGTGACGTCGACCGCCTTTGGCCGCCTGACCCAGGGGAGGGACCAACTTCAGCCGAAGTCGTGACACTCAAATGATGTCAGTTAGCCTATCAGAAGCTTCTAAAGCCATGACATCATTTTCTGTAATTTTCCAAGCTGTTTAAAGGCACAGTCAACTTAGTGTACAGTATGTAAACTTCTGACCCACTGGAATTGTGATATAATGAATTATAAGTGAAATATTCTGTCTGTAAACAATTGTTAGAAGAATTACTTGTGTCATGCACAAAGTAGATTTGCCAAAACTATAGTTTGTTAACTATAATTCATTTTAATGACTTTAATGACTTCAACCTAAGTGTATGTAAACTTCCGACTTCAACTGTACATCTCAAATATAGGTCAAAGTGAAGAACTTTCTTCATAACTATTTTGTACCATCTAACCCACAGCCTCTGGTATCAAGATCAGTGGTGTTTACTCCTGGTCTCATGTGGTCACAGTGTCTGATGGTACACTTTGTTTTGCAGCACATACTGGACGTGCTGTTGGTGAGAGTGAGGAAAAACACAGCCTGAAACCATCCTCTTCAGATGTACCGAGCAGTAAGGGAGACTCATGCTGAGTCGGAAAAACAAAGTAAGACTTTCACTTCATAGAGCTTCTCTATGTCAAAGCTCTGCTAACAACACACACCTTCTGAGAATAAAAACACCTACAGGGAATAGAAAAAACTCACAACTAACCTTGACATTCTGAATGTCGTAGTGAAAATAGGGACTCAGATTGCCACGGTTTGAGCACTAGAATTCCATTTGAAAGTCCCTCTCTAAACTTTGTGAAGATTCTAAAACAGTCACAGAGATCAGAGAAGAAATTGAGACAGGCTGTGAGAAATATCAATCATTAACATCCTATAATATTTAGTGGAGTGGAAATTCTTGTATCTTCCTTGTCACCCTTCCAATTTTTTAAGACACGGGTGGCATTTTTTACATATCTCAGTGAGTGTCGGGTAAGAGAATGTCTTTGCCGCTGCTGACTCTGGTTTCAGACCCTAGACAGTAAAGCTGACGACATTAACAATGGAGTCTGGTCTTCCTTCGACATAAAAGGTAACAAATGAATGGGTATACTCTATAGTAATCATGCTGTCACACATTTTGATCTTTATCTTCTGTTGTGTTCAAAATTGTTGACAGACATGTTTAATTACTCAATGCACACACCGTGACGTTGAAATGACAAACACAAACGCTGGCTGTTCCACTGTAGCCAAAGTCCCAATTATGTCATCAACTATTCATGTTTAATATGATAAGCAATATCTACTTATCTTTGGAAGTTGTTCGGTACTACCTGTCACATATCACTTACAGGAACTTGTGATGTGGGTCTATAAATAAAGGACGGGTTCTGACCTTCTGTTGTGCTCAGCGGTGCTGCCTGCGCCGCTCAGGCTGATTTTGGGGCCTGTTGCCATGTCTCTCCAGTTATCGACCATATGCCAGGCTCTTCAGCGCCTGAAAAACAATACAGGCAGGCCTTCTCTCTACAGAAGGTTCGTTTTCAAAAACCATGGACTTGTTATTCAATAAAGTTGTTCCAATGGTAAGATCTGAATAGTGATTACTTAACTATATTAAATTTTCTGTTATAATTTGTAAAATCTTTTCATTCTATCAACAATTTTGAAAAGCCTGAATTATTATTGATTTTAGAATACAACACAATAAATAGTAGTTAAATAGACCGGTTCTCTGGTTGTGCTGCTTTCCTTTCAGAGCATGAGGAAACAAACGGATTCTCTCAGAGCTCAATCGGAGCAGGATGGACTAGGATGTATCACGAGGTGAGCAGTTGCCTTCTGTCTTTTTACTGAAGTTGATAATTCATCATTAAATGGTTGTCAATATCAGTGGGGAAAAACTGACACAGAAAAGTAATTCAACTTTGTGTCCTGTCAACAAAGTGAAATGGCCTCTTTGCCTAAATGGTTATTAATAGCAGACAGAACCACATAGGAGATTGTTAATAATATATCCTGGGAGGTCTATTAATCCATTGTTGATAGGAATAGATCTGATTCACACCCATGCTAATCCATTGTTGATAGGAATAGATCTGATTCACACCCATGCTAATCCATTGTTGATAGGAATAGATCTGATTCACACCCATGCTAATCCATTGCCTTTTATGAATGTCTGACTTACACTGTTAACTGATATGAGCTTAATATTTTAATATATTCTTTGATGCCATGCAGGGAATTAAATGTCACAATGGGAAGTGCTTAGATATAGAATACTAAACCACTGGCAGTGTAAGAACAAAATAGCTTTCTACAATAATTCCAAATGGTCTCCTGCTTTCTAGAGTAAAACCATTAGACCTACAATTACTGACAGTTATGCCCCAGAATGATCCATGTATTTACCCTAACTGCATACACATTACGGGTCAATGAGACATTACATCAGCAGACCACGTCTCCCCAGCATGTTTATGGCATTGATTGGGCTTTATTCACACCCTCCAAACAGCCATGACAGGTTTATGACTCAGCATTATGAGAAATGCCTTTATAAATCTGAGCTTCACACTACTAATTGCAACTGGGCCAGCAGCAAAACAACAGTACAGTTTTTATCTCTCGTGAATAACCAAACAGTTGCCAATAGCATTAGCCTTTATCCTTACCTCTATCAACAATGTTATTTCATTAAGTTGGCCTTGCCAAGGCATAGACATACCCCCCCAAATGGCCATTGCATCCCGGTGCATAGCACCTTGAATAACATGGTATTGACACTTGATGATGTTCATCTCTTCAGGCTTTGGTGAAGAGCCCACACCTTGGATTCTCGATCTAAATCTACAACCTAAAAGTAGACAGAGCTTTCACTTTGCCAACGAGCGGTTTCACAGTTGTCAGAGTCCTTTACATCATCGTCATCTGGCAGTCGTCTCCATATCGTCTGGGGTGTGAGAGAGACAGATAGGGTGGGGAGGAGGCAAAACAGGTGGTGTGAAAATATGAAATGTGAGAAAATCTTTCTGTACGATACATTGAAGACTGGTTTGCAAGCTGGTATTTAAAAGTGATAATTATATTTTTTTGGGGGTGAGAGCACCAATCAGATAAATGGACATTCAAATGAGCACATGTCCTTGGCATTGGAATCCCAGAATCAAACGAGTAGGGCCCTAGGTAGTGATTTTTAAATACAACTGAGAATTTCAGTATTATATGTGTGCTTGTAAAGTAATATGTGATTGGAAATATAATGATTTGCTTAAATGAAAGGTTGTTATTTAAAAGTCTCCACAAGAGAAAATCAGAGTAGATAAAACATGCATAAAATCCTTACATGCAGTACAGTACACACTATACAGTACACTGTCAGTTGAGTTGTATAAGAGCCTGAGGGGATCCAGAGGGGTATGAGTACAAGAGAATGCAAATAGCCACACATGCATGAATCTGGGACAAGCTGGCCGAGACCTCCAGAAGTCTACCCATAGCTGGTGGTAGTGTAGCTATCCAGGGAGCTGGTATCCTCCAACGTTGCAGCTCATGGCTAATTAGCCACACTGGGGTCCTGAAATCCTGTTCTGACACTCAACCTTTCTCCAAAGTAATGCAGCTTACTGCATGTTCAACAGGCCACAGAGAAATGAGACGTGTCGAGGCAGAATGTTTCCTGTTCGCTTAAGAGGGGCCACAGTCCAGGAAAAGTCGATTGAGAGACATATCGCAGAGACCTTCACCAAAAAAACGTTTTAACTCTGGAATCAACCTGAAATACATTCTTATTTATACCGTGAGGTGTGGGATCTCTAAAGGATGCAGAGAATCGAAAGATGTTTTACTACACCATGGATAGACAAGTGTGCGTGTGTGTGTCCATACGTTTTTGTAATGTCTTCTCACCACACGTACAGGCCTTGACAGAATCAAAGGCGATGAGTCTTTCTGCAGCAGTTTTAATGGAATTGGTCTTCATTAGTGTGGCGTTCAGTCTGTCAAGTGGAGAGCACATCAACTATGAAGCAGCAACATCCACACAGCTTCCCTTCCAGACCTCTCAATAACACGTGTTATCCACTATCACTCCTGTCTGGGAAATATCTGCATTCATTTTGTACACCTTTTGATTTCAAATATACCCTTGAGGTAAAGCATAGCAAATATGTGTTCTCAGGGAAGGCCTTGGGGAATTATAAGGATTCATGCACTATTGAAGCACGTAGAGGTTTGCTCACATGCCATCTCTTGCATTTAATGAGAGTTCCTTGGAGAGAGGGTTATGGCTGCCACCATATAAATCATCCATAGTGCTTTTCTTATTGTATTATGGAGAAAAGAAACATCCTTATTATCCTCTATGGCTTTGCCTTAGGAGAGGCAAGGTGATGTCTCCGATTAAAATAATCTATAAATACCACAAGACTATTAACTTCTGTATGAAAGAATCCAAGTTGCTGAAAAAAGTGGGGGGTGGGGAGATACCATAGCCATATGTTCAGACTTATATTATTTATATTATTTATTTACATTTCCCGGCAGTGCATTGCTCACCAGTTTTATTGTGCACTCTACAGTGTTATGGGGATTACTTTAGAGAACTGCGTTGGCGCCGCCCTGCTGGTCGCCTGTTAAGCAGCTCCCATGTTTGTGCGTTAATTGTTGTTTTAGTATGTTTTTCATGAGTTATTCTTTTTAACAGTTGAACTATAATAGTTCAGGATTATGGAGTGCTACTGTTTTACTAAGGTTTTAGCAGTCCTTTTTATCACTAAGGCACTTTTTCAAGTCCTAAATTATTTAGCACACTCAGCGCTGCTGCACCCCAGAGAAAAGTTTGTTATTCTGGACGAGTTGAAAAGGCGACGGCGTGGACGCAGGGCGGGATTGAAGTGTAAAGCAAAGCTTAGGAAATATATATACCGTCTATCATTATGGGCAACGTGAGATCGCTGCATAACAAGTTGGAGGAACTAGAGGGTCTAGTCCGTGGTCAAAGGGAGTTCAGAGAAGCTAGTCTAGTGTTTTTTATCGAGACATGGCTGAATGATAACATCCCCACAGGGAACTTCACTATCAGCGGTTTCCAGACCTTTAGAGTGGACAGGGATATCGCTTCTTCTGGTAAGTGTAAGGGAGGGGGGCTGGCTGTATTAGTTAACAACAGATGGTGTAATCCAAGCCATATTACTGTTAAGGAACAGTTTTGTAGCCCGGACATTTAGCTGTTAGCCGTTAGCCTGAGACCCTACTATTTGCAGAGGGAATTCATGGTGGCCATTACTGTTATTGTTTACATCCCGCCCTCCGCTGACGCAAACACAGTGTGTGACGTCATCCACTCTGTCATCCCAGTGCCTTTTTTGCCATTTCTGGGGATTTTAACCATGCATCTCTCTCTTCAACACTGCCCATGTTCAAACAGTTCGGGAAGTGCCCAACTAATAATAATAATAACTCTTGACTTGTTATATGCTAAAATGAAGGATGCATACAACTCCACTGCACTCCCTCCCCTAGGTAGATCGGATCACAACCTTGTCCACCTCACCCCACTCTACAGGCCTATGGTCCAACAGCAGCCTGCGACCACTTGGGCCATTTGGAGATGATCCCCGGAGGCGAATGAGGCCCTACAGGACTGCTTTGAGACAACAGACAGGGATGTGCTCTGTGAGGCTCATGGGGAGGACGTTAATGGACTTACTGACTGCATAACGGACTATATCAATGTGTGTGTAGACAACACTGTACCCACCAGGAAGGTACGCTGTTTTCCAAATAATAAACCCTGGGTCACCAGCGACCTGAAGGCCCTGCTGAATGAGAAGAATAGGGCCTTCAAGGAGGGGGACAGGGACAAATTGAAATGCTTCCAGAGGGAGCTGAAGTTGCGGATTGCTGAGGGGAAAAGAGTGTATAAGGAGAAGATGGAGGACAAGCTGAGGCAGAGCCAGGTGAGAGAGGTGTGGAAGGGTATGAGAAATATCTTCAGCTAACTGGCTTCAAAAAGTTACATAGTGGGCAGACGGAGGGGACCCAGGACAGAGCCAATGAGCTAAACCAATTTTTTAACAGGTACGATATTAGCTCTGTCCACCTCCCCTCCAGTTCTCCATGCCACACACCCTAACGGCTGTCCCACAACCCCCTTTGCACACAACACCTCCGTTGAGAAAATCTGTTCTGCAACACCTCCCTTCCCCCACCTCTGGACTGATCCCTAACACCCCCCTTCCCCCCACCTCCCCACCTGGGCTGGCTTTCGCCACCAACCAAGTGAAGAGAGAGCTGGAGAGACTACATCAGTGGAAAGCAGCGGGCCCTGACGGCATCAGCCCAAATGTGCTTAGGGTCTGTGCTGACCAACTGTGTGGAATACTCCAGCGCCGCTTCAACCTTAGCCTGAGCCTGGAAAGGGTCCCTGTGCTGTGGAAAACATCCTGCCTGGTCCCAGTGCCCAAGAAGGTGCACCACACAATTTGTGCGGCTACAGAGTTGTGTCTCAGAACGGGCAGTGAGCAACACAGGGGCCCCCCAGGGAACGGTCCTGTCCCCCTTCCTGTTCACCCTCTACACCTCGGACTTCAGATATAACTCTGAAACATGCCACCTACAGAAGTTCTCGGATCACTCCGCAATTGTAGGGTGCATCAGGGGTGGGCAGGAGGAGGAGTACAGGAACACAATCAATGACTTTGTGTTGTGGTGTGAGCAGAACTACCTTCAGCTCAACATCAGCAAAACAAAGGAGATGGTGGTGGACTTCAGGAGAACCATGGCCCAACCAACTGCAGTCCCTATACAGGGGATGGATGTGGAAAGGGTTGGGTCATACAAGTTCCTGGGAGTCCATATGGACAGCAGGCTGGAATGGACTGGTAACACTGGGGCTCTGTACAAAAAGGGCCAGAGCCGACTCTACTTTCTGAGGAGGCTCAGGTCCTTCAACGTGTGCAATAAAGTACTGCATACTTTCTACCAGTCTGGTAGAAAGTGGTGTGCTGGGGCGCCAACATTAAGGCCGGTGATGCTTCTCGGGTAAATAAGATGAATTTGAAGGCTAGCTCTGTTCTGGGGATTAGCCTCGACACTCTAGAGGAGGTGGCGGAGAGACGGATCCTGGCCAAACTGCTGGCCATCATGGACAACGTCACCCACCCTCTGCATGCCATGGTTATGATGCGGAGGAGCACCTTAAATCACCTCATGATCCCACCACTGTGTGCCAGAGAGCACTGCTGGATGTCCTTCCTGCCGGTGGCTATTAGACTATTTAATGCCTCACTGGGGTGCCATGCCATCGGAACTTTTGGGGTGTTAGGACCTAGTTTAACAATTAGGTATCCATCCATCCGTGAGTAACTCTCTGGTCTGTAATCACTCACTCAGGACTTATTCATTCAGCACTCATTCATTCATTCATTCACTGCATTTAGTATATTGAATGTGCAATACGGGCATTTATCTCTAATTAAACCTGTTCTAAGGACTGTATTTTAAGGGAATTAGTATTAGTTATAAGTGGAAACCTCCCAAATGCTATAATCATTGGGGATGGTACACCTCTGGAGTGACCTACTGTGTCTCTGACATATACAGTGGGGAGAACAAGTATTTGATACACTGCCGATTTTGCAGGTCATTTTTATCATAGGTACACTTCAACTGTGAGAGACGGAATCTAAAACAAAAATCCAGAAAATCACATTGTAAGATTTTTAAATAATTAATTTGCATTTTATTGCATGACATAAGTATTTGATCACCTACCAACCAGTAAGAATTCCGGCTCTCACAGACCTGTTAGTTTTTCTTTAAGAAGCCCTCCTGTTCTCCACTCATTACCTGTATTAACTGCACCTGTTTGAACTCGTTACCTGTGTAAAAGACACCTGTCCACACACTCAATCAAACAGACTCCAACCTCTCCACAATGGCCAAGACCAGAGAGCTGTGTAAGGACATCAGGGATAAAATTGTAGACCTGCACAAGGCTGGGATGGGCTACAGGACAAAAGGCAAGCAGCTTGGTGAGAAGGCAACAACTGTTGGCGCAATTATTAGAAAATGGAAGAAGTTCAAGATGACGGTCAATCTCCTTGGTCTGGGGCACCATGCAAGATCTCACCTCGTGGGGCATCAATGATCATGAGGAAGATGAGGGATCAGGCCAGAACTACACGGCAGGACCTGGTCAATGACCTGAAGAGAGCTGGGACCACACTACGCCGTCATGGATTAAAATCCAGCAGTGCACGCAAGGTCCCCCTGCTCAAGCCAGCGCATGTCCAGGCCCGTCTGAAGTTTGCCAATGACCATCTGGATGATCCAGAGGAGGAATGGGAGAAGGTCATGTGGTCTGATGAGACAAAAATAGAGCTTTTTGGTCTAAACTCCACTCGCTGTGTTTGGAGGTAGAAGAAGGATGAGTACAACCCCAAGAACACCCTCCCAACCGTAAAGCATGGAGGTGGAAACATAATTCTTTGGGGATGCTTTTCTGCAAACGGGACAGGACGACTGCACCGTATTGAGGGGAGGATGGATGGGGTCATGTATCGCGAGATCTTGGCCAACAACCTCCTTCCCTCAGTAAGAGCATTGAAGATGGGTCGTCGCTGGGTCTTCCAGCATGACAACAACCCAAAAAACACAGCCAGGGCAACTAAGGAGTGGCTCCATAAGAAGCATCTCAAGGTCCTGGAGTCGCATAGCCAGTCTCCAGACCTGAACCCAATAGAACATCTTTGGAGGGAGCTGAAAGTCCGTATTGCCCAGCGACAGCCCCGAAACCTGAAGGATCTGGAGAAGGTCTGTACGGAGGAGTGGGCCAAAATCCCTGCTGCAGTGTGTGCAAACCTGGATTTTTGTTTTAGATTCACTCACAGTTGAAGGGTACCTATGATAAAAATTACAGACTTCTACATGCTTTGTAAGTGGGAAAACCTGCAAAATCGGCAGTGTATACAAATACCACTGTATGTATATATTCTTAATCCATTCCTTACAGATTTATGTGTATTTGGGTATACGTTGTGAAACTGTTATATATTACTTGTTAGATATTACTGCATTGTCGGAGCCAGAAGCACAAGCATTTCGCTACACCCGCAATAACATCTGCTGAACACGTATATGTGACCAATAACATTTGATTTGATTTGATTCAACATACTGTACAGTATGTTTTATGAAAGGCAAACACCACATAAGTCCAATAATGCAGGGCATGGTAAAATTTCCTATAGGCCTATAGGACAACAGGCAATCAGGAGAAGAATCTGCAACTCTTTCAAAATGGTTGTTCCTAGCTCAGTTGAAGCTTAAACTTTGGATAGAGAATAGGTAAACAGTTCAGGTAATTTCCCAATACATTTCATCCCAGACGGCAGCTAATGGACCAATAAATATGTACAAGTTTTATATATAAGCCTGGCTTTTAAGATTATTTGAACAGGCTTTTTCTCCTCTTAGAAGTTTTAGTGCCCGCAACCATTTTTCCATTATTGATGTCTCATAACCGATATCATTTCAGAGATGAGCATACATCCTGGGACTGCACAACCCTCTTCACTTCTCTCTTTTAACAGTTGTTTATTTAACACTGCCGAGAGCAGACATTACTTCTGTAAAGTTCATGAAGTTTCAGGTCCCCTTTGAAATCACAATGGGATTTCCTATCTGGTAAGGTTAAAAAAGTTTCTGTAAACCGGTATCAACTAATGACTCCTTAAATGTTGTCCTGCGTGTACTTTGGTTTTGATTCAAAAGCTGTCCTGACAGTGCAATGTTTTGACGAAATTAAACAATAAATCCATTTGAATTGATCGCATCATGTACTGCTTGACATTGCCTGGTAAAGGCTGTGGCAAAACTTGCCTCAGTCTTTTCAAAGTTCATGACATTTACAGCAGCCTGTTTGCGTCTTGCTATTTCTTTTGAAGGTTAGGCTGGCCATTGCAGGTAATTGGACTGCTACTTCCCCCATGATCATGTCCAATCAATACCTGATGTAGAGAACACAGTAGAGTAGGCCTAGGAAAGATAACATTTTGACCATGACCATACCAGTTCACTATGCTGACTCTAGTGTATAAAGGACAGTTCTGAGGTTAGATGTCAATACAGTCTATTTGAATAACAGGGAAGAACTAGAACCCACACAAGGAATACGATATGAGCCTCAGATTTCAGGCTGTAGACAGATTTCTGTACATTACCATGGTGATGCATTCTCATACACTCCTCTTTACTAACAACCATGTGGAAATAGTTACCCATAAACGTTATGTGAGGTGTGTTTCTTGCATGGCTGCTACAAGTCAGCTAGAAATCCCATAAGTCTGTTTTCTTTGTAGAGGATGGATCATTATTTCTGTCTGCAATACAATGGCACCAAGCAGGGAACTAACTTTCTCTCAGTGCTCTGTAGTCAAGCCAAATGCATTCTGGGGGGCGAAGGAATTTGTAATCAACTGTGGTTGGATAAAGTTGAGCTCATTGCTAAACTGCTCAGCGTATCAGTGTGTACGATGATGGCTCACAAAGTATCAGGCAGGGGGAGACAAGCATTGGCAGGTTAATCAAGAATTAATGGAGAGTATCACAAATGACCATTTAAATCAGGGATGGGTAACTTTGACGGGGTTGGGAGGCCACGAAAAATCTGAACTCATCAAGAGGGGCCGCGGAGACTCGCGGGTCTGCATACCCACATCCATACCCAAACACGCAGTCAGAGACAGTCCTAGCCTTTTGTGGGCCCTAAGTGACACTTTAAATAGTGCTATGGCCCAATGACAGCACAGTTTTTATGCTGCTATGAATATGTAATTCTCTTAAATATGCGTCTATGTTACATGGAGGTGGTTATTTTATATCCCTAATGATTGCAATTAAACAACAACTAGGAATACGGGGCATTTGTTACATCCCCAAATATGCAAATGGTTTGTAGGGGTTTAGTTAGATTTCCTGCTCTGTAATTGGTGTACTTCTATGTACTGTTTGGGTAATGTTCAATATACAGATTCTGCTTAGAACATTCAACCAAGACTGCAGTACTCCACTTACATTATTCAATTTGAATCATTCATTCATTAAAAACGGAGCATTTGCTTGTTTGGGAGCTTCTTAGTTTAACGTTGCTCTGTAGTTCAACTCCACATCTTCCAAGTTCACATACTACAGCTTTGTCGTGGCTGTGATCATTGTGTAGCATTGGATAGACATGTTACAACAAATACCCAGATGTCACTATACTCTTTATTGTTGTCCATTGAGTTGGAACGATTGACATGGTACAGTGTTGTAAAAGTAACAGGACTTAATTGTGAGAATAAATGGCTTGGCAGCATATATTTCTCTTTTATTTGGCTAACAAAACCTGCATGATGTTAAAGTAGGAATTAGGAAGTTATATAAAAGGTTTTGAAGTTAGAGGCAGATTACACACACCTTGTTACACTCACACTCTATTTTCAAACATGAGGAGAAATTAGATTTACTTGAAGGTGTCCTCTTTCGAATGACTCCACTGAGTGTCCATTTCAATAAACATATACCACCTGCTCTTTTTTAATCAGACTCTCAATCCCACCTAAAGTCTTGGCCCACCATCTCATAGAATTTGATATTAAAAGGCCTATAAAAGTCCCGGAGCTGCTCGATGACTTCCCTGTCTATCTGCACATGAGTTCTACCCTTTGACTTGCCCAGGCAGCGGGGCTGGCTGCTGCTCTCCGGCTTCTTCAGGCAAGGGAAGCCTTTGGTTCGGTTAAAATAGAAGTGCTTGTCTGTGATGATGCGTTTGAGACCCAAGAAGTCCTGGACGCGGCCCAGCTCCCCCGCCGGGTCGGTGATCAGCCGCTCGCCGCTCACAAAGTGGATCTGGGAGAGGCGAAAGTACTGCAGCCAGTTCTCTAGATGGAGGATGTACATCCCTATGCGGATAGCGTTCCATGAGGTGTCTACCAGACCCTGACTCCGGTTCCGGAAGGCCAGCTCCTCGAAGGTGGGGATGTCCGGCTTCTTGGACAGAGTCTGTGTGTAGTCTGAGATGGCCCTGGTGACTGGGTTACGCACCACCACAATCAGCTTGGTGTTAGGGGACATGCTGGCGATGCGTCTGGGAGCCTCTCGTGTCACAAAGTAGCTGGGGGTTTTCTCCAAGGTGATTTGGCTTTCTAGAGTCCGTGGCATTAGTCCTCTAAATAAGACAGAAAGAGAAAAACATAGATTTAAAACATTAAAAATATATATATTGCATTGTATTAGTACTCTAGATGGGAGAGCAGTTTAATAGACTTGCAGAAATCATGATGAACTTCGATAGCTGAAAAGGTTTAATGAAAGCAACTCCTGTTCGCTATCTCCATGGTGACAGTGATGCTGAGGGCTGGAAGGGAATCATACAATCCCATTTTAGACGGGTGTTCCTAAATCACAATCTGATGCATTAAGGACATCCAACAGAAAAATATACTTTGGAAAATCTGGGTCACACTAAATAGGTCATCATTTTCATAAAGTTTCCGGGGAAATGCATCTTAAAATGTTTGTAAAGTTTTTCTCATATCTACAGAAACTATACATAGCAAAGTAAAGACTAGTGTTCTGATATTTGGCAAGAAAATGTGGAGACTGTCATTGCTCTAGGAATTTCCTTTCATGACTCAAGCAATGGGAGTTAAGAAATGCATCATTGCTGTTTAAAACCTAGGTTATGCAAAAGTTGTCTTTACATGTTTGGTTGGCTACAACTTGCATCAGATCATCAACCACATCATTGGCCCTTGTTGAATATAATTATAACCTACATTTGAACTCAACATTACTGTCCATTGGTTAGAACAGAACTGTGTCTTCTGCCTTTCCCAACATGCTTCTGGTCCGCCTGTCTAACCTCTAGGCTACTGGGCTTTCCCATAGTGTATCCATAATACAAGCTCTAGATCCAGTAAAATGCTTCTTCCATCCAGGCCATGCCTTGTTTCCCAGAAACGTTTTAACATTAATAACGGATAGATCCCACCTAAAGTGCATCACAAAACCATTCTTGCATTAAAACTGATAACGATAAATAAAATAGTAACTTTATGTCTGTGACTGATGGTGTGTTTCCTTAATATGGGGGCCAATGAAACACTGGTGTAATATGAAACACTGGTGTAATATGAAACACTGGTGTAATATGAAACACTGGTGTAATATGAAACACTCTGTATTAACGATCAAATTATGTGTCGTAAAAAACAACTAATGCGGGAAACCAGGCTCAGTTCAGTTTCTCAGTACAAGGAGCTTTTGCCGTAAGGGTAGACTTCGATTTGCAGGCTTAACATCAGAAAGCACATCATCACTTCCTAAGATACAGTACAACAACATTTGTGAAAACAAAATATATTTAGTCTCATAAAATGTATCTTATAAGAGTAGGGGCATTAGCTACAAATAAAACATTTAACAGAAGAGCGTAATAGTTACACAAAAATGGCATCTACATTAATCATCAGCTCAAACAGTACTTAGATTTTTCTGAGACGAAGAAACACTCTGCTGAATACTGAAATGTGGGGTTTGCAAGCAAGTTGCTACAGATTAAACATTGCACTTAAAGGCCCAGTTCAGTCAAAAATGTGATTTTCCTGTGTTTTATTGATTAGAGGAATTTAGTTGTTAAGATAATGACTAAAGAGTTCCACCCTGAAACAGTATAACTGTGTGAATTAGAATATGACAATAATCTAATAATGTGTGTGACTAAAAAGCTAGGGCATTGTGTTGATATTTTGCAATAAAAACAGGGTGTAGTCAAGGCGAGAAGAGGAAAGCATGCTTGCAGAATGTAATGATATTGTGAAACGTGATTAACATAAATGGATATGAAATTGTACAACAACTCCATTGGGAGTTGTTATATGACAGAAACGTGTGTGTATAAAAGATGTGCCCTGAACTTGAGAGGGCAGAGCTCTCTGAATAAAGAACTGACCATTGCAAGCTGGGGCTCTGTCTGTATTATTACAAACTGAAGCCTTACATCCTTCAGGATACAGATACAGAGTTATGAAATAGTTCATTTAGAACATTGAGATAGCAAAATTCTCGTGACATATATATATCTTTCCACACTATGAGGTTGGAATAATACTGTGAAATTTAGAAAATTATAATATTGCCCTTTTAGTGTAAGAGCTGTTTGAAAAGGCCGCCTGAAATTTCAGCCTGTTTTGGTGGGATGACATTTTGGTCTACCTGGTGACATCACCAGTCTATAAATTAGTTAATTGACCAATAAGAAAGAGTGTTCTAATAACAGCTAGTTTTCGGTTTTCCCCTCCCCACTCACACCACTCCCAGAGATTCCTAGCTAAATTCTTGCTGGAAAAATTGCTCTTTGCTAAGAAGATTTTTTTTTTTCAATCACAATAAGGTACTTAATTGTTACCCAGAAATTATTTTAGATTGAGATACAAACGGCTGCATAGAACCTTTAAGCATCTTCAATAATGCTTAGAAGCCAAGGATCAGAAAACAACCTTTACAGGATGAGTTGTGGGCTCTAAATGGGCTTTACTGAGGTAAGGGTGGCCATTAGTTACACTATACATACAAAAGTATGTGGACACCCCTTCAAATTAGTGGATTCGGTTTGTCCAAAGACAAACATTGGCAGTAGAATGGCCTTACTGAAGAGCTCAGTGACTTTCAACATGGCACAATCATAGGATGCCACCCTTCCAACAAGTCAGTTTGTCAAATTCCTGTCCCGCTAGAGCTGCCCCGGTCAACTGTAAGTGCTGTTATTGTGAAGTGGAAACGTCTAGGAGCAACAACGGCTCAGCCGCGAAGTGTTAGGCCACACAATCTCACAGAACAGGACCACTGAATGCTGAAGAGTGTAGCGTTAATAAATCGTCTGTCTTAGGTTGCAACAACTCACTACCGAGTTCCAATCTGCCTCTGGAAGCAATGTCATTACAAGGACTGTTTGTCAGGAGCTTCATAAAATGAGTTTCCATGGCCGAGCAGCCGCACACAAGCCTAAGATCATCAAGTGCAATACCAAGCGTTGGCTAGAGTGGTGAAAAGCTCGCCGCCATTGGACTCTGGAGCAGTGGAAACGCTACCTGCCCGAATGCATAGTGCCAACTGTAAAGTTTGGTGGAGGAGGAATAATGGTCTTGGGCTGTTTTTCATGGTTTGGCTAGGCCCCTTAGTTCCAGTGAAGGGAAATAGTAACACTACAGCATACAATGACTCGATGATTCTGTGCTTCCAACTTTGTGGCAACAGTTTGGGGAAGGCCCTTTCCTGTTTCAACATGACAATACAGAAATGGTTTGTCGAGATCTTTGTGGAAGAACTTGACTGGCCTGCTCAGAGCCCTGACCTCAATCCCATCGAACACCTTTTGGGATGAATTGAAACACCAACTGCGAGCCAGGGCCCAACATCAGTGCCCAACCTCACTAATGCTCTTGCGGCTGAATGGAAGCAAGTCCCTGCAGCAATGTTCCAACATCTACTGGAAAGCCTTCCCAGAAGAGTGGAGACTGTTATAGCAGCAGAGGGGGGAGAAACTCCATATTAATGCCAATGATTTTTGGAATGTGATGTTCGACAAGCAGGTGTCCACATTCTTTTGGTCATGTAGTGTACCTTTAATGTCTGAGAAATATTGATCAGTTTAGCTTGATTTATGAATCCTGTGCTGTTCTGCTGGGTGTCTCAGTTAGCCTTACCAGTTTAGGGCCACAGGCAATCATTAATCTTCCATGGGATAGAAGGAACAGAAAAAAAGTAGCACCTTCCCCAGAAAACAGCTTTACCTTACGCTAAAAACATGCTACTATAGGTGGTGTGTAATGGAGTCCCAACTTAGTTACATCATCAACCTTTACATATAGTATAGTATATGCTATAGGCAGTTAACCCACTGTTCCCCGGGCGTCGACGACGTGGATGTCTATTAAGTCAGCCCCCCATGTATTATTGAGTTGATGGATATTTAGGAATCTATATAATCTCAAGGAGAAAGCTACAGACATTCCAACATTGTTGGATTATACACTTTCGAATGCTAACCTTTTGGGTTTGACAATTCTCCCCAACACTGTTAAAAGAAATAGCTGCAATTAGGCATATTACATAAACCTAAAACGATTATCCACACAACTAACACCCAGGATGGTGTTACTGAGTTACTTAGTCTAACACTTACACTGTTGCCTGGTGCAGGAGCTGGACGCAGTGTGAACAAGATCTGAAATTGTCACTTTTTTGCTGATGAGAAGGAGTGTTGGTACTGCACTAGCCTTTGTAAACGTACTTCATAGCATTTCCCAACTGCCACAAAGAGGTGCATTTCTTTTCGATTATGAGTGAAAGAAAATCCATCACTTCTTGTAACTTAATTTAGTCCAACAAGGTTTCAGATGAGGCCAGGACACAAAAAGTTTTTGTGCAGCTTTCCATAGAGAAAGCCATAATGGAACATATTGTCAGGCTCTGGCCGTAGAGAAGCCTATTGCTTCTCTATAATTCTATGGTCAGAGTCTGGCAGTTCTATATGTTCTACGTCTGTGTGGTGTTGTGTGTGGGATCCCTAATTAGAGGCAGCTGCATTGCATTGTCCCTAATTAGGGATCCTACTTAAATGTGTAATTCCCACTCCCTAGGCGTGGTTCATTGTATGTCGAATGTCTCATCGTCACCCATGTAAGTGTGTGGTCTGTTTAATATATTATTATTGTTTTGTATAGTTCACAGCCAGTATAGTTCTATTTAAGTTTATTCAATAAATGATGTCGAACTATCGCTGCACTGCGCCTTGGTCTCTATACACACCCGAACGTGACGCATATCATTAATGAGATGCTCTTACTTCACATAACTAATTACATTCTCCATTTTCCAAGCACAAGTTAACAAAATTCCACTGCCTAAAGATGAAAATGTGCATTTTGGGGAGCACAAGAATAACATGACATTATGTACTGGGTTTGCTGAGTCCCGGCTTTGGTTGAACAGAAACCTAGCTTGAATTTAACTTTATTTGTTCATGATTGGATGGATGAGATACATGTACATTTGATCTTTAGATTCTTTCCCCTTTCTCTTTATCATTACGTATTAACAACTTGTCAGGGACAGCTTCATCAGTGTGTTTTATTAACATTTTAATTAAATTGGTGGAATTTGATCTCAACTTTCATAATGTAGGGCTACACGTTGTGCATTCATTCTAATTTCAGCGTGGATTTAATCCATGTGATATATTTGAGAAATTAAATCACCCTCTCAGATTCACCTGCGGTTCCGTAGTTTTTTTTTTTTTAACTAACAGCTCTTTTACAGATATTGAATATTATAAATTAAAACCCATCCACATGATTCCAAAACATTCCATTGACCAGAATATAAACCTGCTTCTCATCAAGAAATTTTTAATTAAAGTGCCACCTTCCATTTTCTTCTTATGTAAATACTCAAACCGGGGAGAAGGACAGTTATTAATGTTAGCATACTGACTGCATCACTCAAAACACAGCCACCACAGTGTGAAATTTGAAATTGCATCATGCAAAGGTCTGATATCACACCTGAAACCTCCACTAACATTGGTTGCTATTTGCATTAGCCTCCCTGTATTTGGATGCCTGCCTTTTTCCATGGAGGTGCTTGTAGCATCTGAGAGGACAGGAGGCTCTCGCTGTAATTGTGCTATGCCAAGGTAACTGTGGCATGTTGTAAGACATTTAGCAGCAGTGTATTCTGTCCTGACATCCTATGGTGCTGAAGTGAACAGCGAGCACCTTCAGTAGTGTAGCTTTCTACAAGCCTTCATTGTCGTTCGATAGGCCTTCTCTCTAAAGGATAGGGTCACCATGAACACTCCAGCTCCCAATACCGACGAGCTGTGTGAAGCTCTGGGAGTTACGGTGGAGAATGCTGGTAGATTATATATTGTAAATCATATCAGATAACTCTGGAGAATCAACCGTTAGTAACATATTAATAATGAGGTAGAATATAGTTGGAAGGTATACACACAATGTTTAACTGTACTGCATTTTGACACATACAGTACACACGCACACACATATTTATAAAACTGGCAGTAACTGGCATTTTGTGTCATGAATCAAAGTTGTAGAGAGATTGATGGGCTCCCTGCTCTGACCATCATCCAGATCCTGTGAGCTGAAACTAAATTTGCCGGAGTAATTTACAGCCGTCTCCTGTTCAGGTGAAACTCTGAGAGGAGTCAGGATGCATTAAAGGCTTGGCTGTGACATTTTAATCACTCTATTAAAATGAACCGAGGTGTGGAGGATCTATCCCAACATTGTAAATATGCCCAGTGCTCACAAGATTGCAAAGAGAGCAATTTTCCCCTCACTGGTAAAAACAAATGTGTGTTTAATACCACAACTGACAATTGTGCTGAGACCAACATCTAAAAACCATATCTGGCATACTATAACATTAAAAGTGCCAAGGGACGTGCCAAGTTCCCTGGCCGCTAACTTGGGTCCACTGAGCAAGTCAACATTGTACAGGCACCAGCTATATCTGACTTGCAGACTACAGCACCAGGTAAAGGTCTGCTTCAGATCATCTCCTTCAGCACAATCAATTATCCCAGACCTCGCCAGTGTGAGTACAGAACACGCGTGGCCTCTCTAAGGTTGAGTTAAAACATGTAGAATAGCATCTTTCAATAGATGTAAAGTCAGGTATTGATGTGAAGTCAATAACTCAATAATGGAGTATTCTGTTTAATCTTAAACCTTTCTGGCCCAGGTTGGAGAGGACAGGCTGGTGGTAATGGCTAGAGCGGGATCAGTGGAATGGCATCAAATACATCAAACATGGTTTGATGCCATTACATTTGCTTTATTCCAGACATTATTATGAGCCGTCCTCCCCTCAGCAGCCTCCACTGTTGTTTGCCTTCTTCAGTGATGTAGTCACGTCCTCCACGTTCAAGCTATCATCCACTGTCAGTAGAAAGGCTGTGGTGGTGACACTGTTTTCAACAGAATTAATCTAGGCCTCATTGTACTAATTACCCAGCTTTATGATGAGTTGGGAGGATTGGACAGTAATGCGAGGGCCAGGCCTGATCTGATTGGGATCTAAATTGGAAACCATCAATCATGACAAGCAGGCAGCGTCCCTGCAGCAGACAGACGGAGAGATGTAGAGAGTGGCCCTCATCTCCGCCAGAGCATGTCTGTCATCACACAGACTAATGTTGAACAATACACTGCTTGTGAGTTACTGTCTTCTAACCAGGGACAGGGAGCATGGTGACTTCAACATGTCTGTTATCTGTGGTGTTGGGATGGCCTCGGCTCGAGCGGGGGTTCTTTTGGAAAAACCCCTGATTAAATTACGACAAAGGTCTCATGGCTCATCATGGTTACCTCCAAATGATCTGTAGAACGTGAGATGGAGTGAGATCAGTGCAGGGAAAAGCCTGGGATTTAGAGCATGTCTGTATTGCTTTCTTGGTGAATGCTAACAGCATGTTGTTGAAATGTAGTGTTATACAGTATTGTATGTGGATTCCAAAGCTTTCTCACATACCACTATTACCAGGCCCTGAATTATATCCACATAGACAACCACACTCTTATCCATTGCTTTCATTCTGAAGCCTTTCATCTTGTAATTTGTATTACATTTCACAACAATACAGTGAATACTCTATTGAAGGTTATAGGATTCAGGTACCGGTAATACTGCTATGTGAGAAAGCGTTGAAATCATTATACAGTATTGCAACAAACTACCGTATATGTCTATGTTCAAGGTATGGCATCTTCAATGACATAAGGAGGGTTAATGTCACGGTGCATGGATATGGAGCGAGGCGCAGAGCGAGAGGTCGGTGCAAACATATTTTATTAAACGGATTAAACTAACAAAACAACAAACGTACAATACCGTGCGCTGGCGTTTAGTGCAAACACACATAATGATCCACACCCAGGTGGACGTGAAGTGCTACTAAATAGACTCCCCAATTAGAGACGACTCAAGACAGCTGTCTCTAATTGGGGATCACCCAAAACCCAACACCAACCTAGGAATGTAAGGACCTGACTGTGGCCATCCCACTTATAGTACCCCCCCCCCTAAGGTGCGGCCTCCCGACCGCCATCTTCGCCCCCCCCCCAACCAAAAACACAGATTGAAATTCCACAGCTTCATGTGTTCTAATGCACAAAGCTGTAATAAAGCCAGTCACCACACAACCTCTTCACTAACTGCAATCCACTCCACTCGCCTGGTAAGAAGGAAATAGCTTCATTCTGTCTACACTGGAAAATATTATCTTATTAATATTTCACTCACTCAGATTTCTGCTGGGATGACGTCCAAGCATTAATCACCAGTCAGCAGCGACAGAAGCTGATCTCAATGAAAGTCAATTAAGAGTTACCGAGCGACGTCCCAGACAGCAATACTGAAGCCAGGTCAGCTGGGTGGTTAACTAGACCAAGAAATCAGTTAGTCTACTGCCAAGACAACCAGCAGCAGGTCTTATTCAATTTGAAACAAAGCTCTGCTCTGCTGTGTACACACACCTTTTCAATCTTTTCCAGAGGAAACTATGTTTTGACATAATTACTGTCCTGTTTGTCTGTATGGGAAACAAATATTTCAGAATAAGAATAAAATACACAGAAGTGTTATAAAATACACAGAGGTGGAATACCGCCTGAGTCTGACGTCAATGAAGTCTGATTTAGTCGTGTTGGCTGTGCACTCCGTTTCACAATGACAGCACATTGGAATATTCAAATCCACTGAGGATGTTGAGAGACAATTGCTCTCCTGAAGCAATAAAGCATTGAATTAAGGCGAGCCAAATGCTGTTACTGTGTCTGACTCTGATGTGGGAAAGTGTCCAACTATGCCAAAATGAAGACACTTTCAGAAAGACCCCGAAATCCATGGCTGGCAAGCTGCACATCCTCCGATGAGCATTTCAGTTAATTGTATAAATGTTTCAGATTAGTAAATTGCGGCTCAGCTGCCAATTTCAATGGAACACAGTGTAAACAAAACTATGTCAGTGTATGTCAGCCTGGCCTCACATCCTATTCAGTTTAAACTTGTTTCCTCCTGTCACATTTCCCCCTGTCTGTCTTTGCAAAAGGCTTTCTGCTGAACTGCAGGGAATAATGAAAACATTACCAACACATAATGAGACACTGCAAAGATTCATTCAGTCTGTGGTTGAAATGCAAACGGTTCCAAAGACACCTGGCATTTGCTAGAGATAGGACATATTGGAATATTGCTTGCAAATAGTTTGATGCATGTAAACTTTGTATTGTACTAACTAGACTCCAGGCAAAAAAGTTTGAACAGTTGTACATATCCCCATTTACTGAAACTCAATTTACTACAGTCTGAAGTACACATTTATATTATCTCATTATACATTGCCAGACATGGTATCGGCCATGTTAGATTCCCTCTCTCAGAATAATGTCATTGTGTGGCCTTGCCTCCAGGGTGGACTACCATTCTCAACAGCTCTAAATGATATGTACAGCTGGGTTGCCTACAGTCGGTAAAAGCCCTATCCCTGTCTCTTTGAGTAGGAAACTCACAGTACCACTACCGCTGGCTCTTGCTGCTGGCAACTCCAGCTAATGACTTATTCAATACAAAATCCTAATATCAAAACCTCACTGTGCCATGGTGTCTTTGGGGGATATTCCCGAGAGGAGTTGTTTTTGTAATTAATGTTAACTTCTACATGTTTCTGAGCTATATCGGATATTAAGACTCCTCATTAGTGGAGAGAGATGCCTGGCCAGTGGAATGTGTAGTTCCCTCTGTTAAATGAGCAGCAGCCAACTTTCTGTCCTCGTCAACCTTTCTGACGCTAGAGTTCCGGGGCTCAGTATCCTCCCTGAGCCAATTAATGTTGGACCTGGAGAATGCTCTTGGCTGAAGCAAATTCTAAAAGGGCCTCTTGCACAATTTGAACACTTCTCAGAGAATCTACTTGATGTGCCTCTGACTCCTGTGAAATCAATAGAGCTGAGATGCCCTTTTAAGTTCCCATGGTGAGGGTGTGTAGTGATGCGTATTTGTTAGATTTTTATGATCCTGTGCAGAAATTGAAAAACGCGTCCACGGAAGGGTTGCGGAATTCAGCTGCCCCTTATAAAGTCACAGGGATGGAGAGAAACTAAATCTAAATGAGGCCAAATGGTCTAATTCTATTCTGTATGAACACTGCACCATTTCACTGTCGTCGCACAGGTCTGTCACTTACAGCTGGGTGAAAATAGTTGGGTTGTGCAAGTGGCTCTTAAATAAAAAATATAGGACAAAGTCTATCCCAGTGCTTCATTAGATGATGGTGACAATGGTATTATTCAAAGCTGAGACCAGGTCATATTGGTTCTAGTAGTCTGAATAAAGTTTCAGTCATTATGACTGAGGTGAACTAATCCAGCAAACACTCATTCCGTTTAAATGGATGGTCTCTGTCGTGTCTTTGACTGAAATTAAATTAAAAATAAGATTCTCTAAAACATTAATCAGCCATTTTATCTTTCTCATTACTGGTGGCATTTATGTGGCTCTTATGTCAGGATGTCAGTGGCTAAACTGAAAATGCTTTCAGAGGGGATTAGGGACACTGTTGCTAGGTCCTGGCCTCTGTGGCATTTTAATTAATAAGTCCCCAAATAGTTCTGATGAATATAGAGTGTGAGTGTGAGTGTGAGTGTGAGTGTGAGTGTGAGTGTGAGTGTGAGTGTGAGTGTGTGTGCAGAAGTGCGAGTGTGCAATTAATAATTTATGTAACTAATTACATGAATACACTATCTGCTAATATTGTCACTATTGGCACAAGCCTACAGACTTTCTGCTGTTCTATTAGTCTGATATTAGCATTATTATAGTTATCGTTAGTTATTATAGGCCTATTATTAACCTCCAGTGCTAGGTGTGTGATAAAGCACTGCTACGTCATATCCTCAGTCCAGAGTGATACTGAGTCCTCAGCCCTGAACTGAATGCCTCCAAGTCAATTTGATTGATTTTTGCAGCTCCCCATGTGTGAGTCTGACTCAATTGACTTAAACACAGCAGGTATAAATGGCTTCACACTGCGATGGGACAGTGAGCACACACCACAACCAACTGGGCTTACAGAGAGCTGCTGGGTGATTTCACTAGAGTGGAATGTCTGACAGAACCTCCCACAGAACAGAACACCTTCTAATGGGACATTCTTTGTTTCAGTGAGTTTTCTCTCTCAGCTAGATGTAGACGCGACCCATGAAAGTTCCCTGCTCGGTTCCACTCAACAGGCACCATGTTCTGTCAGAGAGGAGAATGTGACACCTGTGTAATGCCAGCTTTTAGGCATGCAGGTACCATCTTCAGCACTGGCTTTACGGCTGCCAAGGGATGAGGGCATGTAGAGTCACACAACTGGAGACAGCGCCAGGCTGGAACTTAACTCCAAAAAGTTCTGGGACACTGTAAAGTCCATGGAGAATAAGAGCACCTCCTCCCAGTTGCCCACTGCATTGAGGCTCGGAGACACTGTTACTACCGATAAATCCACGATTATCGAAAATTTCAATAAGCATTTTGCTACAGCTGGCCATGCTTTCCACCTGGCTACCCCTACCCCGGCCAACAGCTCTGTACCCCCGGCAGCTACTTGCCCAAGCCCCCCCCGCTTCTCCTTCACCCAAATCCAGACGGCTGATGTTCTGAAAGAGCTGCGAAGTCTGGACCCCTACAAATCTGCTGGGCTAGATAATCTGGACCCTCTCTTTCTGAAATTATCAGCCGAAATTGTTGCAACACCTATCACTAGCCTGTTCAACCTCTCTTTCGTATCGTCTGAGATCCCTAGAGATTGGAAAGCTGCCGCGGTCATCCCCCTCTTCAAAGGAGGAGACACTCTAGACCCAAACTGTTATAGACCAATATCCATCCTGCCCTGCCTTTCTAAAGTTTTCGAAAGCCAAGTTAACAAACAGATAACTGACCACTTCGAATCCCACCGTACCTTCTCTGCTATGCAATCTGGTTTCCGAGCTGGTCATGGGTGCACCTCAGCTACGCTCAAGGTACTGAACGATATCATTACCGCCATCGATAAAAGACAGTACTGTGCAGCCGTTTTCATCGACCTGGCCAAGGCTTTCGACTCTGTCAATCACCGCATTCTTATTGGCAGACTCAACAGCCTTGGTTTCTCAAGTGACTGCCTTGCCTGGTTCGCTAACTACTTTGCAGACAGAGTTCAGTGTGTCAAATCGGAGGGCCTATTGTCCGATCCTCTGGCAGTCTCTATGGGGGTGCCACAGGGTTCAATTCTTGGGCCAACCCTTTTCTCTATATACATCAACGATGTCGCTCTCGCTGCTGGTGACTCTCTGATCCATCTCTACGCAGACGACACCATTCTGTATACATCTGGCCCCTCTTTGGATACTGTGTTTACTAACCTTCAATCAAGCTTCAATGCCATACAACACTCCTTCCGTGGCCTCCAACTGCTCTTAAACGCTAGTAAAACTAAGTGCATGCTTTTCTATCGAACGCTGCCAGCACCACTCTCGATGGATCCGAATTAGAATACGTGGACACCTACAAATACCTAGGCATCTGGTTAGACTATAAACTCAACTTATATCAGGTATATCTCACTGGTCACCCCCAAAGCCAACACCTCCTTTGGTCGCCATTCCTTCCAGTTCGCTGCTGCCAATGACTGGAACGAATTGCAAAAATCATTGAAGCTAGAGGTTCCTATCTCCCTCAATAACTTTAAGCATCAGTTGTCAAAGCTGCTTATCGATCACTGCACCTGTATATAGCCCTTCTGTAAATAGCCCACACTACTACCTCATCCCCATATTTATTTTTGTTTATTTTCACTAATCTTGCACTCCAGTATCTCTATTTGCACATCATAATTTGCACATCCTTCATTCCTGTGTTAATGATGATAATTCTGTAATTTATTTCACCACTATAGTCTTATTTATTGTCCTACCTCCTAACCTTACTGCATTTTTGCACTACATTTTGCACTCTGTATATAGATTTTTCTATTGTGTTTTTGACTGTTTGTTTAATGTGTAACTCTGTGTTGTTATTTGTCGCACTGCTTTGCTTTGTCTTGGCCAGGTCGCAGTTGCAAATGAGAACTTGTTCTCAACTGACCTACCTGGTTAAATAAAAAAAAAATAATAATAAATGTCCCATCTCATTGATGTACACTGGAGCGGCATCCCATCAGAGGGAAGGCAGGAGAAGTCCTACCTTATCTGAGGTCACTAATCAATATTATCCATATTTCTGCTGCACAGGGTTTTAAAAAATCTGCCCCTGAAAATACCCATTACCGTTGATCTGCATGTTTACTTCCTGAAATTCGACACTGCAGCTATACTGTGGCATTTCAACCTGAGTATCAAGCCAAAGTAACTTCATCCTGTATTTGGGGCATGATTTACATGTAAGGATTCCATTTGCTTTCAGTCGAGTGTTTCTTTTACTCTGGTATTCCGAAATATTTTTAGGCCTTGAGAAATCAATTATCTCACAAACTACACTATATATACAAAAGTATGTGGATAACCCTTCAAATTAGTGGATTTGACTATTTCAGCCACACCCGTTGCTGACAGGTGTATAAAATCGAGCACACAGCCATGCAATCTCCACAGACAAACATTGGCAGTAGAATGGCCTTACTGAAGAGCTCAGTGACTTTCAACGTGGGATGCCACCTTTCCAACAAGTCAGTTAGTCAAATTTCTGCCCTGCGATCTGCCCCGGTCAACTGCTGTTATTGTGAATTGGAAACGTCTTGGAGCAACAACGGCTCAGCCGCGAAGTGTTAGGCCACACAATCTCACAGAACAGGACTACTGAATGCTGAAGCGCTTAGCGGGTAAAAAACATCTGTTCTCGGTTGCAACAACTCACTACCGAGTTCCAAACTGCCTCTGGAGGCAATGTCAGCACAAGAACTGTTGGTCGGGAGCTTCATGAAATGGGTTTACATGGCCGAGCAGCCGCACACAAGCCTAAGATCACCATGCGCAATGCCAAGCGTTGGCTGGAGTAGTGTAAAGCTTGCCACCATTGGACTTTGGAGCAGTGGAAACGGGTTCTCTGGAGAGATGAATCACCCTTCACCATCTGGCAGTCCGACGGACAAATCTGGGTTTGGCAGATGCCAGGAGAACGCTACCTGCCCCAATGCATAGTGCCAACTGTAAAGTTTGGTGGAGCGAGGTCCATACAGAAATTATTTGTTGAGATCAATGTGGAAGAACTTGACTGGCCTGCACAGAACCCTGACCTCAACCCCATCGAAACCCCTTTGGGATGAATTGGAATGCCGACTGTGATCCAGGCCCAATCGCCCAACCTCACTTATGCTCTTGTGGCTGAATGGAAGTCCCCGCAGCAATGTTCCGACATCTAGTGAAAAGCCTTCCCAGAAGAGTGGAGGCTGTTATAGCAGCAAAGGGGGGACCAACTCCATATTAATGCCCATGATTTTGGAATGAGATGTTCGACGAGCTGTTGTCCACATAATTTTGATCATTCAGTGTATCTACACTGAGCATTCAAAATATGAAGAACTCCTGCTCTTTCCATGACATAGACTGACCAGGTGCATCCATGTGAAAGCTATGGTCCCTTATTGTTGTCACTTGTTAAATCCACTTCAATCAGTGTAGATGAAGGGGAGGAGACAGGTTAAAGAAGGATTTTTAAGCCTTGAGACAATTGAGACATGGATTGTGTATGTGCGCCATTCAGAGGGTGAATGGGCAAGACAAAAGATTTAAGTGCCTTTGAATGCGGTATGTTATTAGGTGCCAGGTGCTCCGGTTTGTGTCAAGAATAGCAACGCTGCCTGGTTTTTCACGCTCAACAGTTTCCTGTGTGTATCAAAAATGGTTCACCACGGAAAGGACATTCAGCCAACTTGACACAACTGTGGGAAGCATTGGAGTCAACGTGGGCCAGCATTCCTGTGGAACGCTTTCTACACCTTGTAGAGTCAATGCAACTCAATATTAGGAAGGTGTCCCTAATGTTTGTTATACTCAGTGTATCTATGAGTGTCCTCTACTGTTTTGTGTTATGAAAAATGATCTGTAGGGAGCTCTAAGTGATCAATATCAACAATTTCAACAAGAGTGGTAGGTAGAGAGGAGGGAATATACTGCCCACTTATTCCATTGCGCAAGATAAATGATTAACCAAATGATGATGAAAAACTTGATGGGCTTTCCTGAACCCAATCGTGGGATAGTAAAGTACATATATGCCTGGTACACACTTTTAGAGCTGACTAACAACGTCAGCGATACGCCTTAGAATAGAATGGCTACAGACACCCAAGCAGATCTGTATTATCTCATAGCACGCCCACATACATTAGGTTGTAAGACGTTATAAGCCTACTTAGCCTAAGCCTACTGTTTAATTGTGACACATTCCTTTGTGGGGTCATGCACTTGTTCAAAAAAATAAAATATTGAAAATGAAAATATATCATAAACAGACAAATTAGTTTATTATATATTGAAATCAACGTGACATTTCGTACCTGTACCAGTCCAATCCTCTGTCATAGTTTCTATCGAAAAAGTGGGGCTCTGTTCCAAGCGCGCGCACATCTGGATGAATTCGAATGAACTCCAGCACCGCCCTGGTGCCGCCCTTCTTCACCCCGGCGATTAGTGCGTTAGGCAACTTTTTGTTTCCATATTTCTGTGCGACGGTAATATTATATTCGGCTGAGGCAATTCTCCGTTTGCGAGTGATGGGCAAGGCAGAATTTTTACTTTGGTTGCGAGCATGATTTGATCCTTGGTGAGTGAGAGCCACGTTCAAAGTCTCACCCAGAGCAGTCCTCCTTTCCGCGGTGCAATCTTTTATCAGAAGTTTTTTGCTTCCTACATTCTTGTGATGGAGGCACCTTTTTTCCTCATAACTCTGGGTTGGCATGATTGTACCACAACAAAAAAATATGCTGTAGCATAAATATGTGAAGGACAAAGAAATGGTGAATATAAAAATAAATCGTTTGCTCAACCTATTTGAAGATGGCACGATTCGGTTTGAGATTAATCTATATGCCATGTCTCAATGGGTCAATGGACTGCATATTTTTCTTCTGTGCTGCCCCTGGACTGCGGTGTCTCCCTGTGGAACCGAACTCTGTCTCTGCCGACATCCCAATACGACAGAAAACCATGCAGGTAAATGTTCCTCCAAGAAATTACCTGTGCACAAATTGCATCGTTTCTAATTAAACAATTGTTGGATAACTTCGGAATAAATTGATTTAAGCTGTTTTCTTGTAAAAAGTAGAATGATCCCCCCTAAATGAGTTTATGATTATATCTGGAATATTAACTAATTGCATAATCCTTTGTCGAAACACTTAAACGGAGTCGTTATCCTCAATCCCATTAATCGTTTTCCTCAATCCGTTGGTCTGGGTAAAATATGCCGTCCATTGGATAATGATGAGTGACTTTGGAAATAGGCCGAAATCCTTATATCTGCATCCCTTCCAAAAGGCACGGTGTAATATTCCATTGACTCTAATTAGTGCGAAGCCTCAGCATCGCCTTCATGGGATCTGCGATGTTCAGCTCATGTTTGGCTGCTTTCTCAAAGTTCTCAAGAATGCCGTTTCGGCAGTCAGGAACCGATGATAAATATAAAGATGCCGTTTGACGTCACTCTTCATATGATCATATTCTCCATGCGTTTCACTTTTTAAAGGAATACTCCTGGTAGCCTATTATACAGAGACATAGAACATATACATATAGTTATATGTGGACATGTTGGCAGGTGAAACATAGTCCATGTGGATACCTGTGTGTGAACATTTCCACATACCTCACATGAATTTGTGTTCCGTAGCCTATTGGAATTCATAAGACATCATACATTTTTATTTAGAAAATAATTTGGAATTGCACAATGGCAGGCCATTAATTGCCCCTTTCAATCTAATCTTGAATCTCCAAGCTGTTGCACAGATCTCTGCTTCCACAGACATATTCTAAGGTGAGAGACGACTGAATAGTCCTAGTCTGTTAGCACCTCATAAAGTAATAAAAGGCTTAAATTTGAACAGGTGAAATCTCCATGATTCAGTGCTCCCTATCACAAATGGGTGTTCTGGGGTCCCTGCAGTATAGTCAAGGAGGTAAACATGTTGCTTTGTGTCATACCTAAGCACACCCATTGAGCAGATGTTATCCAGTAAAAGCCACGCAGTCCACCTACCAGGCGGGACCAACACCATTCCATTAGTCACTGACAGTATAACAATCAAAGGATTTATCCACACACACACACACACACACACACACACACACACACACACACACAATGTGTGTTATTCCACAATTCCATCTCAGCCTTTTATTCCAGTCATTTTAGCATCATTACTTGAAAACCAAACAGCAAACGTAATGACTCACAATACATCACGACATGATTTGAGCATATTTTAATCAGTTTACTCAACTAAGGTGGATGCTCTTCCAGTCTCACAGAGCAGAGAGGGAACGTTGGAGTAGTGAAATACTAGATTTCCCAAATTAGCAAGGCACCAGTGAGTGTTTCACTCTGTGGCTCTGCCATGCGTGCTATTAGTGAAATGTGATTAGGGACCACTGATCAATTGGGGCCGCAGTCCCCAGCAATATGATATTGATACAGCGAGGCATGGGGGGGGGAGTGTTAATGCTTTACAGTCATGTCTAAAGGACCTCAACAGTGCTACCAAACTGTGTACTGCTCAGATTGTACTAGTGGTGTAGGTTCATCACTCGTAGACTGGTGGAGGGCTATTGTACTAAGGCTGGGTACTGGACTCATGTTCTCATAGCGCAACCTCCATCTAGCAGAATTGTTAATATTAAAAGAATCCACGGGACAGTGCTAAGGGAATTTTAAAAGCCTGTCCTCTCTGGCTGTATTCCTTGCCTCACAGTTAGCTTCCTTATTTCATAATGAGGTTCAATGTTTAATTTGGGAAAGTAGGCACAGTCTGTCTCTGTATACACAAATGAAAAGCTCAAACTCCTGTCCTTGCAGGAGGGTTCTAGTTCTTCTAAATTCTCATATTTCAAATAAATTAGGTCCGATCATAAGATTCTGAGGGAATGGTAAGGATTGGTGGCTGATGGTTTAAAGTCCTAACAGTCTTTGATAATCAATCATCTGAAGGAAGACATTTTCCAAAACAGATACTAACCATGGTGCTGAAAGTGGTTCAAAGTTCTAACAATGTACATGGTGCTGTCCATGGTGCTGAAAACTGTTCACAGTTGTATTACTGCACATTGTGCTGCCCATGGTGCTGAAAACTGTTCACAGTTGTATTACTGTCCATTGTGCTGTCCATGGTGCTGAAAATGGCTCCTGTCCTCTATGCTGCTTTGAGCGCTATCTCCTATACCCCAATGCAGTAAAAGGGAAGGATGTCTCAATGCTGTGCATGTAGGGAGCTTAATACTGTTGTTCAGTATAGATTACATGTGACACTTTGCTGTTGTTTACATGTTTGTTACCGTTAATACTGCTAATGAGAGATTGTCACACAGTTACAATGAACGTTGAGATACACTACCTGCATGATACTGTACAGCATGCAGCACAGCAGGAGGATTTTACACATTTAACCAAACCACCAAACTGCTGGCTGTCCTTTCTGTTAGCTTTTGCATGGAGCTGAGCTGTCCTCCTCGCTCTTCCCTTTTCTGTCCATAGCACAGCTGTTCATTTCTTTTAATGTGGTTTCATGCTATCATTCAGCCATAATGAGATCACAGACTTGACTGCATGCAACCCTTGGAGTCTGAAAGAGAAAATTACTCCACCCACAATAAGGGCGCTACGTAGAGTGGGAAACTTGACATTATGTACCGGAGAATGTATGACACAAGAGCCCTATGTGAAGCCGACGCTAAAGAATGTGTTTTCATATGAACCCATTTGATTTCTTCACTGCTATGCAGTGGTACCTATACCTTTACATTGACTTTTTTCATTGAATTGTGAACAATCCACTTGTCAAATTCAGCCAACAACAGTAAAACATGAAACTATTACTTTGTGCAGACCTCCATGTACTGTATACACATAATTTGGGTGGCAGGGAGCCTAGCGGTTAGACACTGGGCCAGTAACCGAAAGGTCGCTGGCTCTAATTCCCGAGCCGACAAGGTGAAAAATCTGCCGATGTGCCTTTGAGCAAGGCAGTTAACCCTAATTTGCTCCAGGGGTGCCATACTACTATGGCTGACCTTGTTAAACAACATATTTCACAGCACCTATCTGGGTTTTTTATTTATTTGTTTTTTTTTTAATCTTGGTTTCTGATCTATAGCAACAGAATAATAGACAAGCCAGAACTCAGCTAAAGGCCATTGAACAGCAGGCCATCTCCCTGCCTGCCAGCCACTGACTCAGCTAATTGTTGCTGACATTTTGCCTGTGTTGTTCAAATCAAAACAATTTTCATCTATCGATTTCCTATGTCTCTCACAAAAGGAGGGACATGGGTTTAGAAATGTCACTCTTTTGGTGATCTGCCGAGTGTCTCAGTGGGAGTGCTTCCTGGAAACGAGTAATTGTCCCATAGACAGTTTATACTGGCAGTGTTCAGCAGGATTCTCAGTACAGGGACCAGGTCTGTTCCTCTCCAATTTGTTCACACTGAGGATCAGGGTCCAAAGTCCGAGCTCAGTGTTTTTGTTAGCGCAGGGGAAAAAGATGCCAAGACACCCCAACGTCACATTATTCATATCCTGTGTGCATAGAGCTGAGACACAGGGGCTTAGAAAGGGGCACTGAACTCTCTGAGAGAGAAAGAAATATACTGTTATGAATAGCTCTGACTGTTATGTGGTCTGACGTACATTTTACATTTTCTTACCTGTATTATCAGTAATGGTGAGTAATCAGCTTTCCTAGTGGCAGTTCTTGATGGTTTGTGGACAATGACGGAGGTATTGTCAAACACTATCTTTGAAGAATGCAGAATGACACTTAATCGGAAAGTGTCATCTTTCAAATTGTGTGTAGTTTGTCTAGTGCTGGCTGTGTCTCTGCCAGACAGCTGAGGAGGATTTGACTATAAAAATGTAATTACAGTAGTTGTCATAAAAAGCCCCTCGATACATCTTCTCTGTCCCACCCACACATTTGATATCAAACTCTAGTTTTAATGGGATCACCTACCTAAGTGGTTTTCCGCTGAGGTGCCAGCATCGTTGAGTTCTTAAAAGGTGGGAGACTATCGTGGACTTTTGGAAGTTTAAGATACTTATAGGTAACACATTTCAATAGTGATCAGGTATGTGATGCTATATGTTTAACGATCAGCACAGGCCTTCTCCTGGTGGATGGACTGAGGTTTACATTGGAAAACACAGAACCAATAACATACTGTAGACCCCTGCATAAATACTGTACCATCTTCTCTGAGTTGACTGTTTTGCTAATTTACTTTCTATTCACACCCTTGGCATGGTTACTGTTTTAGATACACCAGCATTTTAGGGACAGAGCTGTTCATTAGTGGGGCAAACATAATTTGGAGACATAGGTGAGGTCAAATGGAACAGGACAAGGGAAACAACAGGTGAAAATGGGGGCATTTTAGGGTGAGAGATACTGCATATTTAATGTTGATGGAATTAAATGAAAGTTTACTGAAGGCAATATTTAACATGAAAACATTTTGTTCAGTGCCTAAACATACTGTTTAACTCTCAGCATAAAAATGGTGGCAAATATATACAGTTGAAGTCGGAGGTTTACATACACTTAGGTTGAAGTCATAACCACTCCACAGATTTCATGTTAACAAACTATAGTTTTGGCAAGTCAGTTAGGACATCTACTTTGTGCACGACACAAGTAATTCTTCCAACAATTGTTTACAGACAGATTATTTCACTTATAATTCACTATATCACAATTCCAGTGGGTCAGAAGTTTACATACACTAAGTTGACTGTGCCTTTAAACAGCTTGGAAAATTCCAGAAAATGATGTCATGGCTTTAGAAGCTTCTGATAGGCTAATTGACATCATTTGAGTCAATTGGAGGTGTACCTGTGGATGTATTTCAAGGCCTACCTTCAAACTCAGTGCCTCTTTGCTCGACATCATGGGAAAATCAATTTGTAGACCTCCACAAGTCTGGTTCATCCTTGGGAGCAATTTCCAAACGCCTGAAGGTACCACGTTCATCTGTACAAACAATAGTACGCAAGGATAAATACCATGGGACCACACAGCCATCATACTGCTCAGGAAGGAGATGCGTTCTGTCTCCTAGAGATTAACATACTTTTCAATCCCAGAACAACAGCAAAGGACCTTGTGATGATGCTGGAGGAAATAGGTACAAAAGTATCTATATCCACAGTAAAACAAGTCCTATATCGACATAACCTAAAAGGCCGCTAAGCAAGGAAGAAGACACTGCTCCAAAACCGCCATAAAAAGACAGACTATGATTCGCAACTGCAAATGGGGACAAAGATCGTACTCTGGTCTGATGAAACAAAAATAGAACTGTTTTGTAGGAAAAAGGGGGAGGCTTGCAAGCCATCTATCTGTCTGTCTGTCTGTCTGTCTGTCTGTCTGTCTGTCTGTCTGTCTGTCTGTCTGTCTGTCTGTCTGTCTGTCTGTCTGTCTGTCTGTCTGTCTGTCTATCTGAAAATTATTTGGCAGAACTGAAAAAGCGTGTGTGAGCAAGGAGGCCTACAAACCTGACTCAGTTACACCAGTTCTGTCAGGAGGAATGGCCCAAAATTCACCCAACTTATTGTGGGAGCTTGTGGAAGGCTACTGGGAATGTGATGAAATAAATAAAAACTGAAATAAATCATTCTCTCTACTATTATTCTAACATTTCAAATTCTTAAATGTATTTGGTTAAGGTGTATGTAAATTTCCGACTTCAACTGTATATAGATTTTGGTATTTCTTGCCAGACAACATTTTGGCTGTTGACTGTATAGGTCAGGATTTCAACAGCAGTATTTGAAAACTATACTGTCGAACATAATCCGGCTGTTTTTCTGCAAACCTCAAATGCAATGAGAGTAGATTGATGTGTGTGATGATGATGATGATTTCAACGCCTTTTCATTTCCTGCCCCCTCTTTTAGATTGCATTTTTACATATTCTTTACGGCATCTGGTTCGCTGACACTCTGTGAAATGCATGCAAACAAGGAGCACCTAACCAGAGCGTTATCTATTTTCAGCCTCCAACCAAATTGAATCCAAACAAAATGGCTGAGGAATGAGAGCTGCCCCTCAATGAGGCCATCTATCATGGGTTCTCCTCAGGCTTCCCGACCGGAAATTATACTGATAATGACAGTTAATGTGCTGAATCTCTCCCTGTCCCAATAAACCAAACTTTGGCCTCTCATTAGTCGGGCCAGGGACGACTATTAGTTACTGTCAACGGATTCCTTACTAATTAGCTGAACGCAATTTAAAGGGCAGTCTCTGTTTTGTTTTCTGCTTCTTTTCAGTTGGCCTCAGACATTGGCTTTAGATAAGTCCAATAGGAGTTTCTGCTCAACCATAGAAAGGTGTAACACGTATGTGTAACACATTGTTCTGTACACACAGGTTAAGTCTTGTATTGATCATTTATCAAAGAAATCCAGCAAGTACCTAGACTATGGCAGACCTGGCTCTGGTAAAAGCTTTTAAATTAATAGGAAGATAGGTGTGTGGCCCATAGTGATGCTTAAAGCTCATCCTATTGTCTATGTAAATCACAGCTGTTTGTGTCACTGACCCCTCCCCCAGGCAGAAGCACTTGTCTGTGAAATGGATTGACACAGACCATTGATCCCAGTAATAACAGGTGATTTGCTAGAGGCCATGATCAAACCACGCCTGCAATGAGGAGGCGAGGTGGGCCTCATGGTCTTCATATGTTGCTTATTTAAACTGCTGTGACAAATACAGACATTGACTCATTGCAGTGTCCTTCTATCAGAGTCGAGGGAAATGTTTGTAGAGCTACACTCATAGAAAAAAGGGTTCTAAAAGGGTTCTGCGGCTGTCCCATAAGAGAACCCTTTTTGGTTCCAGGTAGCTCTTTTAGGTTATATGTAGAACCCTCTGTGGAAAGGGTTCTACATGGAACCAAAAATGGCTCTACTTGGAACCAAAAGGGGTTCTTCAAAGGGTTCTCCTATGGGGACAGTCGAAAATAAACCTTTTTGGTTCTAGGTAGCACCTTTTTTTTTTAAGAGTGTCACCAACGCAACATTCAAACAACGTGAAAAGCAATTTATACTATTATTAAGTACATACAAACAACTCATGACTATAATTTGATGTTAAGTTGCTTAGACGGAGCAGGGCAAATGTCATTCTTCACCATCAGTAGGGAAATGTAATATTTCACTTTTAATAGACAAACAGAAATGTTTAGCTTTTCACTGTTACAAACACCAGTGCATAAAATTTTTAATGGATCAGCCAAGCACCAAAACATATGCATAATTCATGTGTGAGGGCGAAATTTTAGAGCACTCTGAGATTCAACTGTGTTATTTATGTGTGAATCCTACTCAGTCCCTCTTCATATTCAGAGCTAATTTACTCTCATTCATGCAGACATGGCACCTTTATCCTTCTGAAATCTAGTCTCAGTTAATGTTCTCACTGGGATTTGGGGAGGGATTTAAAATGGCGGCGACTGTGGAGATACACTGAGCTGAGACTGTCAGGGGGTTCTTGCACATCCGTTTTTCTTTTTTAGTATAACTTGTGGCGATAATGCTGCCATTTTCTTTGTTGCTATGTTCGCATCACGCTTTGTGTCACAAAGTTCTGAAGCAGCAAGGGAGAAGACGTGCTGCACAGTACAGTATGTTCATTTCAATCTGAGGAGATTGGGTACCGCAGAGACTATCTAGTGAGGTTTTCATCACGAGGCAGCTTTAAGACGGATACATACATATTTAATTAGAACAAGTTGATTGTGGCAAATACTGATGCTGCTGTTACATTTTCTGCCCAGTTCGTCTTGTCTGGATGGAGGCCATTCAGATAGGCAGTCAGTGTCTGCTGGAGGCCATAGTACTGTAGCTAGGTACCAGTCAGTGTCTGCTGGAGGCCATAGTACTGTAGCTAGGTACCAGTCAGTGTCTGCTGGAGGCCATAGTACTGTAGCTAGTTACCAGTCAGTGTCTGCTGCAGGCCATAGTACTGTAGCTAGGTACCAGTCAGTGTCTGCTGGAGGCCATAGTACTGCTAGGTACCAGTCAGTGTCTGCTGGAGGCCATAGTACTGCTAGGTACCAGTCAGTGTCTGCTGGAGGCCATAGTACTGCTAGGTACCAGTCAGTGTCTGCTGGAGGCCATAGTACTGCTAGGTACCAGTCAGTGTCTGCTGGAGGCCATAGTACTGCTAGTTTTGTGTGTTTGGTAACACTTTACTTGACGCCCAGCATCATAAGACGCTATGGCACAGTCATAACCTGTTATAATATTGTCATGACATACAGCGGGTGAAATAAGTATTGAACACGTCACCATTTTTCTCAGTAAATATATTTCCAAAGGTGCTATTGACATGAAATTCACCAGATGTTGGTAACAACCCAATTAATCCATACATACAAAGAAACCAAAACAAATAAGTTCAGAAATTAAGTTATGTGTAATAATGTGAAATGACACAGGGAAAAAGTATTGAACACACTTACTGATATTTATTTAATACTTTGTACAAAAGCCTTTGTTGGTAATTACAGCTTCAAGACGCCTCCTGTATGGAGAAACTAGTCGCATGCATTGCTCTGGTGTGATTTTGGCCCATTCTTCCACACAAACAGTCTTCAAATCTTGAAGGTTCCGTGGGCCTCTTCTATGAATCTTGATCTTCAGTTCTTTCCATAGATTTTCAATCGGATTTAAGTCAAGTGATTGGCTGGGCCATTCTAGCAGCTCTATTTTCTTTCTTTGAAACCAATTGAGAGTTTCCTTGGCTGTGTGTTTGGGATCATTGTCTTGCTGAAATGTCCACCCTCGTTTCATCTTCATCATCCTAGTAGATGGCAGCAGATGTTTGTCAAGAATGTCTCTGTAAATTTGCCCATTCATCCTTCCTTCAATTATGTGAAGTTTGCCAGTACCATTTGCTGAAAAGCAGCCCCACACCATGATGTTCCAACCTCCAAACTTCACTGTTGGTATAGTGTTTTTAGGGTGATGTGCAGTGCCATTTCTCCTCCAAACATGGTATGTATTATGACATCCAAACAGTTCAATTTTGCTCTCATCTGACCACACTATATTCTCCCAGTATTTCACTGGCTTTTCCAAATGTTGTGCAGCAAACTTTAAACAAGCTTCAACATGCTTTTTTTTCAGCAATGGAGTCTTGCGTGGTGAGCGTGCATACAGGCCATGGCGGTGGAGTGCATTACTTACTGTTTTCTTTGAGACAACAGTACCTGCTAATTGCAGGTCTTTTTGAAGCTCTCCACAAGTGGTCCTTGGCTCTTGGACAACTCTTCTGATTATTCTTTTCACTCCTCTGTCAGAAATCTTGCGAGGAGCACCTGGTCGAGGCAAATTTATGGTGAAATGATTGTCTTTCCACTTCCGTATTATGGCCCCAACAGTGCTCACTGGAACATTCAGAAGCTTAGAAATGCGCCTATAACCAATGCCATCATTATGTTTTGCAACAATTAGGTTGCGAAGGTCTTGAGACAGCTCTTTGCTTTTACCCATCATGAGATGTGTCTTGTGTGACACCTTGGCAATGAGACCTTTTTGTAGGCCATCAGTTGGGACTGAACCAGCTGACATTAATTTGCACTGACAGGGGGCTGGATTGCTTTTTAATTACTGATAGTTTTCAGCTGTTGTCTTGGCTTTCCATGCCTTTTTGCACCTCCCTTTCTTCATGTGTTCAATACGTTTTCCCTGTGTCATTTCACATTATTACACATAACTTAATTTTTTTTATTTGTTTTGGTTTCTTTGTATGTATGGATTACTTGGGTTGTTACCAACATCTGGTGAACATTTCATGTCAATAGCACCTTTGGAAATATATTTACTGAGAAAAATGGTGACGTGTTCAATACTTATTTCACCCGCTGTATATATACAGTGGGGAGAACAAGTATTTGATACACTGCCAATTTTGCAGGTTTTCCTACTTACAAAGCATGTAGAGGTCTGTAATATATCATAGGTACACTTCAACTGTGAGAGACAAAAATCCAGAAAATCACATTGTATGATTTTTAAATAATTAATTTGCATTTTATTGCATGATATAAGTATTTGATCACCTACCAACCAGTAAGAATTCCGGCTCTCACATACCTGTTAGTTTTTCTTTAAGAAGCCCTCCTGTTCTCCACTCATTACCTGTATTAACTGCACCTGTTTGAACTCGTTACCTGTATAAAAGACACCTGTCTACACAATCAATCAAACAGACTCCAACCTCTCCACAATGGCCAAGGCCAGAGAGCTGTGTAAGGACATCAGGGATAAAATTATAGACCTGCACAAGGCTGGGATGGGCTACAGGACAATAGGCAAGCAGCTTGGTGAGAAGGCAACAACTGTTGGCGCAATTATTAGAAAATGGAAGAAGTTCAAGATGACGGTCAACCTCCCTCGGTCTGGGGCACCATGCAAGATCTCACCTCGTGGGGCATCAATGATCATGAGGAAGGTGAGGGATCAGCCCAGAACTACACGGCAGGACCTGGTCAATGACCTGAAGAGAGCTGGGACCACAGTCTCAAAGAAAACCATTAGTAACACACTACGCCATCATGGATTAAAATCCTGCAGCGCACGCAAGGTCCCCCTGCTCAAGCCAGCGCATGTCCAGGCCCGTCTTTTGCCAATGACCATCTGGATGATCCAGAGGAGGAATGGGAGAAGTTCATGTGGTCTGATGAGACAAAAATAGTGCTTTTTGGTCTAAACTACACTCGCCGTGTTTGGAGGAAGAAGAAGGATGAGTACAACCCCAAGAACACCATCCCAACCGTGAAGCATGGAGGTGGAAACATCATTCTTTGAGGATGCTTTTCTGCAAAGGGGACAGGATGACTGCACCGTATTGAGGGGAGGATGGATAGGGCCATGTATCGCGAGATCTTGGCCAACAACCTCCTTCCCTCAGTAAGAGCATTGAAGATGGGTCGTGGCTGGGTCTTCCAGCATGACAATGACCCGAAACACACAGCCAGGGCAACTATGGAGTGGCTCCGTAAGAAGCATCTCAAGGTCCTGGAGTGGCCTAGCCAGTCTCCAGACCTGAACCCAATAGAACATCTTTGGAGGGAGCTGAAAGTCCGTATTACCCAGCGACAGCCCCGAAACCTGAAGGAACTGTATGGAGGAGTGGGCCAAAATCCCTGCTGCAGTGTGTGCAAACCTGGTCAAGAACTACAGGAAACGTATGATCTCTGTAATTGCAAACAAAGGTTTCTGTACCAAATATTAAGTTCTGCTTTTCTGATGTATCAAATACATTGTTTTAGATTCCGTCTCTCACAGTTGAAGTGTACCTATGATAAAAATTACAGACTTCTACATGCTTTGTAAGTAGGAAAACCTGCAAAATCGGCAGTGTATCAAATATTTCTTCTCCCCACTGTATATTGACCTGTTGTGACATATATTGCGTACAAAACCTACCACACAAGGCAAAACATTCCATTACACCATAGCCTACGTGTCAACAGTATGTTATATATATTTTTTGGGGGGATTGATTAAATTATCCTTGCAATTGCACACACATTGATGTCAGACATGCACCTACCCCAATGCTCTGTTGCTGATGACTGGGATGAATGCAGGAGCAGATTTCAGGAGCAGGACAAGACATCCTCTTTTTGACTGATGACTGACATAAGGGCATGTACATGATAGACCTATCTGGCTTATATGATTATGATGGTCATAATGCTTCATGGCAGTGTCATAAAGTGTATTTTCTACAAGTTATTTAAAATATGATGAAAAAAACTGTAAAGAATTCATTACAACAACAACAAAGGATTTAAGAAACAAACTTTCAAAGGAAACGTCTTGGCAGGGAAAAAACTAATTTAAATAAATGTGTGTTTTGACACTCTTATGTAGGTGTCATAACCAGTCATAAAATGGATAATACATGCACATTTTAAACACATTTTGAGCTGTGCAAACATCAAATGTAGCCTGATCATACTTGATTTAATTTAGAATAGAAAAATAACAACTTTTCTGTAGTTAACAGGGAGGAAGCATGGTAGCCAGCCAGGAATTCCATCCTCATTCAGAACGCATTCTCCTACAAGCCCAGCCATACTAAACACAAGAGTCTGAACAGTAAAACTTCGACCTGATCCCCAGTCAGGTATACTGCTCTTTTGTATTTGTCTAATCAGGTCCACTGGGTCCTGTTACAGATGTTTTGAAGGGCGTAGTGTCCTTCTGTGTATCAGTGCATTGAATTACCTCTCATACTAATACTTCTAGAGTCATCTCGAGAGACTCCTTTGTTGTGATTGAAGTCTCATCCTTTGCTAGTGCATGACACAAATACACAAATATACTGATGACACACACACACATATTGGCGTATTGCAACACATCCACTCTCATGTAATGATTCATATATTGTACACAGCACAATATATTGTATTAGATACAGTTATCAGCACTAAAAGCACTGGGATGTCTGAATGTGAATCATATACAACATTAAGAGACATTCCGTCCGTCCGTCCGTCCGTCCGTGTGTGTGTGTGTGTGTGTGTGTGTCTCTGTCTCTGTCTCTGTCTCTGTCTCTGTCTGTCTGAGCTACAACTGCATATTTATGTTTTTCTGTTTGCTGTCCATGAAACCAGCATTGTAGAAATACACTGCTCTTTCCAGTTAGTGTAGATTAAGTGGAGGAGACAGGTTAACAGATTTTTAAGCCTTGAGACAATTGAGACATGGATTATGTGTACCATTCAGACGGTGAATGGGTCAGACAAAAGATTTTTGTGCCATTGATTGGGGTATGGTAGTAGGTGCCAGGCGGACTGGTTTGAGTGTTTCAAGAACTACAAAGCTGCTGGGTTTTTCACACAAGAGTTTTCCATGCGTACAAGAATGGTCAACCACCCAAAGGACATCCAGCCAACGGGAGGCCAGTGGTCGAAAACGGGTCATTGATGAAAGAGGACAAAGGTGGTTGACACGAATTGTGCAGAGCAACAGACGGGCTACAGTTAGTCAACTGACAGTCCAGTACAGCATTGGTGCCAAAGACCCATAAAAGAATGCACAACTCGTCGTAGCTTGACACGAAATGGCAGCCGATGATCTTACAGAGTTCCACTTCTTTCATAAAGAAACAAGAAACTGCACTGCAGTGGACAAAGGAACGAAAACACTGGACACTGGAGAATTGGAAAAACATTTCCTGGTCTGATAAATCCCAGTTGCTGCTGTTTTACGCTGATGGGAACCACATGAGTACATGCATCCATCATGCTGTGTCCCAACATTGCAGGCTGGTGGTGGTGGTGTGATGGTGTGGGGTGTGTTTTCATGGCATACATTGAGCCCCTTGATAAAAGTGAATCCCACAAGATATATGAACATCATTGCCAATCAGGTGCATTCCTTCATGACAGCAGTGTATCCATCTTCTAATGTATTTTCTAGGATTGTCCAGGAATGGTTCCACAAACATGACAGCTTTCTGCAGTGGCCTGCCCAGTCACCAGATCACAATCCAATTGAGCCTCAGTGGGATGAGCTGGAACGAGATATTCAGAGTAGAGATCCACTACCAGCCAACTTGACACAACTGTGCGAGTTAACATGGGCCAGCATCCCTGTGGAGCGCTTTCGACACCTTGTAGAGTCCATGCCCCGACGAATCGAGGCTGTTCTGAGGGCAAAAAGGGCTACAAAACTTCCTAATGTTTTGTACACTCAGTGTTAACTAATTTCATGTAACTTAACAAGTCTTGGAATATATTGTTTGGGGAGCAAACATGTTTTTATGGTTTACTTTAGTGCTCGAAAATGTTTTGATTTTGAGACCTGAGTGAGAAGCTGAACATGTCTATATAGTCCTTCTCTCAAAGCTGAAAAGTTATTTATTTTTATTCAAAATAAACAACTTTTCTTGGTAATTGTCTAAACTTCTAAAATGTAATGAAAACTATTGATTCTTGTAGATTGCTTGCAGAGTTGTATTATATACCCTACTGATCTTGTCTTAACTCCCAGAGATAAGAGAATATTAAAGACAAGGACTATTAAGGAAAAGTCAAGGTTCTTATTCCAGGAAAAGTATCTGCCAGCAGAAATTACTTTCAACCAATCTTCAGCAAGGGCTACAAATACATCTTCAGATTAAACAATCTCTTAAGATACTCCAGAATGGAGTGTAGCAACTCAATGCAGTGTCAATGGTTTCAAATGGAAAGACAGAATAACACTCCTGGCCTACTGAGGCTGAGAGCTCTCCCATTTACAGGAAATGACAACCCTGAAAGCTCTGCTTGACTACATACGTCCATTGAAAGCATGTTGCGATGTCCTGGCACTGACAAGCTGCCTCGCTATCAATTGTACCACTCTGCTATTAATGGGGGCTGGAGGAACACATGCCACCCACTGAAGATTTGGTGCACAAGGTAGCTCATCTGTGACCACCAGGCTGAAAGCATGTATACAGACCAACCTGAAGACTATGTTGTTATATCCCCCAATATATGAAGGCTGACTACTGTCTGTCTCACTCTGAAAGATGAACCCTTTAGTTTGTGATGATAGGAAGGATTTTACAGTGTATTCTAACGCAGGTATAGACACAACAAGCTATACTGTAACAGTGCAGAGGCCAATTGTTATTTTAGATGTATTATCCAGTGTTTCAAAGGACAATACTGTACTAAATATCAGTACAGTACAGATACAACTCTTACAAATCAATTCTGAAATACCCCACCAGAGCTGCTCCCAAATCACAATCAATGGAACGTTTATCTGTTGCGTACACATAATTGCAGGTGTTATAGCAGGTGCAGCAAAATGCTTATGTTACTAACTGCAACAGTGCAGTACAATGTCTTGCAAATACAGTGCAAATACAGTGCAAATACAGTGCAAATACAGTGCAAATACTGTTATTTTACTGCTGCTCTTTAATTATTTTCTGTTGTTATTTATCTATTAATTTTTTTAACACTTATTTTTCTTAAAACGGCATTGTTGGTTAAGGACTTGTGAGTAAGCATTTCACCTGTTGTATTTGGCGCATGTGACAAATACAATTTGATTTGATTTACATAAATAATCAAAAATCGAAACAAGAAATCAAGAAATTAAAGAAAAAGTCAAATTAAGAATCCAGAGTAGATATACAGTATTACAATATATATTTAAAATACAGAATATAAATCTGTGGTGTCTATAGACAGTGTATAATAACATTTGGAATGAAAATGGTATGTACCGTAGTAGGTATGAGCTATGTGGACAATACAGTATTATTGTGCCTTCAGAAAGAATTTATAACACATTTTGTGTTACAGCCTGTGTTACAGCCTGAATTCAAAATTGATTAAATTTACTTTTTTTCTCACCCATCTACACAAAATAAATGAAAATGAAATACATGAATATCAAATTTACATAAGTATTCACACCACTGAGTCAATACATGTTAGAATCACCTTTGGCAGTGATTACAGCTGTGAGTCTTTCTGGGTAAGTACAGTTGAAGTCAGAAGTTTACATACACTTAGGTTTAAGTCATTAAAACACATTTTTCAACCACTCCACAGATTTCATGTTAACAAACTATAGTTTTGGCAAGTTAGTTAGGACATCTACTTTGTGCATGACAGAAGTTATTCTTCCAACAATTGTTTACAGACAGATTATTTCACTTATAATTCACTATATCACAATTCCAGTGCGTCAGAAGTTTACATACACTAAGCTGACTGTGCCTTTAAAAAGAAAGGCAGAAAATTATGTCATGGCTTTAGAAGCTTCTGATTGGCTAATTGTCATCATTTGAGTCAATTGGAGGTGTACCTGTGGATGTATTTCAAGGCCTACCTTCAAACTCAGTGCCTCTTTGCTCGACATCATGGGAAAATCTAAAGATATCAGCCAAGACCTCAGAAAAAAAATTGTAGACCTCCACAAGTCTGGTTCATCCTTGGGAGCAATTTCCAAACGCCTGAATGTACCACGTTCATCTGTACAAACAATAGTACGCAAGTATAAACACCATGGGACCACGCAGCCATCATACTGCTCAGGAAGGAGATGCATTCTGTCTCCTAGAGATGAACGTACTTTGGTGCGAAAAGTGCAAATCAATCCCAGAACAACAGCAAAGGACCTTGTGAAGATGCTGGAGGAAACAGGTACAAAAGTATCTATATCCACAGTAAAACGAGTCCTATATTGACATAAGCTGAAAGGCCACTCAGCAAGGAAGAAGCCACTGCTCCAAAACCGCCATTAAAAAGCCAGACTACGGTTTGCAACTGCAAATGTGGACAAAGATGGTACTTTTTGGAGAAATATCCTCTGCTCTGATGAAACAAAAATAGAACTGTTTGGCCATAATGACCATCGTTATGTTTGCAGGAAAAAGGGGAGGCTTGCAAGCCGAAGAACACCATCCCAACCGTGAAGCACGGGGGTGGCAGCATCATGTTGGGGGTGTGCTTTGCTGCAGGAGGGTCTGGTGCACTTCACAAAATAGATGGCATCATGAGGAAGGAAAATTATGTGGATATATTGAAGCCACATCTCAAGACATCCGTCAGGAAGTTAAAGCTTGGTCGCAAATGGGTCTTCCAAATGGACAATGACCCCAAGCATACTTCCAAAGTTGTGGCAAAATGGCTTAAGGACAACAAAGTCAAGGTATTGGAGTGGCCATCACAAAGCCCTGACCTCAATCCTGTAGAACATTTTTGGGCAGAACTGAAATGTGTGTGCGTGCTAGGAGGTCTACAAACTTGACTCAGTTACACCAGTTCTGTCAGGAGGAATGGACCAAAATTCACCCAACTTATTGTGGGAAGCTTGTGGAAGGCTACCCGAAACATTTGAGTTAAACAATTTAAAGGCAATGCTACCAAATACTAATTGAGTGTATGTAAACTTGTGACCCACTGGGAATGTGATGAAAGAAATAAAAGCTGAAATAAATCACTCTACTATTATTCTGACATTTCACATTCTTAAAATAAAGTGGTGATCCTAACTGACCTAAGACAGGGACTTTTTACTAGGATTAGATGTCAGGAATTGTGAAAAAGTTTAAATGTATTTGGCTAAGGTGTATGTAAACCTCCGACTTTAACTATATCTAAGAGCTTTGCACACCTGGATTGTACAATATTTGCACATTATTATTTTCTAAATTCTTTAAGCTCTGTCAAGTTGGTTGTTGATCATTGCTAGACAGCCATTTTCAAGTTTTGCCACAGATTTTCAAGCCTCTTTATGTCAAAACTGTAACCAGGCCATTCAGGAACGTTCAATTGTCGCCTTGGTAAGCAATCCAGTATATATTTGGCCTTGTGTTTTAGGTTATTGTCCTGCTGAAAGGTGAATTTGTCTCCCAGTGTCTGTTGGAAAGCAGTCTGAACCAGGTTTTCCTCATGGATTTTGCCTGTGCCTAGTTCAATTCCGTTTCTTTTTATACAAAAAATCGCCCTAGTCCTTAACGATTACAAGCATACCCATAACATGATGCAGCCACCACAATGCTTGAAAATATGAAGTGGTACTCAGTAACGTATTTATTTTCCCCCAAACATAACCCTTTGTATTCAGGACATAAAGTTAATTTATTTGGCATATTTTTGGCATTTACGTTAGTGCCTTATTGCAAACAGGATGCATGTTTTGGAATATTTGTATTCTGTACAGGCTTCCTTCTTTTCACTCTGTCATTTAGGTTAGTATTGTGGAGTTACTACAATGTTGTTGATCCATCCTCATTTATTTTATTTCATGTCAATTTAGCAGAATGACTTACAGGAGCAATTAGGTTTAACTGCCTTGCTCAAGGGCACACCAACCGATTTTTCACCTAGGGACTCGAACCAGCGACCGTTCAGTTACTGGCTCATTCAAAAATCATGTTGAACACTAGTATTGCACACAGAGTGAGTCCATGCAACTTATTATGTGACTTGTTAAGCAAAAAAAAACATTTTAGAAAAAAAGTTTCCAAAAGGTTTCTTGGCTAGTGAAGGCTGTTCAACAGTCTGATGTCCTGGAGATGGCCTGTCTCCAGACTGTCTAGCTTTCTCCACTGCGTAAAAAAACACTTTCCTTAGAACTCAAAGGCTAAATGTTGATTGTGCCGAGAGATGGAAAATAGATAGAGCGGAATAGAGAGTGTTTAGAGACACACATAGAGAGAGAGAGAGAGAGAGCTGGGTGCAGGAGGAGAAGTACCACAGACAGTGGTCCTACTGTGTGGTCTGAGTGTCTTCCCTGGCACTCTGTGTGCTCTGTTTAAACAATGATTCATGGGTCTGCTGGAGAGCCTTTTCAGCAATCCGTCTCCTCAATGAGATTTTTTCCCCTTTCAAGGGGTTTGCTATATCAAGCCTTCCTGGCAAGGATCCTGGCTGGACAAAGTCGATGTATTGCTGAGGGTGAGTTATTAAACGCTATAATCACGGAAGCACAGGGGGCCGATCACCGCACACAGACACATATTTATCTTAGCACTGTCACTGGGATAGCATCACCACATGGAGACAGTTAGGTAATCACACCCAAGACTGACCAGAGTAGCTTCCCACCTCCCACCCTCCCTCTGCGGTGCTACTCTGCAGAGTAGCTTCCCACCTCCCACCCTCCCTCTGCGGTGCTCATCTAGGGCTTGTGACTGAGCATGCTGGTGCTGTTTGATGATGGATGTGTAATAACACACTATGATCGTTGCCAATTCTACACATTCTATTCCTCTGTAGTCCTACAACATTCAGTAAATATAACAAATCAATAAGATGCCTGCCGCAATGTGTAACGTACAGTGCACAATGCAAGTTTGATGCAGGTATAGACATGTGATTGAATTACCCTGCTGTTTAGCTGTAGATTATACAGCTCCAAAAGAGATTTAGGATGCATATTGTGGGAACTGGTAGCTGCCATAGACATGACAGCCCAATGCAATTATTATCAAATTACCTTGGGGCTGGGGTGTATCAGACACTATTATGATGCCATTAGTCCATTCCATAACTGTTAGATGTCAGCGTGTTCTGTACCTCTTTTAAGAGCAATTATAGTATTGATAAATGACATAGCTTTACATTCGCTCGTTGTCTTCCAAGTCTGAGTACAGACCTAGAACACAGAAGCCTGTACATGAAAGACACCTTCATTTCTATCCTTGTTGTGATCACTGTATTCAGGTCAGAGTACAGAAATAATGCAGAGGAGGTGTTAGAGCTGTCTGAAGACTCCTGAAGGATCACACGCAACAGCAGAGCATTGCTTTGTGACAGCAAAGGCTATAAAACAAGCCCTTGCATGAGAACGTGTGAACAGGAAAAGCTAGGCACAAACATTGCTTGCAGCATCCACAGCCATCCATAATCAATGACAAATGGGCATTTATATTGGATCGGAGTGCTACTGTGTTCGAGTCAGAGTAGGCATAGAGTTGATTTGTTGGTCAACTGTGAAGGTTGCCTCAGGAAGAGAGTAAGGGAATCCATTTGGCCATGGATTATTGAAAATACTAGGATGTCTGTGGATCATAGTGACTAAAGCTAAATTAAGGACCTTCTACCCTGGAAGGACTTGTTATGACATTGGGGACTATAACTGTCCTATTAAAGTTTCTATTTGCAAAACCAATCTCATGAATACTTTTATTGCTTACATTGCATATCATTGTAATTGACCTCTTCTCAAAATATGTTTTACGATAGCTGGTTAATTTGAAGAAAATAATGACACACTTTATTACAGAAGCCATTGTAAGTGTTCACAGTGTTCACAGTAAATCCCGCGATTATTAGTTATTTTCATATTACTTTGAGCACACTTGAGCACTGTGTCTCTGTATTCTGCTCAAATAGTTCTCCTTGGGCCACCTAAACAACCTGTAGTATTATTTTGTAATTGCCCAAAATACAGTACATATCTCCCTGTGTTGTCCATACAGTACGTATCTCCATGTGTTGTCCATACAGTACGTATCTCCCTGTGTTGTCCATACAGTACATATCTCGATGTGTTGTCCATACAGTACGTATCTCCATGTGTTGTCCATACAGTACGTATCTCCCTGTGTTGTCCATACAGTACGTATCTCCCTGTGTTGTCCATACAGTACGTATCTCCATGTGTTGTCCATACAGTACATATCTCCATGTGTTGTCCATACAGTACGTATCTCCATGTGTTGTCCATACAGTACATATCTCCATGTGTTGTCCATACAGTACATATCTCCCTGTGTTGTCCATACAGTACGTATCTCCATGTGTTGTCCATACAGTACGTATCTCCCTGTGTTGTCCATACAGTACATATCTCCCTGTGTTGTCCATACAGTACGTATCTCCCTGTGTTGTCCATACAGTACGTATCTCCCTGTGTTGTCCATACAGTACATATCTCCCTGTGTTGTCCATACAGTACGTATCTCCCTGTGTTGTCCATACAGTACGTATCTCCCTGTGTTGTCCATACAGTACATATCTCCCTGTGTTGTCCATACAGTACGTATCACCCTGTGTTGTCCATAGAGTACATATCTCCCTGTGTTGTCCATACAGTACATATCTCCCTGTGTTGTCCATACAGTACATATCTCCCTGTGTTGTCCATACAGTACATATCTCCCTGTGTTGTCCATACAGTACATATCTCCCTGTGTTGTCCATACAGTACATATTCCCCCTGTGTTGTCCATACAGTACACATCTCCCCGTGTTGTCCATATAGTACACATCTCCCTGTGTTGTCCATACAGTACGCATCTGCCTGTGTTGTCCATACAGTACACATCACCCTGTGTTGTCCAGACAGTACACATCTCCCTGTGTTGTCCATACAGTACACATCTCCCTGTGTTGTCCATACAGTACACATCTCCCTGTGTTGTCCATACAGTACAAACCTCCCTGTGTTGTCCATACAGTACAAACCTCCATGTGTTGTCCATACAGTACAAACCTCAATGTGTTGTCCATACAGTACAAACCTCCATGCGTTGTCCATACAGTACAAATCTACCTGTGTTGTCCATACAGTACAATCCGACATGTGTTGTCCATACAGTACAAATCTCCCTGTGTTGTCCGTACAGTACAACCCTCCATGTGTTGTCCGTACAGTACAAACCTCCATGTGTTGTCCGTACAGTACAAACCTCCATGTGTTGTCCGTACAGTACAAACCTCCATGTGTTGTCCATACAGTACAACCCGACATGTGTTGTCCATACAGTACAAATCTCCCTGTGTTGTCCATACAGTACAAATCTCCCTGTGTTGTCCGTACAGTACATATCTCCCTGTGTTGTCCGTACAGTACAAACCTCCATGTGTTGTCCGTACAGTACAAACCTCCATGTGTTGTCCGTACAGTACAAACCCCCATGTGTTGTCCATACAGTACAACCCGACATGTGTTGTCCATACAGTACAAATCTCCCTGTGTTGTCCATACAGTACAAATCTCCCTGTGTTGTCCGTACAGTACATATCTCCCTGTGTTGCCCGTACAGTACAACCCTCCATGTGTTGTCCGTACAGTACAACCCTCCATGTGTTGTCCATACAGTACAAACCTCTATGTGTTGTCCATACAGTACATATCTCCCTGTGTTGTCCGTACAGTACAAACCTCCATGTGTTGTCCGTACAGTACAAACCTCCATGTGTTGTCCGTACAGTACAAACCTCCATGTGTTGTCCATACAGTACAACCCGACATGTGTTGTCCATACAGTACAAATCTCCCTGTGTTGTCCATACAGTACAAATCTCCCTGTGTTGTCCGTACAGTACATATCTCCCTGTGTTGTCCGTACAGTACAAACCTCCATGTGTTGTCCGTACAGTACAAACCTCCATGTGTTGTCCGTACAGTACAAACCTCCATGTGTTGTCCATACAGTACAACCCGACATGTGTTGTCCATACAGTACAAATCTCCCTGTGTTGTCCATACAGTACAAATCTCCCTGTGTTGTCCGTACAGTACATATCTCCCTGTGTTGCCCGTACAGTACAACCCTCCATGTGTTGTCCGTACAGTACAACCCTCCATGTGTTGTCCATACAGTACAAACCTCTATGTGTTGTCCATACAGTACACACCTCCATGTGTTGTCCATACAGTACAACCCTCCATGTGTTGTCCATACAGTACAACCCTTCATGTGTTGTCCATACAGTACAACCCTCCATGTGTTGTCCATACAGTACAAACCTCCATGTGTTGTCCATACAGTACAACCCTCCATGTGTTGTCCATACAGTACAAACCCCCTGTGTTGCCCGTACAGTACAACCCTCCATGTGTTGTCCATACAGTACAAACCTCCATGTGTTGTCCATACAGTACAAATTCCATGTGTTGTCCATACAGTACAAACCTCCATGTGTTGTCCATACAGTACAAATGCCATGTGTTGTCCATACAGTACAAACCTCCATGTGTTGTCCATACAGTACAATTCTCCATGTGTTGTCCATACAGTACAAACCTCCATGTGTTGTCCATACAGTACAACCCTCCATGTGTTGTCCATACAGTACAAACCTCCATGTGTTGTCCATACAGTACAATTCTCCATGTGTTGTCCATACAGTACAAACCTCCATGTGTTGTCCATACAGTACAAACCTCCATGTGTTGTCCATACAGTACAAACCTCCATGTGTTGTCCATACAGTACAAACCTCCATGTGTTGTCCATACAGTACAAACCTCCATGTGTTGTCCATACAGTACAAACCTCCATGTGTTGTCCATACAGTACAAACCTCCATGTGTTGTCCATACAGTACAAACCTCCATACAGTGTGTTCTTATAAGTATACTTAACATACTAAGACGCACTGTTTAACACAAGCACGTCACCATGCCAAGATTATATTAGCTTAACCATTTTTTAAGTCACAGCACACCCTGCCACATCACATGATGATATTTCCCAATAATGTCTTCCATTAAGTAGAATGTATATTCATGCCCCACAACAAATAATACAATGAACTAAACCAATTATTCATCTTCTGTGAAAGTAATTACCACCAACTGTTTCCATTAATATCATTTCATATGATTTCTGTTGGGGAAGTGTTGCTGTGAAGCTGTGCTAGCTGGTGTGAAAAGCAAGCCACTTTGAAATGTGAGATATTTGGGTCATTGTCTGTCTTAGTTTGAGTGACAATGTAAATATGAAATTATAAGATTTGACAGAAATATAAACAAATGAAGAACACATTTTCTGCATTTTAATACGAGATATAAGAAAGTCAATCTCACAGATGTTGACCGCTTGTAATGCGGTCTGTGACCTAGCTGTGAACGATCAACACGGCCTGAGGGCGGTACAAACATTCTGTTAGTATGCATAAGTAAACAGCAGCCATTGCTGTTATTGTAATGTAATCTCCAATCTCTGCTGTGATATTTACAATATTTACCATATAGTTTCCAGTATACAGTATAGCATTGGGTTAGTTGTCTGACTTCTAAAATTCGCATCTTTCTTTAATCTCTTGAGGATTGGGAGATGGTATTGAGATTTCCACACAGATGTAGGAGGTGAGAGAAAGCTCTAAAGCTGTGAGGAAGTTATGAAGCCTAGTCTCATAGACTAGACGTAACATAGTAAACGGAAATCTGAGACACTGAAATTCGTTTATTTTATGTTTGGTATTGTTACATAAGACAGAAGGTTATTTAAGGCAAAATTGATAGGATGGTTGGTCAGGGTGGATGGGTAGGTGTAACGCTTTGGGTCTAGCAACCCAAAGGTTGCATGTTCAAATCTCATCAAGGACAACTTTGCACCTACTTACTACTTTTTAGTTACTTTGCAAGTACTTAGCATTACAAGTACAACACTTCCCCTAACTTTAATATTAACCCTTTAACCTAACTCCTAACCCTAACCTTAACACTAACCTTAAACCTAGCCACCAAGCTAACGTTAGCCACAACAAATTGGAATTTGGAACATATCCTACGTATGGCAATGAATTGCAATTGGTAACATATCATACTGAATAGAAGGAGACAGATGTACATGTACTATGTTACGAGTCCAGGTTGCAGCTCCTCCACATCCTATGCCATGTTGGAACAATGACTCCTCATGATTTACCAGGTAGCACAGCTCACGTGGACATGACAAAGGCCCACTGTCATTATGCGCTGAATAAGTTATGGATTTGTTAGAGAGCAAGTGGTTAGCTCCCTGCAACAGAACCATCTCCGTGGAAAAAAGTGCCAATTATACTATTAAAGCTGTCTGTACCAGTGACCTTTTTGCGTTTGCTCTGTATGCTATTAAACTCAATCAAAAAAGGTCAGCAGCGGACGTGGGCCCCATGTAAACCATCTGTTTTCTCTGTTGTGTTGGCTGTTTGTTCATTCTGACCTAAGCACACTGAATTATGGACTTGGATATTTGCTCATGGCCAAAGTGAATTTACATTTGATTTGATAATTGCTTTGTCTGATAGAAATCCTATGCTGTTGGTTGTACAATACCAGGTTTATTAGTTGGGGCAATTACTGACGAGGGCAGCTGGGAGAGGATGTATTCCTCAGTTCCTTCCTGAACTGTATACCTTTAGTTCAGAAAGGATACAGTTGCACGCCCGTTGCAGTTCCAGGTACTAGGAGAAATATACAGAATAACTCGAACACACTGGTACTCGTGTTTCATTTCATTTTTCATTTGAGTTATTTAGCCTTGTTCTAAAATGGATTAAATACATTGTTTTTCTCACCAATCTACACACAATACCCCATAATGACAAAGTGAAAACAGGTTTTTAGACATTTTAGCAACAGAAATACCTTATTTACATAAGTATTCAGACCCTATGCTATGAGACTCGAAATTGAGCTCAGGTGCATCCTGTTTCCATTGATCATCCTTGAGATGTTTCTACAACTTGATTGGAGTCCACCTGTGGTAAATTCTATTGATTGGACATGAAACCAACACTTGACTCATCTGACATCAAAAATTATAGACCTGTATCCCTTCTTTCTTTTCTTTCCAAAACACTTGAGCGCGCCGTCTCCGATCATTGATCTTCTTGACCATAACCCTTGATGAGGATTTTTTATTTATTTAATCCATTTCCTCAATAAAGTAGATATAGAAAGGTGGAAAAAAGTCAAATGAAAGTTTTAGCTCACCATTCATTTATTTGTATTATTTTCTCTGCTGATGCTCCACTGTAGGCCACTTTCAACCAACATTTTGGTTAGAAGACCGTCAGGGTATTCGCTTAGCCTATTAAAAAGCCCTCTCAAATCAGTGTCCTGTCACTGTCACTACAGTATGGCAGGTAGTAGCATTCAAGTCTAGTTGTTTTTCAGACGCCATTCAGAAAGGTTGAGAAGGGAGACACTCAGTGGATAAAGTCTGAACATATTCTTGCTGGATCAGAGGAAGAAGCTGTGAAAACAACCATTAAAGGCCCAAAGCAGACATTTTTATATCAATATCAAGTAATTTATGGGTAACAATTAAGTCCCTTACTGTAACAGTTTTCCATTAACTGTAACAGTTTTCCATTTTAGCAAAACTATTTCTCAAGCAAGATTTCCACTAGGACTGTCTGGGAGTGGTCTGAGTGGTGAGGGAAAAGTGAAAACTAGCTGTTATTGGTAGAGAAGTTCGGAACTCTCTTTCTTATTGGTCTATTAACAAATTTACCACCTGGTGATGTCACCAAGTATGATGAAACTCTACCCGTGCAAAACCTGCTGAATAGAAAGTCCTGTGTAGATTATTGTGAAATGTCATTACAATTGCTTCACGGGAGCTAGTATAAATAAGTTTGTAGTTTGGCTAACCACTGGATGGACTGTGCACTGTGCATGCAGTCAAAGCTACTAACAACATTTGGAGCTAACAAATCGTTTGCTTATGTCGACAGCAGATGAGAGTTATATTCCTAATATAGCCAACGTAGATACATTTGGAGAAAACAACTTTTATTAACTAACTGTTAATTAACTGCGTTAGCAAATAATTATTAACTAACTGCGTTAGCAACGTTTTTAATGAACAATATTTAACCAGCTAGTTAGCAAACAATGCAACAGTGTAATTTTGTATTCAGAACACTCTCCAACAGGCTCTGTATTTCAGATATCGTAGTTGCAACTACACCTGGTGCACTGTTCCAATTATTTATTAATTTAAACAATATATATTTATGTTTTTGCCATTGCCTCATTGGGTTCCATGGGTTTGAAACATGAGCTTGTCTGAGGTGTCAGACTCGCCGACAGTTGCTATCCACCGAAGTGCTACTATTAGTTGCTCAAAACTGTTGGGCAGGGCTGAGCAAAGGGTCAATTGTTACGTCTGAATCTTGCATAGAATCATGGACATTTGCTGTGCTATGCAGACGTTGTCTCTCTTCCAAGGCACGTGTTGTTAGGCAACCCCCCTGGACATGCCCAGACAGGCCTGCCCCTCCCCTGGCTAAAGCCAGTGTGAGCAACTAGCTAGAAAACATTTATACTATAAAACTAAACAAATACTGCATTCTGAATCACAAAACGTATTTGCTCGTTTCATTGTAGACAAAGCAAGGAAAGGAAGCTTCAAAACATTATACAGCTTTATTGGGATTTGCAGCTGTTGTTGATAAGTAATGCATCCTGCAATCTTCTAAAATAACTTAATCAACCTTTACCAGTGTTGCCAACACATTTTCAGTGAGAATAACTATCGGCTCCTTGATTTATCGCTAGAAGTGGCGAGATGAGGTTGTGCACTGTTGCTGTGACTTCTGTTTCACAGACAGCTTCTCTCTGTCACGAGTGGGTGTAGAGAGAGACCAAGGATCTGCGCAGCGATAGTTCGACATTGTTTAATTAAAACTATAAACACAAATGTCACGAACTAATACAACCAAAAAACAACGAAGCAATAACAAGGAACGAAAACACACTTACTGTCACAGTGACTGTTGAATAATAATGACCCACACACAGGTGGATGTGTGTGGTGCCTAAATACAATCCCCAATCAGAGACAACCCTGTACAGCTGTCTCTGATTGAGGATCATTGCTTCCCCTAGTTAGGGTGTGAGGGCTCGGCTGTGGTCCTACCACTCCCCTATTTGGGAGTAAGGTCTAACCACAGCCAAACCCTCACAATACCCCCCCCCTAAGGTACGGACTCCCGGCCGCAAATAATCCCTCCTCTCAAAAAAAATGTATCAACAATACTAGGGGGGAAAAGACGGAGTACTGGGGCGGTTGCTGGTGGAGGCTCCGGCCCCGGCCTCGGACGTGACGTAAGCAGTGAAGTCTGCTCCCTTCCTACCTCACCGTTGCACGCCCGGTCCGGTCCGGACCCCAGCGCGGTAATTTCCCCCTCAGTCCTCCCACGAAGCACCAAGTCCTGTCTGGACCCTGGTGTGGGAGCCCCCGACCATGGAGTGGTACAAACGACCGGACCCGGACTGGGTACCGGTGTGGCAGGTGGTTCCGGCTCTGGAGCTGGGCAGACGTCCGGACCCCTACTGGGCACCGGTGGAGCGGACTGCTCTGGCATGGGAATGGAGCAGACGACCGGCCCCAGACTGGGCACCGGTGGAGCGGACTGCTCCGGCATGGGAGTGAAGCAGACTACCGGCCCCGGACTGGGCACCGGTGGAGCGGACTGCTCTGGTACTGGAGTGGAGCAGACTACCGGCCCCGGACTGGGCACCGGTGGAGCGGCCTGCTCTGGCACTGGAATGAAGCAGACGACCGGCCCCAGACTGGGCACCGGTGGAGCGGACTGCTCAGGCTCAGGAGCGGAGTAGACGGCTGGATCCGGATTGGGCACCGGTGGAGCGGACTGCTCCGGGGACTCCGTGCCTTCGCTGGAGGCTCCGGGCTGCGGGCCTTCGCTGGAGGCTCCGGGCTGCGGGCCTTCGCTGGAGGCTCCGGGCTGCGGGCCTTCGCTGGAGGCTCCGGGCTGTGGGCCTTCGCTGGAGGCTCCGGGCTACGGACCTTCGCTGGAGGCTCCGGGCTGCGGACCTTCGCTGTAGGCTCCGGGCTACGGACCTTTACTGTAGGCTCAAGGTTGCGGACCTTCACTGGAGGTTCTAGGTTGCTGACCTTCACTGGAGTTTCCGGGCTGCGGACCTTCGCTGGAGGCTCTGAGCTGCTGACCTTCGCTGGAGGTTCCGGGCTGTGGACCTTCGCTGTAGGCTCAGGGCTGTGGACCTTCGCTGGAGGTTTCGGGCTGTGGACCTTCGCTGGAGGTTCCGGGTTGCTGACCTTCACTGGAGGTTCTGTGTTGCGGATCTTCGCTTGCTCAGAAGCCAGCTCCCGCATATCCATCAGCCTGTTCATGAGAGCATATCGGCGCCCGAAGTCCTCCTCCTCCTCCTCTATCTCTATAAGAAGCGGGTCTGTCTGCTTCTCCTGTGGAAGAGCCTGTGGAAGAGCTCTCCACCACCTCGTCTGTTCCTCCTTCGGGTGTTCATAAAACCCCTTGGGTTTCTCTCGATCGTAGATCGTTGGAAGACGAAGTGGTGGGCGATCCTCTTCCTTCCGCCTCTCCGGGCTCTGGCTGCGCACCGATGGTGTAGTGCGCAGAGCAGGCACGGACCATACCTGACTCTGGGCCGACGCTGGAGGCACCGGGTCGGGAACTGGCGTTGGAGGGCTGCGACTGCCCCGATCTTCCTCTCTCTGCTTCCAGTTAAATTGCACATAAGAAAATTTTTCAACTTTAAATGGTTAAACAAGTGAGAAATATATGTGATAATCTTAAATTAAAACATAAATTATTTTTTGCCATATTTAGTTAATTTATATTACACTACTTTCCTTGATATGGACAGTATGTGTTACTCGTTCAGTGAAAATAACAAAATCTTTCGACTAATTTTGTTAATTTGAGTCAATAATGCCCAGAGCATGCAGGACCCTCTGTCAGCAAACAATGAACTGAAAACTCTAAAGAGTCATGATTTTACAAGCCTCTCGTTCACATGTCGTTCACTAAGGGGGCTTATTGGAGCTTTAATCAATGGACATGTGTTGACTGCTAGGCATAGAAATATGATCATTTCTTGATACATTTGAAACAAGGTCTAGTTGTGACTGCAACCGGACTAGATTGTGAACGACTCTTGACGGAATGCATTGCTTGACTGAGGGTGAAAAGCACAATATTGTTTGAATTTCAGCTCCCTAAACGATTCGTTCTTGAGTTTGACTTGGTTGAGCAGAGGCTGTAAATGTTTTGCTTCTACAAAGCTGTGTCCGTCATAACATTCAACAATCAATTAATTGCATTAATCATTGCACCGTGCAATTAATTATTATTTATAAACATGTATGTTCTTGTCTATGCTGCCTGCACAATGATATTTTTTTCTGTGTGCATTTATGACAGACAGTTGCTGATCGGAGCGCGTCTTTGGACCACAAATGGATGTAGCAACTAAGGATTCTAGCTTTTGGCAGCCAGAGCAAAATAGAGCATGGAAACTTGTAGTTCTAGTTACATCTTCCATACAGGGTTATGGCGTGATGTGCCCAGAAGAGTGTACTGCCAACTACATCGAGTCACTCACTATAAATCGATACTTGTATAAATGCCCATTCTGTAAATCTTTCCTTGTACATATGTTTGTCCTGTGTAACTGCAAGCTTTTCTTTGGGCGCTGAAATCTGTAATCTTTTACAAAAAGTATATGTGACGTCTGTCAAATTGCGTCCCGTAATCCACTGTTGTCCAATGGAGTAGGAAGTTAGTAATGTAAAACGACATGTTACTTTTTTATATCCATTCGTTAATGCTGATTGTCAGTTGGAGTTGGAATCCATAGGTTTCTTAATAGAACATTTTCATTCTGCGTCCTTTGCCAAAACTCAACTTCTCTATAATGACAGTCCACTCCTTCTCCGTTAACAAACAACAGCTCCCTTGGCAGAGATCTCGTAAAATTATACTTTTATTAAAATAAAGACGGGTTTCAGCGCCCACAGAAAGCAACGCAGATGCAGGACATGCATAGGTGCACGGTAAGTGTTTTAAGTTTTGACTGATAGTGACTCGATGTAGTTGGTGATACACTCCACTGACACTCGTATCAACATGTTAGCCAGTTATAGATTTGGAAATGCTAGCTAGCTAACTACACTAGCTATGTAGCTACTATCTATCTAGCTACCAACGTTGCAAATTGACAAACTAAGAAAATGAGCATGGACAGAAAGTGGGGTATTTCTCACAATAGAATTAGAACTCTTCTGTACTGTGTGAGAAATGGTTGACGTTAATGGGTGATCACATTCCACAGGATAACGTGGATGGAAAGAAAATTAATCACTTTCTGGTGAGTGATAAATGGTGTGTCCTGATGTTTAAGGTGTTAAGGTGGGTGTGTTTGTGTGTGTGTGTGTGTGTGTGTGTGTGTGTGTGTGAAGATTACAAGGTGTGGGATATTGATAATATATCTGATTGGTTGGGAGCTCTAGACCTACTCTAGGTAGGAGATAACTTTCCAATTTAAATAATTGTATCCATTCAAATTAGAATATAGTGCTTCTGGATAGAAGTAACAAAATGTGGAATTAATTAATATTGGCAATGTACTGTCCTTGAGCACCTCAATGGACTCAATCAATATGTTTTTTCTTAACATGGGCACTAGTGAAACACTAAGGATACAGAGACACTCCTCCTTACCGGTCTCTATACACACTAAAGGCCATATAGAAGGACAGTGAGCTAACTGCATGATGACATTTCATGTTAATTATCCAGCTACCTGTCTCAACTTGCACATTTAAATATATGGGCTCATGTTGATATAGTTCCTCCTACAGACTGGCAAGGATATCACATCTTGAATCAGTGAAATGCTGCCTATAGTTATGTATCACTTCACATGTTGGTTTATTTGACAGGATTACTTTAGGAAAGTACACTGCCGATTTTGCAGGTTTTCCCACTTACAAAGCATGTAGAAGTCTGTAATTTTTATCATAGGTACTCTTCAACTGTGAGAGACGGAATCTAAAACAAAAATCCAGAAAATCACATTGTATGATTTTTAAGTAATCAATTTGCATTTTATTGCATGACATAAGTATTTGATACATCAGAAAAGCAGAACTTAATATTTGGTACAGAAACCTTTGTTTGCAATTACAGAGATCATACGTTTCCTGTAGTTCTTGACCAGGTTTGCACACACTGCAGCAGGGATTTTGGCCCACTAATCCATACAGACCTTCTCCAGATCCTTCAGGTTTCGGGGCTGTCGATGGGCAATACGGACTTTCAGCTCCCTCCAAAGATTTTCTATTGGGTTCAGGTCTGGAGACTGGGTAGGCCACTCCAGGACCTTGAGATGCTTCTTACGGAGCCACTCCTTAGTTGCCCTGGCTGTGTGTTTCGGGTCGTTGTCATGCTGGAAGACCCAGCCACGACCCATCTTCAATGCTCTTACTGAGGGAAGGAGGTTGTTGGCCAAGATCTCGCAATACATGGCCCCATCCATCCTCCCCTCAATACGGTGCAGTCGTCCTGTCCCCTTTGCAGAAAAGCATCCCCAAAGAATGATGTTTCCACCTCCATGCTTCACGGTTGGGATGGTGTTCTTGGGGTTGTACTCATCCTTCTTCTTCCTCCAAACACGGTGAGTGGAGTTTAGACCAAAAAGCTCTAATTTTGTCTCATCAGACCACATGACCTTCTCCCATTCCTCCTCTGGACCATCCAGATGGTCATTGGCAAACATCAGACGGGCCTGGACATGGGCTGGCTTGAGCAGGGGGACCTTGCGTGCGCTGCAGGATTTTTATCCATGACGGCGTAGTGTGTTACTAATGGTTTTCTTTGAGACTGTGGTCCCAGCTCTCTTCAGGTCATTGACCAGGGCCTGCCTTGTAGTTCTGGGCTGATCCCTCACCTTCCTCATGATCATTGATGCCCCACGAGGTGAGATCTTGCATGGTGCCCCAGACCGAGGGAGATTGACCGTCATCTTGAACTTCTTCCATTTTCTAATAATTGCGCCAACAGTTGTTGCCTTCTCACCAAGCTGCTTGCCTATTGTCCTGTAGCCCATCCCAGCCTTGTGCAGGTCTACAATTGTATCCCTGATGTCCTTACACAGCTCTCTGATCTTGGCCATTGTGGAGAGGTTGGAGTCTGTTTGATTGAGTGTGTGGGCAGGTGTCTTTTATACAGGTAACAAGTTCAAACAGGTGCAGTTAATACAGGTAATGAGTGGAGAACAGGAGGGCTTCTTAAAGAAAAACTAACAGGTCTGTGAGAGCAAGAATTCTTACTGGTTGGTAGATGATCAAATACTTATGTCATGCAATAAAATGCAAATTAATTATTTAAAAATCATACAATGTGATTTTCTACAACTTACAGACCTCTACATGCTTTGTAAGTAGGAAAACCTGCAAAATCGGCAGTGTATCAAATACAGTTCTCCTCACTGTATGTACATTTCCATTCTTTGAGTTTGAAGTTATGTTATTCCTCTGAAGGTATGTTTAGAGCCCTAAACACTGCTAGAGGAGAAAACCCCCTTGGGTTTAATGGTTATACAGTAGCCATCAACATTTCTAGCATGCAGTGCCAGTCCCTTAGTCTCCCTCTGAGTTCCACAGCATTGGTTTCTCTTGATGGAAGATGTAATGAAATCCCACACGACAACACACTTTTGAATTTCTTCTCAATTTGTTGAATGCCCTTGTAAATGGATCCTTATTGACATCTGTACCGGAGAGCCCAAAAAGTCCAAACCTCAATATTATCTATCAGCAAGCCTATCGAGTCTCCAATAATTAATAATATAACCCAAACTAATATCTGTGCAAAAATATAGATTTATTGTATGATTACACAATATTGTAGACCTACTTTGATTTCTCAAGATGTGCCATGCATGTGGAACGACAATGAGTATCTTTGGCTCAGAACAAGATACGTCATATTACTTGACTCCATTCATCTTTGTCACTTCGACAACATTGTCTATCAATCAATAACTGTGGGCCAAAGTAGTCAAGATGAATAACGCTCTAAATTAGGATTCCTAACCACTATCGATTATGAATTTGTCCCTGTCCTTGAACTTATTCACTGGGTCTAAATGCTTTTATGTGAAGGGAGTGCTTCAATCTCTTTATTTGGCAACTTTTTTTAAACAAACAGTATCTATCCCATGCCCATCATGTATACCAAGATGCCGGTTACTGTATGTGTGGCTGGAGATTCCTTAACATTGACCTTCAGAACTGAGCAAGCCAGTATTGCTGATGAATAATGGCTGCAGTGATTATGTGCCTCTGATAACCTGGTGAGGGATGTAACGTGCAGTGTGCCAGAGAGAAAGGCCTGACAGCTGTGAAAATCAGGCCAGAATATTTCCCGGGAAACAGGCTTTGTTGCATCATGGCATGAGGCCTTGGGAAAGTGCAAGCCAGAAACATGGAGTCTGAAATTATGTCTCTGTCTCCCTGGGTAAACAAGCCAGCACACATTCATTACACAGCTCTTGAATGTGTATTGACCAGCTGGGGGCAAATGGGAACCATTTCCTTCTATGGATCGAACCCATTTGTTATATTTTAGGATTGATTCTTTGTCATGGCAACCATCAATAGACAGTATGTGGATGTGAAATACAAAATTAAATTGAAACAAAATTGATTCCCACAAAAACGTAATCTCTCTCTGACAGATTGAAAAGCCTTATCAAGATGCCACCCAGTTGTGACCGTAAACATCAAAAGAATGTGGCTGTATTTTTTAAAAATAACATTTTCATGCATTCAACAGTGTTATTGTGAGCCTTGGCCTGTCCTGCAGCAACAGTCTGTAGAGAGCTATCCAACATAGCTACTCTGACATGGCATCAGTGTTACATTTAACCGATGTTTGCGAAGCCATTACCTGAGCACAGAGTAGACAGCTTTATTTAATCTACAAGCTGCCAGGCCTGTCGCCTTCCCAGACTGGCACAGCAGGTGCTTGTTCCTCCAATCTGCAGGGATTGGCACGAGCCAGGTAATTTGATTAAATCTGGGGAGGCTGGAAAATCTGGCAAGGAACAAAGTTCAAAGCTGACACCTCCAGGTAAATGTATAATTATTGGTACCGACCATACGGTTTCAGTCTTCCAGTAAACACCAGACAGAAGACTGCAATGGAGTCAAATTAAGAGTTCAAAATGAATGCAATGCTCTGGTGGAATTTTTGCCATATGGAGCATTTAATATACCTGATTATGTCTTTTTTTTTAATGTCTTTTTTCCAGGAGGTTTGACCAAGTAATAGTAGATATGTCTAGATATTGAGATGGTAAAATACCTCCCATATTGAATAGATATTCCACATCTCTTTTTCATATAATCTCGGGGGGAGCATTGCCCAAGAAGACTGTCATTCAGAGTGGACAATTACCTCGTCTCATACGGGGATAATGTTTTTAGAAAGGGAGAGTAGGGCCACGTACTGAATGTAATGTTAAGCTGTCAGAGCCACAGTGTGTCTGGGATCAAAGGTCGAAGAGCTTCTCCCCAGGATCTACCAGGCCAGAGATGTTAAAGACACAGCTACAGGACTTGTCAGAGATGCCATGTTGGTGTCAGATGGACGGCTTTAGTACAGATTTGTCCCGATGTCAGGGTTAGACCATGACCATGCCAACGTTATGTACTTTTTAAGCAGCATTGTCTTTTATTTTTTTGTATTTTAAACACTTTTTTTTGTTGTTCATTTATTCTGACTCATGTCTCCCTTTAGTGGTACTGCACCTCTCCATTTCAGTTTTTCTGATAGACAGAATATAAATTGAACGTTTATAAGGTTACATTTCTCATGACTCTTGAAGAAGAGAGGACGCGCCAGTGTCATCTGCTATCTGAGCTTGTTCGTTTCCCCCAGACAAAATGTGATTTGTCTGCACCAAATCCCCACCAGTTATTGTGGGATGTGATCAAGTGTGCAGGCTGTATCTATGGTGCATCACTGTGAGGCCTCTAATAAGTCCTCTTTCACCACACCATTAGAGAGCATGTCTCTTCTCATTTCAGTGTACACTGGTAATTTACACAAGGCCTGACACACTAAATGAGAATAACCAGGGTAGTTTATTGTTTTTACTCCCGTTTTCCAGTCTTATCAACATACTGGTGGTTAACGTTTTTCTTCTTCATATACATTGTCTGGAAACTAGTTATTGTATTCTGTAGTTGTTGAGCGTTAAACACAATGCTTGTTGACATTTGCAGAAAATAGGTGTTGATCACTGAACCAGAGCTGATTTTCAAAGCCAGTAATTGAATAGTGAGGAGTGCAGTGAGGGAGGGAAAGATATGGCCAAGCCTGCTGTGAACAGCAGATGGCACTGGCTGAGCAGGAATGAATGTGAGAGCTGAGCTTGGTCTATCTATGCTCTCTTTGAGGCTAGCTGGTCCATCCACTCCGCCAAGGTGAATAATGACAGCGTATAACCCGCCCAAACACTAGAGTAGCACTTTTTAATCTAGTTCAGATTTATGATGTCAACAGCGTGAAAATGCTCCCTGCTTCTTGTTCGGGATGGAATGTATGTGTGGGCATTTAATAAGAGCAGGGTGTTCTGAAAGGTGATAGAAAAAGGCCTTTGCCTCGGCACTCACTGAAGTGAGTGGAGTTGTGAGTCATCTCTCAACCTTTCAGATGTGCGAGTGAGGAGGAAAAGCATGAGGTGAACTGATAACCAAGGACTACATCAGACAGGAATGAAAGTGTAAATTGCAGCAACTCCAAGATAGATGAAAGGCAGAAGCGAAGAAAGTTGAAATTGGAACTCAAAACAGGGCCAGAAAAAAAGATGATGGCTAACAAATCTAGATTGACTGTGTCTAGTGCCTCATTCACTATGTGCACCCCTGTGGTAGACTTCCTCATTTCCATAACCGTCTACTACATCCATCTGACAAGAGAGAAAACACTGTCTGCTGCTCTGCAAGAACACTGGCCATTAACAATTCTCCATTACATAGCTGTACATGTACTGCTTGTCTAGGTACACATGTACTTCATTGATTTATTCACTCACTCATTCATTTCAGAACGATACCCATGGAAGCGGTTCAATATGAAATCCAACACTGGAATATATGGAAATACAATGTAATGTTGCAATTGGAAGTATCATTTTAACATACAGAGTAACTCTGCAATTGTCAACAACGGACAACAAAGAACAGATTAATTGTATTGCAAAGGCTGTATGGACTGAAGACCTGATCCTCCAACTCAAGCCTCTAGCAACAAATGAGGGGTCACCCAACAAATAGACAGATTGTGAAAAAGGTTGACAAGCCAGAGTGCGAGAGATTTAATATGATAGATCAATCTAAAGATGTATTTCTTCCCAGCCAAAGGTCTCTATTTCTGTCAAATGCCTCCTCGCTAGGTCACTCACCATAGACACAGGGCCATATCATTATCTCCCTGAAATAATTGTTTTGTTGGCCGGCAAACAGATACCAGTGGATGACCTTAATTATCATGTGCCAGCAATGCTGGGTTTTAGATTACTGAGTTACTTGAGCAGCCTGCCTCTGTAAAGTAAGCTACATGTTATATTGTGATTGTGTGGACAGGAGCCGATACCCCCTCTCCTTTCCCCTGTATGGAACCTGATGCCAGCACAGGGCACTCTGGGGAAGGTTTCAGCAGGACTAGGCATTCAGCCAAATAGCACTGCTGCTCCCACACAGGTCTGCAATTTCTCTTCCTGTTCCCCTGGATACACCTCATGAAAACAAATGAACTCTCACCTTTGTTGCAACGGCGAGGAAGTACACAACATTGTTAGTGACAACGATTCATTACAGGACGCTAAGGATTATTGTGGGATTGTTGAACGCCACCGCCTCAGGATCCAGATGCCCTACTGTACGGCTACATCTGAGATTTGATTGGATGGGGTAGAAATAAAAGTGAAGGATATTTAGTGACCTCAGTTGTCCAGTGATGCTTTGGCCTAAAGGGCTTTCAGAACTACATCAAAGACAAGAGCAGAGAGCAAGTGTAGAGAATTCACTCCAGGGTCAGAGGTCATTTGCTGTATAAGCACTCCTGGTGAGGGAAGATCGTAAACCATGGGGTGTTAAATCGATTTTCAGTGTTTCTGTGTGGCCCGTGGCTAAAACAGTGGGGGGATAGACGTGTGTCATATTTATGTGTACGTGTCTAGTGCCTATGAGAAACCGTCACCATCTAAACCTTGAATATCAATATATTTTAGACCAAGTAAACATAGTATAGTAGTTGACTTTCAGTAGACTGAGCCTAATAAGAACATTCCTCTTTGTGTTATACGGCAATTAGAAAAATAACGCGAGCGATTGTAATGCACTGTAATCATGAAATAGATTTATGATTAATTATTGAATTAATGAATATCTCAAATGAGATTTGTGTCTTACTGTCATAACAGAAAAATGATCAAATAAAATGTTAATCGTTATGACATTGTCATCGTGTTGGCTTAGTTTAATCACAGTAAAATCCAATGCTATAGCCGTACCCCAAATGACCTTTTTCACATATGCTGAAGCTTTCATTGGGATGTGCTTAACGTGAAGATACAGAAAGGTCAGCGTGGGATTGAGGGTGAAACACGGTAATCCCAGATTTTAAGGGATTTCAATGAAAATTAGCTTTGTCTGTCTTTCATCCCCTAATCAAAATTATAGTGGATTTTTTTAATCAGCGATTGACTGGCCTCTGTGGCGCATCCCTCCAACCATGCACGCCTCATTGTTTAGTAAGACAGAAGGAGTTCAAGAACTCAAACTCAGATTCGGGCTAATTGAGTTTGTGTCTTCAAATAAATACAGGTAGTGGCCTTTGTAGCCCAATCCTATTGCCACTACTGCCCATGATTGACTTCAATTATAGGCTTTGGGGATTAGGTTGACCCAGGGTGGAAGGAAGTCGTCTGGCTCTGCATACATAAATGAGTGGTTATCAATTCTTGATCCATGGGTAGCATCAAAATGTAATTCACTGAGTGCTTCAATAGAATGCTGTCACACTTTTACAGAGCTATTAAATGTCAGGACGTATTTTCCTGCCTAGAGCCTAACCCTCAGACTGGGTTTCATACACCACCATTACTATGTCATCATCACTTTCCATCTGTCACCCCACAAGTGTCCTCCTTTAATGCCCTTTCATAGCACGACATCAGATGTCATATCATTAGAATAGTGTTCAGAAGTCATTAGGGTTGCCTGTGTATAGCGGTGATTATAGGTATGCACCACATTGCCTCAGTGATCACACAGACTCACTTGCTGCCTACTGAGTAGTCATGGATGGGTGGAGTGAGCAAGGATTGGGTTTTACAGGACATATGCAACCTCTGACTACAGGACTCATTTTACACTGCTGCTATTATGGACCTCTGAAACAGGTCTCAGTTCCTGTGATATGTCACATTTGATGTATACCTGTAAGAGGAAAGGATTAGCAGCCTTCAACTGATATAGATCTCTATGCATAGCTTTGATCCTAGGCATAGACGTGAACGTAATCTACAGTACGCAGATTCAACACAAAGATATGTTATCTGCCCGTTATGAGCCGTTTGGAGTCATCTGGAGGTTCACACTGGTACCTCATGTTAGAAGTCACCATTGGTTGGATCTAAGGTATCTCCACTAGAAGTGCAGATATCCAGATGTCTTTATCTCCTCTCCCTCAGAGCCTGAATGGAGTAGTAGAATGCAGACGAGCCAGTGCGGAGTCAGTGGCGGTGAGTGCAGCTGCGCATGTGTCAGGAAGTAAATGGAGGCAGCGGTGGCTCCACAGTAACAGATTACAGCAGCCCTGTCAGAGGAAAAGGGGAGGCGAGGCCTGCAGCACATCCATCACTGGGCCCTGTCTCTGTGTAGCCTCAGTCTCCCTAAGCCGTGTGATAAAGGTGCATGTCAGCTCCCCTCCGCTGCTCTACTGCATCCAATCCCTGCAGAATCCACACAGAGGCTCCGGCGCCTGCAACGGCTCAACACTGGATAGGTTGGTACTGTACCTGCAGCCTGCTATGTACACAGCAGGACAGAAACATAAGGGCTTGAGCTTTTCTTTGGTCCTTTGGATACCTCAGACTCAGACCCTCTGTCCAGATTTCCTGCATATGACATCATCCTCTCTCTGTTACCAAAGGCAATTATAAAGGGTTGAGCTTATTGTGTGGCAAATCCCCAATCGGCTTGTCTGCACAGGGAGAGAGAGAAAGGGAGAGAGAGAGAGCGAGAGAGAGGGGGAGAGGGAGGGAGAGAGGGAGGGAGAGAGAGGGAGGGGGAGAGAGAGGGAGGGGGAGGGAGGGGGAGAGAGAGGGAGGGGGAGAGAGAGGGGGAGAGAGAGGGAGGGGGAGGGAGGGGGAGAGAGAGGGAGGGGGAGAGAGAGGGGGAGAGAGAGGGAGGGGGAGGGAGGGGGAGAGAGAGGGAGAGATCAGACTAGCAATGTGAGTTAAGATTACAACATCAGACATCCTTTAGTCCATTAGCGGCACAAACTTATGTTTCTTTTAGACATGCTTGTGTAGGCAGCTGAGAAGTTGATTCATATCGTTTCATTTTTATCGAGGAGGATAGTGAAAAACACTAACAATTTATTTTTGGTAATATTCCTTATGACTCTACACTGTCTGAGCCCTAATGACAGTAATTTACCAGCTCAAATGTATGTTTATAGCACAAATACCAATAATGCTAGGCAATTCCACTTTTAATATTTCATACCTAGAGGCTACTAACCTAGAGGCTACTAACGATGATACTCTGTGTTATGTAGATCGGTACAGTTGGGAGGCTTATAGACTCATCTGCACTGAACCCAGATGCCTCTGTAACACACTGATGTGGCATATCACCATTCATTGTAAATGAACCAATGCAATAAGCATTGTACAGCTCACAACTCCTAATATTGTAGCAGCTTATACAGTTGAGTACATGATTGCAAATACATTCACAATGCGTTACAGGTGGTTCCTCTATGCCTGTTACTTACCGATGCATTGAAAACACTCTAAAAAACGACTTATTTCTCTCAAAACTCTGCTTGTCAGAGATCACTAGACTTCATTGACTCCGGGAATACTCCATTTATTTTGGCTTGCCTGGCATGGGTGTTTCTGAGAGAAGCATATTGTTCCGTTCGGTGTGCAGGGGCGTAAATTGCATGCACTCTGTTTTAAGTAGTTTAAGATCAACCATAATGAAAAATATTGCTTTCAGTCATTTGTGTTCCTTACACAATTACCCCCCAAAAATATTATTGCCTTTCTACATGAAATGGGAGGGACATCTGGAGTTCTACCGAAGCTGTGCGCATGGAACGAACAGCATACTCTATCGCTTCAATTAGACCTTGTCGCCACCAATATCTATTGATAATGTGATGTGAACATGTATCGCAAGGCATACCTTTGATCATCAGAAATTAAGGAGATAGCACATCTGCCAGTTACCATCAAACACAACGTATCTTTAAAGAATAAAGTTCCAACTGAGTTTGAGAGAATCCTTTAGTATTCAGTAAAGCCAACTACTCAGATGTTCGATGTGGATAGAACAAAGATGACAACTGCCAGGGCTGAAGGTCAGCTACAAATAATCATAGATTTGAGCTTTTGTTGAATTAACTGAACCGACTTTACTTGGAAGCCTGATGGGAATCTCATAATTGAAATAAACTGTGTTGCACATTCAAAATGCTGGTATTTGTACAGGAGGATATATTATGGTATCGATCCCATGTTTTATGACGGAATTATTCTTTTTTTATGGTGGTGAAATAGACAAGGTTGTTTTCATTGATATGTTGTGTTTGTGAACATGAATGTCCAGCTGAGGTATTTATTTTCATAGGGAATGTCTTCCTAGATGTGTATATTTCAAACCATCTCAGTATCAGTCAGTATGCATTTATATTCCATGGACGTTGTGTTTTATTATGCCACTCTGTTGTGTAAGGAAATGTGTGCTTATAGGCAACAGATGCATGGGCATAAAACAACATGGCATCTGTACACTTTTTGGTGACTGTGGATTTTATGTGGCCTCAACATTATGGCTTTATCTCTCTCTATAGTCCCCAAATGATAAATCTGAAGATTACATCCATTATCACATATCTCCCCATGTATAGTTACCTTCCTGACTGACTTAAAAGCCTCACAATTCAAGAATATGAGACATACTGCAATTATCCATGTCCCCTGTCAATTTGAATTCTATTCTGTTTTGATTAAATGCGTAGAACACCAATCAATACAGTCATGCTTTGCTGTCTAAAAATCTAGCACTCTCATCCTGAAGCATCATTTCCTCTGAGGTTTATAGCAACCAGGGCTCAAATTAATACGAGATGACCAATGTGCTGCAAACCTTTTTCAGATTGCTTTTTAAATGCACCTATTTGTTTTAATCTCGGATCTCTGCCCTACCATTATGGTTTCCCATTAAGCCCTGAAAGACAGGCAGGAACCTGGCACATCATAGAAGCAAGAGCCCTAAACAGACATCTGTGTGCCACTCAGCCATGCCTTAAATACAGCAAGGCCGTAAATACATGGAATTGAATTAGTTAACATAAAGAATGAAACTTTCCCTCTAATTGGATTACTGTAAGTGATGGATGCCCCACTGGCATAGGGACAGACATATAAGAACATAACTTAATGTTTCCATGGATTTTAGCTGAGGAAATGAGGCTGTGATATGAATTAGCTTTGCCTTATAATGCAACCTGGTCTCAGAGCATTTCTTATTATTCTGTATGTAAATCCGAGATACTCCAGCTTACATTTCGTATGGTAGGTATTCATTTGTGGATGTCCATTACCGATTTCGTATGATATGTTACGAATTTGCAAAATGTACAATATGTTATGAATTTGCCGAACATATGATATGTTACGAATTCTAGCTAGGTGGCTATGTGGCTAACGTTAGCTAGGCTAGGGGTCATTGTTAGGGGTTAGGGTTAAGGTTAGGGTTAAGTTTAAGTTTAGGAGTTAGGTTAAAGGATTAAGGTAAGGGTTACAGGAAGGGTTAGCTAAAAGGGTTAGGGTTAAGGTTAGGGTTAGGGAAAGGTTTAGCTAACATGCTAGGTAGTTACAAAGTAGCTAAAAAGTAGTAAGTAGTTGAAAAGTTGCTAAATAGCTAAAATGCTAAAAATGTCCATGAAGACATTTGCGTTATAAATGGAATTTGCTTTTCATTCTACATTCCATTTTACTTCACGCCTCTGTTCTGGATCATGTGTCCTTAAGGGGAATGTTCCCTCAGAGCACCTAGGTGTTATGAAGGGAACCATGGTCAGGGCCTGGGCTCATTCTGCTAAGGCAGATTCCTCCTGAGCTCTATGACTCCACACAAGGAGGGTGCTCTCAATAATAACTCTGTTAGATGATATCTAATCCAAGTACTTGAAGTCTATCTGCACTCGCAATTGGTGTATTTCTTTCTCCATTTCCCATCTCCCAACAACACATGGGTCTATGAACTGCAGTACATGTCAATGATAGCGAATAGAAACATTATTAATGTGTTAATTTACAGGACAGGCGAGGTGTAAAGGGCTCAGGAGACTGCAGTTTGTTGGACCGAATGGAGATAAAGCTGGAGGAAACGACTTCTATGATGATGGGGATCAAATAGGAAATATGAATTATTAATCACAGGCGTTTTGTCCCTGATGCCCCCGAGGAAAAAGAGACTGCTGCAAACACAATCCCCATCCCATTTATTTTTATGGAAAAGTTATTCAAGTATGTACTTGAGATCAAATGGTTAGCAGAAGAGGAAATGTGAAAATAATGAGTGTCACAGTCCGGGTCCGGACATTTGGAGGCTTTTAACAAGCGATCAGACATTTTCTGCCGTCCAGCAATAAATTATGACCAAGAGAAAACTTAAACCCTCCCTATTTATTTCATTATTTAGCTAAGAGTTCATTTTTGTTTGCCAAGCGACCGGGACTTCTTTGAGAGATTAGGAGAATACACACAAAATAATCCAGTCTAGTTGGCCCTCATTAAACCAACCTGCACATCTCTGCCTCAGTTCAGCCATATTCTCCAGATAAACCAGCCCCACCACATTCATCTCAATGTAACCAGATGTATTACAATATTCTGCTGCATAGCATACATACCATAATGCATCATTTAAAACTCTCTAGCATAGAATTCCATTACAGAAAAATTATCGCTCTGCTGTGCCAAATGATAATCAACCTGCTTGAGTGCAACTTTGTTGACTCAGGGCTGTGCTTACAATGGGAATCACAGTAATTTTATGTGAAATATTAAGCGGCACTAGAGAAATCCAATCAGTGTTGCCTATATAGCAACAGAAAAACATGTCACATTGTATGGTATCACATGCGTCGAATACAACTGGTTTAGACTTTACAGTGAAATGCTTTCTTGCGAACCTTTCCCAACGATGCAGAGTTTAAAAATAATAATACAAATAAAAGAGTAACTAACACAGAGGAATAAAATAAAATACACAAGCATGGAGCTATATACAGGAAGTACCAATACCAGATCAATGTGGAGCTATATACAGGAAGTACCAATACCAGATCAATGTGGAGCTATATACAGGAAGTACCAATACCAGATCAATGTGGAGCTATATACAGGAAGTACCAATACCAGATCAATGTGGAGCTATATACAGGAAGTACCAATACCAGATCAATGGGGAGCTATATACAGGAAGTACCAATACCAGATCAATGTGGAGCTATATACAGGAAGTACCAATACCAGATCAATGTGGAGCTATATACAGGAAGTACCAATACCAGATCAATGTGGAGCTATATACAGGAAGTACCAATACCAGATCAATGGGGAGCTATATACAGGAAGTACCAATACCAGATCAATGTGGAGCTATATACAGGAAGTACCAATACCAGATCAATGTGGAGCTATATACAGGAAGTACCAATACCAGATCAATGTGGAGCTATATACAGGAAGTACCAATACCAGATCAATGTGGAGCTATATACAGGAAGTACCAATACCAGATCAATGTGGAGCTATATACAGGAAGTACCAATACCAGATCAATGGGGAGCTATATACAGGAAGTACCAATACCAGATCAATGTGGAGCTATATACAGGAAGTACCAATACCAGATCAATGTGGAGCTATATACAGAAAGTACCAATACCAGATCAATGTGGAGCTATATACAGGAAGTACCAATACCAGATCAATGGGGAGCTATATACAGGAAGTACCAATACCAGATCAATGTGGAGCTATATACAGGAAGTACCAATACCAGATCAATGTGGAGCTATATACAGGAAGTACCAATACCAGATCAATGTGGAGCTATATACAGGAAGTACCAATACCAGATCAATGTGGAGCTATATACAGGAAGTACCAATACCAGATCAATGTGGAGCTATATACAGGAAGTACCAATACCAGATCAATGTGGAGCTATATACAGGAAGTACCAATACCAGATCAATGTGGAGCTATATACAGGAAGTACCAATACCAGATCAATGTGCAGAGGTATGAAATATTTGAGGTAGATACAGTATGTACATGAAGGCAGGGTAAAGTGACTATACATCAGGATAGATAATAATAAGAGTAAACTAAAGAACAGAGTAGCAACAGCAAATTATAATTGTAAAAGTGTGTTAGTTTGCGTGTGTGTGTGTGCATATGTAGTGCTTGTGAATTTATGAGGGTTTTGTGTCGGTGTAACAGTGTAGTGTGTGTGTGAGTGTGTATATGGTGTGTATATAAAGTCTAGTGAGTGTGCCTCGGGTCAGTGCAAGATAGTCAGTGCAGTTAGTTCGGGGACCATTCATTTACAATTTAGCAGTCTGGCTATTTAGCAATCTTATGGTTTGGGGGTTGAAGCTGTCGCGGAGCCTGTTGGTCCGAGAGCCGATGGTCCGGTACAGTTTGCCGGACAGTAGCAGAGTGAGCAGTCTATGGCTTGGGTGGCTGAAGTCTTAGGCAATTTTTCGGGCCTTCCTTTGACACTTCTTCTGACACTGCCTGGTATAGAGGTCCTGGATTGCAGGGAGCTCGGCCCCAGTGATGTACTGGGCTGTCCGCTCCACCATTTGTAACACTTTGCGGTTATGTGCAGTGCAATTGCCATACCAAGCGGTGATGCAGCCAGTCAAGGTTCTCTCAATGGGGCAGCTGTGGACGCTAAGGAACTTGAAGCTCAACGACCCACTCCATCGATGTAATCCATTAATTATTTGCCAGACAATGTAAATACCTTTTAGTTAAAGTGTCACGTGTAATTGATTTAGTATTTTTCTCCGTTTTCTCCCTAACTTCATAGCGTACACTGAGTGTACCAAACATTAGAAACACCTGCTCTTTCCAAGACAGAGATTGACCAGGTGAATCCAGGTAAAATACTACCTTTAGTAAATCTACTTCAATCAGTGTAGATGAAGGGGAGGAGACAGGTTAAAGAATAATTTTAATTGCTACAGTATTTCTTGAGCCAAAGATCGCTGAAACAAATCACTGTTTATTTGGGTCAGTGGAATCCAATGCATTATGCATAGTACTTTGGGATGTGTCTGTGTTGACCAGGGAGTGTGTGTGCTTATCTGCAGTACTGATGTGATGTGGATGCCTTCAGCTCTCAGCCTTCCTCTGTGGTTGTCCATGGGAAGCTAGCTGATGAAGAAGTAGAGAGCCATGGTCACCGGTCAGCAGTGTTTATGACTAGTGTCAACACTCCTGACAGACTTCCCGGTGGATGATTTACACATTTCCCACAGCGAGCGCCGAGGGGGAAGCGGATTGCCTGTGGAGGAATAGGGAATTGTTTCACATGTGTCCTTCATGCCTAAGGAAGCTTAGTATGTGTTATGAATGTGTAGCATGTGATGTTTCTTTCTGAATATGAAACACATTAAACAACATTGTAAATAACAATATTTTGGACCATGTTGATTACCGGTATCTACTGTTGCTGGATTGTATTTACTATGCTTTTCACTAGGTCTCCATTGAGTTACCTTTCCATCCACCACCAATGTACATCACCCACCAATGTGGCAACCATTCTGCCAAGCACTTACCACATACCACAGTGGAGAGGTGAGGAATGATTGCACCAGTTCAAGTTGGAGATGATTAGATAACCGTGAAAATTGGAGGAGCCAGGTTAGGAATTTAGCCAGCACACCAGAGTCAATACCTCGATTTTTGCAATAAGTGTCATGTTTTTTTGTCACCACAGAGCCAGAACTGTGGTTCAAATGCCCAATCTCATACAACCCTGTAGATCCTAACTTACATGGAATGTCATGTGTTGCCAACTTAACATTGGTAGTAGGAATTCCATGGATGTATGATATGATATGATATGGACATTTCTGGCTTTGATATGGCTTACTTACTTACCTACTTATTTACTATGATGATATCTGAAAATGAATGCCATGCTCTGAGATGGGCCTCTGTGTCTATGCATTAACTATGCAGACTCAAATATTGCCAATAATATTGGGGTAGCGCTTTGTTCTGAAGTTTGAAGGATGGCACCCTTTGCAGGGCAGTGTTCCAATCAGTGCCCTTGGCCACTATGCTTTCTAATGTTCACCTCTTCTCTTTCCCCAGCCCCGATACTGCAGTTAACTATAGCAAGATGGAGGAACACACCTACAGGTCCTTAACACTGAGGCTTTGTGACAGAGCAGGATCATTTTCATTCATGAAAGCCATCTTTAATTGAAATCTTCGTTTGTCATTTGGAGTATCTTCCCAGGTACACCATGAAACAGTCTCTGACGTAAGCGGTGCATTGGAATTATTATATAATTAGGAATTAAATAGGTAATGCATTCTGAGCTTGACTCTGGGGGAAGTTACATTCTCACATTTCTATCACATTTCTCTTTTGAATGACACCTTTTTGTTCTTGCAAAGCACAGATAAGGCTAATTGGACAGTTGAGAGGCTCATGAATTGATGATATGGCTTGTGTTGCTTTCAAGATGTGGACAGAATTAATGAATGAAAGGTCTTTCTCAGCTTCCTTGAGTTCTGTGTGACCTTGGAGGTGTTTGTGGAATATATCTTAGTTTTTTTTTTCGTCTCTTTTCCTTGTCTCCTTTTGACAATGACAAATGAGGCTTTACATGCATACCAATCTGACACGCAGATGGAATATGGTGACACTCTGAATGTGAATTCTCTGAACGATTCGAGTCATCGCTAAAGTAGTCATTAGTGGTCAAATCAATGCCAATATAAAGACTGCAGTAAGAGGAAGCAGTACATTGGTCTTTAATAAGTCCCATCCTGTCTCTGCCATAATGATGCTTTCTAAAAGTATGCATATTTTCTCATCTTTGAAAGCCTTGTCCAGACATGAAATGCAATTATTTATGTATAGTGGATAAGCATTATGGAGTTTTTTTTTCTGTCATTAGAGATGGCTGTTAATACACTTTGTATAGAACAGCTTGGCAATAATTGTTATATCAATGTTGTTGTGAACCAATATGTTTCAATGAATTAATCAGCTGCTCACATTGCCAAAATGCCCAACTAGCTCTCACAGTCTCACGTCTGAATTAGATGTTTATCAAATGTCAAATTTCTAAATTGTTACAAACAACACATTTTGAAGTCTTTAAGGTTAAGTTTAGGCATTAACGCCAAAATCTTAAGGTTAGGCATTAACTCTGAATGGTTACGGTACGGGTTAAGGTTTGGGATATGCTTAAAATAAAAATATCAAAAACAACGTTCTATCACTGGATTCAAACGTACAACATTTGGAATCAGAGGCAGAGGCATATTCACCATCCGAGTCCACAATGCCATTGCAAAACTTACTTGAAGGTGAAAGCACTCATTGGTACCACTCGTGCCAGTTTCCACGTCATCTCCCAACGTAATCTTACAGCCAACCAATTCCAGCCATGCATTGCTTAGGTTCTCTTTTTTGTTGGGGGGGGGGGGGGGGTGAGTGCGCAGTAAGGATAGCTATCCTCTTGTGTAGGCTATGCTGCACCTGTAAAACATATTTGGATTAACAGATGAACAGTAGGCTATTAACTAACTCGTGCTCGCTCCACAGGACCGTTTACGGTTTTGCCTTTTAAAGCAAAGAAAGCATTGTGTCTCGACAAGCAGTGGGATTTCTAAACCAAATATGGGGGTTTGTGGATACTTGGCCGTGTCCAGGAAGTGGATACTTTGCCGTGTCCAGGAAGTGCCTGGTGGTTCTGTCTTTCAGACTGCTGTTTCTCGTCCTCGCTGGTTTGCATGTCCACAGTCAAGGGGAATCCCAAACCCATAGTAAAGTGATGGACAATATTACCGTCAGGCAAGGCCAAAACGTCTTTCTCAGGTGCGCACATGCGGACATCGTCACACACGGCTTGGCTCAACCGGTGAGCATTGTTGACTACAAACTTTCTAACAACCGTGGGTCAGACTGTTTGTTCCCACACTCGGGATTCTGTCTCTCTATTTGTTACATGGGCTTTTGGCGTCCCATCCCATTCTAACCACCTCTCGCCGACTTTGTATTCATGTTACTTGATGAAATTGTGTATAATATAATCTTGTTGCCACCTGATGCACATTCAGATGTCATACATCAGCACTGCAGAGCTCTCCCTGTCCTATGCCGTGCCTTGATTGTATTACTGTTGATGATATCTGGTTATGTGTATGTACACCCTGGCCCATCTACTGTTGCTAGCCCCAATTCTGATTCTGACTTGTGCTCTGATATCTGCTTCACTGATTTCTGCTCTCGTAAAGTCCTGAGTTTTCTGCACGTTAATACTAGAAGATAATTGCCTAAAATGGATCAATTGAAAGTGTGGGTTCACAGCTCTAATCCAGATGTTTTGGTCATTACTGAGACATGGTTAAGGAAGAGTGTCTTGAATACTGACGTTAACCTTTCCTTTCTGGTTATAACCTTTTTCGGCAAAACAGATCTTCCAAAGGTGGGGGAGTGGCAATTTTTTACCAAGGATCACCTTCAGTGCTCGGTTGTCTCCACCAAGTCTGTCCCCAAACAATTTGATTTGCTGGTGGTAAGTATTAAACGTTCAAATAGCTCTTTGTTGACTGTTGTTGGGTGCTATCCTCCATCAGCACCGGCCTGTACCCTACCTGCCTTAAGCTTTCTCCTGGCCCCTTACACTAAGTCTGAATTTGTCCTGCTAGGTGGCAACTTTTCAACTACCTACTACTTTTGATCTACTTTGTAACTACCTTAACCCTTTTAGCTAACCCTACCTTAACACTTTAACCTAACTCCTAAACTTAAACTAACAATGACCTCTAGCCTAGCTAACGTTAGCCACATAGCCACCTAGCTAGAATTCGTAACATATCATACGTTTGGAAAATGTATAACATATTGTACATTTTGCAAATTTGTAACATATCATACGAAATGGGTAATGGACATCCACAAATTAGTATCTACCATACGAAACATACAGAATAATAAGAAATGCTCTGAGACCAGGTTGCATTATAAGGCAAAGCTAAATCTTTCTCAGATTATATATATTTTTTATTTATTTAACCAGGCGGTCAGTTAAGAACACATTTTTAATGACGGCCTACACCGGCCAAACTCGGATGACGCTGGGGCAATTGTGCGCCGCCCTATGGGACTCCCAATCATGGCCGGTTGATACCATATCATCTTAGACCACTGCGTTACTTGGGAGCCCATTATTAGCAATGCCACAAGGTATGACTCCAAACACCCAGAAAAGGCTACTCTTCTTGATGTTATCCTCACAAATAATCCTGGTAGGTATCAGTCTGGTGTTTTCTGTAATGACCTTAGTGATCACTGTTTTATAGCCTGTGTTCGTAATAGCTACTCAGTCAAACAACCTGTCCTGATTTGTCATAGACGCTTGCTAAGAAACTTGACTTAATGAGCAAGCCTTCCATCATGAACTGGCTTCTGTAAAAATGGAATAGAATCAGCTTCCCCTCTGTTGAAGATGCTCGGAACCTTCTTTTTTGATATTTTCAGTGGTATTATTAACAAACACGCCCCCATAAAGAAAATTAGAATTAAAAACAGGTTCAGCCCCTGGTTCAACCGTGATCTTGCAGAGTTACTCCACCTCAAGATTTGCATTTGGCGAAAGGCCCGGCACATGCATACTCAGGCTGACTGGCTCTCGTTCATGCAAATTAGAAATAAGTGCACTCAGGTTATCCGGAAGGCCAAAGTTAAGGAGCCGTTCTCTCTCTGTGGGTCTAATACAAAGAAATTCTGGAAAACAGTTAAAGACCTGGAGAATAAACCCTCCTCCTCACAGCTGCCCATGTCCCTTAAAGTTGATGATGGGGTTGTTACTGACAAGAATCACATGGCTGAGCTCTTTAATCAACACTTCATTAAGTCAGGATTCCTATTTGATTCAGCCATGCCTCCTTGCCCATCCAACATTTCTTCATCTGCCACCTCTTCTAATGCAACTATCCCTGATGTACCTCCCTCTTTTACCCCTGCCCCACTACAAACTTTTTCCCTGGAGGCAGTTACTGAGTCCGAGGTACTAGGAGCTCCTGAAACTTGACCCCCAAAAAACATCTGGGTCAGATGGTTTAGACCCTTTCTTCTTTAAGGTTGCTGCCCCTATCATCGCCAAGCCAATCTCCAAACTTTTTAACCTGTCTCTCCTTTCTGGGGAGGTTCCCATTGCTTGGAAGGCAGCCACGGTTCGTCCTTTATTTAAAAGGGGAGATCAAGCTGATCCTAACTGTTATAGGCCTATTTCTATTTTGCCCTGTTTATCAAAAGTGTTGGAAAAATGTATCAATAATCAACTGACTGGCTTTCTTGATGTCTATAGTATTCTCTCTGGTATGCAATCTGGTTTCCGCTCAGGTTATGGATGTGCCACTGCAACCTTAAAGGTCCTCAATGATGTCACCATTGCCCTTGATTCTAAGCAATATTGTGCTGCTATTTTTATTGACTTGGCCAAAGCTTTTGATACGGTAGACCATTCCATTCTTGTGGGCCGGCTAAGGAGTATTGGTGTCTCTTTGCTAACTACCTCTCTCAAAGAGTGCAGTGTATAGAGTCAGATAATCAGCTGTCTCAGACACTGCCTGTCACCAAGGGAGTACCCCAAGGCTCAATCCTAGGCCCCACGCTCTTCTCAATTTACAACAACATAGCTTAGGCAGCAGGAAGCTCTCGCATCCCTTTATATGCAGATGATACAGTTTTATACTCAGCTGGCCCCTCCCCGGATTTTGTGTTAAAGGTTCTACAACAAAGCTTTCTTAGTGTCCAACAAGCTTTCTCTACCTTTAACCTTGTTCTGAACACCTCCAAAACAAAGGTCATGTGGTTTAGTTAGAAGAATACCCCTCTCCCCACAGGTGTGATTACTACCTCTGAAGGTTTAGAGCTTGAGGTACACTGGCCTACTCTCAGCACATATCAAAGCTGCAGGCTAAAGTTACATCTAGACTTGGTTTCCTCTATCGTAATCGCTCCTCTTTTACCCCAGCTGCCAAACTAACCCTGATTCAGATGACCATCCTACCCATGCTAGATCACAGAGATGTAATTCATAGATCGGCAGGTAAGGGTGTTCTCAAGCGGCTAGACATTCGGCCATCAGATTTGCCACCAATGCTCCTTATAGGACACATCACTGCACTCTATACAGCTCTGTAAACTGGTCATCTCTTAATACCCGTCGCAAGACCCACTGGTTGATGCTTATTTATAAAACCCTCTTAGGCCTCACTCCCCCCTATTTGAGATATCTACTGCAGCCCTCATTCTCCACATAGAACCCCGTTCTGCCAGTCACATTCTGCTAAAGGTCCCCAAAGCACACACATCCCCGGGTCGCTCGTTTTTTCAGTTCGCTGCAGCTAGTGACTGGAACGAGCTGCAACAAACACTCAAACTGGACAATTTTATCTCAATCTCTTCATTCAAAGACTCAATCATGGATACTCTTACTGACAGTTGTGGCTGCTTTGTGTGATGTATTGTCATCTCTACCTTCTTGCCCTTTGTGCTGTTGTCTGTGCCCAGTGATTTTTGTGCTGCTATCATGTTGTGTTGCTGCCATGTGGTTCTTATATTGTGTTGCTACCTTGATGTATTGTCATGTGTTGCTGCCATGCTATGTTGTTGCCTTAGGTCTCTCTCTATGTAGTGTGTTGTCTCTCTTGTCGTGATGTATGTTTTGTCCTATATTTATATTTTTATTTTTTAATCCCAGCCCCCGTCCCCGAAGGAGGTCTTTTGTTTTTGGTAGGCCGTCATTGTAAATAAGAATTTGTTCTTAACTGACTTGCCTAGTTAAATAAAGGTTAAATAAAACAAATACAATAAAAGTCCTCAGACATGGATGGATATCAAATACTGACTTGTATCACGGGTGACCCGGCTGAAAACGTAATGGTCCAGTATAGTATCACAGCCCCAACACAGTCTCCATTCATCGACCATCAGCAATAGGCAGTGATAGTGCTGTAACTCTTAAAGCAGAGCAATCAAAGTGAATGGACAGGCAGTGGAAGCATTATGCCACTCGTTACTGTGTTTCCTCTCAGTGAAGGGATTATGACTGATGTTGTGGTCTAGAGGGAACAGTGGGTGTTTACCTCAACTGATCAATAGAAAACTCTAAAAAGGGCTTATTTTTCAAAACAGAGATGTAGCTTTGTGAGTACTCACCAGCAACATTCTTTGAATAATCATAATTATAAAAGGGGTTGTTTGGGATCCTGGATGCTGATTGGTTGATATGCGGGACAACAACTCCCACACAATACCAAGACGTGTTAATCTCATAATTCCACTGTCCCGCAGTCCAGGCAGAAAATTCTGTCTGCCTCTATAGCCTGTGCAATATTGTATAATTTTACTAATGCGATCTCTCCCATACCAGCAACGAAGAGGTAAGCACTGGCTGTCACCAACCAGCTCCGGGACCATGGACAGTTCTTCCACTCATGTGCCATCAACGGAAACGTCACTATTAACGTCACCAACTAGCTTGGTTAGCTCGGACTCTACAACCATAATAGTTGCTGCCTCAGGTATTATTGCTTAAATAGTATTTTATCTTTGTGTTTAGAACAGCTGTCTGGTCTTTGGTAAATTGGTTACTAAAACAATTTTTTCTTCCTCACATAATGCCACACTTCAATGATAAGAACTTAATATATCCTGGGTAGAAAAGGAAAAACTTGAATCTTTATATATTTTCTCTCAACACAGTGGATAAACTCACCACCTCTGTCAATGTGTTATCCAACTCCTGTGGGCAAGATCATATTTGTTAGTTCGCTGTCTGAAAAAGTGGATCTTCCCACTCGCCCGGTATACAAAGGCTCTATATGAAAAGGTACTGTATCTCTGTACACAGTGTTTGATGAATAGCCCCTTGTACATCGCATGTCTTATCCATACTAAATACTTAAACAGGGAGCACAACGTTCTGTTTCCCTGGAAGTCAAAGGGAATTATGCTCATGGAATTCTGTAGCATATGTTACGTAATGCTGTAAATCTTCGCACGAACGCATCTGCTAAGCTGAAGAAATTAAGCGTTCTGTGTCTCGTCATCATCGGGACCCTCCTGAGCCCTCTAAGGTCGCAGAGATCATTCGCCTTTTAAAAATGGCTTAACACCGACTGCAAATGATCACTGCTAGAGAATGACAAAGCTGATGATCTCTGGTGTCGATTCTCTGGGTGCTTCAGGGCGATAAATCTTCCTCACCAGGAAAACCTTTTTCACCTTGTAGTTCTAACATAACATGAGAAATGATAAAAAGGCGAGGTGGAACTCACCATTTTATAGGACTTCTAGCCTGGGGTTCTGAAAGGGCCTAATGAATCATCCACCTCCATACGTTCTGCAGGCCACTACTCCCCCTCTAACAGAATGCGGTGGCCTACTGAGGCTGTGTAAATGACGTAGACTGGAGAACCACAGTGGACATGGCTCAGTGCTCACTATCTGAGGGGAAAAAGAGACGGGCATGGTGTTTCTGATAAATAAGACACGTTCAGAGAGGATGGGAGTTGTCAGAGGCCATGCTCTGGAAGTTCACAGTGAAGCGCTTCATGGAGTTCTGCAAAGGGTCTGTTGGGAATATCGTGTCAGTCTCAGTGCCCTTATACCATACATACTGTGATGCATAGATATACTGTAAAGCATGGCTTCCAGACACTGGTGAATATTTTAACTGCACACATACATACAAACAGTACAAATTCTGTAACACATTTAAATATGAAATTGTAAACACAAGCTGCTCAGTTGCTATTATCTCTCCTGCTACAAATAGTCTTTGTAATAACATCACATGCATGAGACGTATACTACACACATGTGATAGAAGATCATATTTTCTGGTATATAGATAATTCTAACTGCCAATTATCCCATGTTTCCATTATACTGGCTCGTCAATTTGAGGGTCATATTCAGATTTGCAAAAAACGCTGATTTTTTTTTTATGGAGTAGCATGCCAAGTTTTTGATGTGCGTATTTGTTTATGTCTTGGAGAAATATTGTGAGTATGTATATTTTTAATTGGGAGACAGGCAGCCAGGCAGGGGAAGCTGGTTATATTTTTTTCTGCTGCATGCTTGTTGTGCGTAGCTGCTGCTTTTCACTCTGCTGTATGTTCACCCTGATATGCACCCTCAGGCAGTGTGACTTTCATTATTTCTTTTGAAACTTTCATCTGAATTCTCAGAGGGATTAGCCCTCTTGATTCCTGACACAGTCAATGAAAAACAAGTCTCATACACTGGGAGGCTTACAGCTGGCAAAGCCATGCTCAACCCTCCCTCCCTCCCTGCCTTCCCCGTACTGTGTATGTTGGCGCTGTGATGATTTACACAACAAGTGGATGCTCTTCTCTGTTGTTGTGTTTCATGTCAAAGCTAGGGTCATCTTCAGTTTTCACTGAAATTCATCAAAGCTTCAGAGCTAGAGGTTAATTCGGGGGAAAATATTAGTCATTTTCCATTCCATATGAAAGAAGAAGAATTTGAATGTCATGATTTGTGGCATAGCAGGTCCAAACCTCACCCTATACTAATGGTATATGAGTCAACTCTCAATATGTGTCACGATCTGCTATAGAGAGAGAGACCAAGGCGCAGCACTGAAGTAGTTCGACATATTTTATTAAATGCGAACTTGAAACACAAAACAACAAAGCGTGAGTACACGACTGTAAACTGAGTGTCAGTACAAAGGCACATAACACAAAGAATGAACCACAATGCAGGTGGGAAATATTACAACATAAATAGGGTCCCCAATTAGAGACAACACATAGCAGCTGCCTCTAATTGGGGACCAACACAAATTAACAACATAGAGTTCACCTAGAACTCTACTGTCAGGCCCTGACCGCGACAAACATAGAGAAGCCAGAGGCCTTCCTACGGTCAGGACCTGACAATATGAAAATAATGAGGGTGATTGAAAGGATGGAATTGATGATGTTGAAGAAATAGATTTGGTAGAACTCACAAATGTGACTTTAAATGAATGTAAGCCGTTTTATTTGATCTCGAGTGAACTTATCTCTTGTCTTTAGTATTCAATTCACACGTACCTCTGAGCAACACTGTGCAATTTGTCTTTTGAGCATTACCATGCCTCATTCCTCTTCAATGAGGGGTGTGTACCCATACAGGCTGCAGAGCACCTTGGAGATCTGTATGTGAGATTCACTGCTCACTTTATGTCTGCGAATGATAATTAGCCTATCTTACCTCCGGTGCTCCCAAACCAAGCATGTTCATTAAGAATGGACAGGGCACTATGATCACCTTCTGCGCCTGCAAGAATAATGTTGAGCCTGTTTATGTGGTAGTCCGGGGAAAATGTTGCAGTCCAGATTCCTACTACTGTACGGAGAGTCTGTGGATTATTAAATAGTCTCTCTGAATCCTTTGGGGTTTTAAATGCTGTGTATTGTTGACACCCTCCCTCCTTCCAGTTCTCCTTTGTAGCTTATCGTTGTCAGCAGTTGTATTACTTTGCAATGTGCTACTAAGCAGGTGGAGGTAATCTATCTCTTTTGCCTTTCAGTTATGGTTTACTGTCCGGGGGACTGGACACAAGTGTCTCCAATAATCCCTTAATTAGGCGATGATGGACTGTTCATTTAGTATGCAAAGCTGCAAATCTGCCTCTCCACTGAGCGGGGAGTGCCTCTGCAGTGGTACGCCAGGCCAGCGCTAATGATCTCAGCAAGTGGCAGCAATCCATTGCAGCGCTGCAGCGAGGGCATATTAATCTTGCAGGTGATCTGGTTGATGAATGACCCCAGGTCAAAAGCCCTGGCAGATCCCGCCTTAATTATGCTGAGGGAGCCACACCTGGGAGGCACCGGGCCGCACTGCACCGTGGGGACATCTTGCAGGTTCAGGGATGGCTGCCTGGCTGGGACTCCGGAGGATTGGAACCATTGCAGCAGCTTACAGGTTGCTCTCTTCTCACCACAGCCTACTGCTGGACGAGGAAGTAGAGGCTCCAAAGCGCCCTGGGAGAGATGACAGTGTTTCCTGATGCCGCCACTCCAGGGAGGAGATGATGGGTGGGACATGCTCCCCAGGCGGAACATAGTTTAACGGGCAAATAGAAAGTCATCAATCCCCAGACACATCACAATGCTAGGACATTAGGAGCCAAGTGATTTCGCAGGGTCTTCTCTCCTAATGTGAGACTCTTTGAAGGAGCTTTTTTCTTTCTTGTGATATGGCTTCGAATGGTGCGGTGCATTTTCACTACTGCTCCAATGGCACTCCATAAATTCACAGTGCTCAGCAGGCCAAGTGTTGAAACAGCTACACACCCAATGACCCCCAGATAGCCCAGTAGAACCACAATGTATAAGTACAGCATATGAGAAGGAAATGATTTCATCTGACCAATTCAGGATTAACCTTATATCTCTGAATAATGACTATAACCATTCCAAAAATAGTCCATGCTAAGTGAATCATGAAGTGGATCAACAGACCAAATTAATCTAAAGATCTCTGGCCCATTGTCTCTTTCAACATTCTTCCTGATCCTCTCTTGCTCTGACCCTTAATACTGTAAAGGTCTGCCAGTGTTCAGGGATGGTATTATGCTTCTGTCTCTCAAAGACAGATTGACCATACATAATGTATTGCAAATTGCCATGAAGTCTGTCAGGCAGAAACAATATGATAACGAACAAGCCATAGCATAGTCTTTAATGAAGCAAGAGCCTTGATAAAAGTTCTGCTCCCCAAGGACCTGCTGATGGTGGCCCTATGGGGATCCAGTGGGAGAGGCCTAATACAGGTAACTGCCAAAATAAAGGAAACACTGCATGTGTGCATGTACTTGTGTGTGTCTCAGTCACCAGATCTCAACCCATTTTAACACTTACTGAAGATTCCTGACAGGCGCCTGAGACAGCGTTTTCCACCACCATCAACAAAACACCAAATGATGGAATTTCTCATTGAAGAATGGTGTCGCATCCCTCCAATGGAGTTCCAGACATTTGTAGAATTTATACCAAGGCGCATTGAAGCTGTTCTGTCTCTATTAAGACACTTTATGTTAGTGTTTCCTTTATTTTGTCAGTTACCTGTACATCTCAACTCTGGTGCTGCGCGAGGATCAGACCCCCTCTGTTCTCCCTCTAGGTATGGTCTCTTGGTCTCCACTGGTTGCTATATCGAACATACAGTATGACCCATTCTGAGGTTATTGGATTATTTCGCCCAACAAACCCCACTGTGGATAATTTGTCCCTTTTCTTGCAGTCCTAAGTGGTGACTTTTTATCAGGCCAAATTTGTGAAACCTCATTATCTTTTGTGTTTGGAATGAGGATCAATAGGGATTTATCCTTTGTTTTATTTAATACATTGGAATAGAGGAAAATACCCATTGTACATTTTCCAACTGCTTTCTATGTAGGATATTGCCTTAAAAGTTAGTTTCATTTGACTTCGCTTTCATTTATCATATTCACGCCTTTAATTGTTCTGCCGGCTTCCGTGGGAGTTTTGAAGCACAGAGAAGCCACTCTTATCCGGCCACAACCTTGGAGACAACTGCTGCATTGCAAACATCCAACAAATTGATTTAATTGCATTCACATACAATAAAGTTTGGATGTAAAAGGTCAGCAGGAAATGATCCAAAGCCCAAAGGAGGTTGTTTTAAGGGGCCAGCTGAATTTAATTCACATCCATCACTTTTTATCATCTAATTAGTTCACAGAATGGCAGGCTGGTCAACATTGGGGGGAAAACAGTATTATCGATCACATAAAGGCCTGGTATCTATCACTTCACCTTCGCATTGACAGACTCCAGACATTTTTTAACCATGGGAGTCTATGTGGCTTCAGCAAAGTGTTCTGAGCATCTCACTGAAGTGACACTTAGCCAAACATCATGCCTCTACAGCCCGTTGCTGTCATCCTCTTGTGACAGTTTACAATAAATACTGTGTTTACTGACGTTAGCTAATTATTTATATCATCGATTGATTTCAGTCGATTTAAGGAAAATAATTACTTTGATCTTGGACATTGCTGCTATCATTGCATTGCTTTTGAATACTGCATCTGTGACTATGTGACTATATAGTGCTCTTGTGGTGCACCACAGCAGCTCATTACGTCAGTGTAAGGTTAAAACATGCAGGGAGTTCATTCATATAAACCACCTGTATCGATGGGAAATGATATAAATTCCAGTCAGCTCATAATGACTTCAAACAATGATTTGCCACATTGATGAGTTGAGGTTACAACCCTCTACAGCACGTATTTTTCTCTAATGAAGGCATAGATATAATTCAGTAAGAACTTTTCATTTTGAAATATTGACTCCATTTTATGCCAATTTTGAAGAATGCAATCAAAATTGATTTACTGTAATAATCCCTCCCTAATCTTAAAACACAGACATTCTGAGACAGACTGTCTTCCTCCAGAAAAAGAAAAAGCACTCAGGAGACAATGAGTCCTGGATATAGCGTCTCAGTGATCCCCTTAGGCCAGCTCCAACTACCTCCACATTCCACAACCCACACTGTACCAAAGTACTTTATAACTTTTCTTCTGCTGTTGATGCCAATACATGCATTATGCAAAAGTAATTATCTCAAGTTAGGTGTTATCAGCCAGTTGTTATATATAATTATAAACTGGGTGGTTCGAGCCCTGAATGCTGATTGGCTGAAAGCCATAGTATATCAGACCGTATACCATGGGTATGAAAAAACATTTATTTTTACTGCTCTAATTACGTTGGTAACCAGTTTATAATAGCAATAAGGCACCTCAGGGTTTTGTGTCGTGCTTAAGAACAGCCCTTAGCCGTGGTATATTGGCCATATACCACATCCCCTCTGGCCTTATTGCTTAATTAGAACTTACCAATCTTCAATTACCAATCAACAATTATTATATTAACAGTTATTATAACTTCTAGTCAACCAAATGTCACATGTGTGGACTGGATCCCTGATACAGTACTTGAATGGCAGTGGAAATACAGGTAACTGCCAAAATAAAGGAAACCCCAACATAAAGTGTCTTAATAGTGCCTTTTGGCCACCACAAGCCAGAACTGTTGTAATGCACCTTGGCATAGATTTTACAAGTTTCTGGAACTTTATTGGAGGGATGCAACACCATTATTCCACAATAAATTCCATAATTTTGTGTTTTGTTGAAGGTGGTGGAAAACTATGTCTAAGGTGGTGCACCAGAATCTCCCATACGTGTTCAAATGGTTTGAGATCTGGTGATTGAGACGGCCATGGCATATGGTTTACATCGTTTTCATGTTCATCACTCGTGCCCTGTGGATGGGGGCATTGTAATCCTATGGGTGCATAGCAATGATAGCCAAAATAATGGCCTGCCCAGCATTTTTATACATGACCCTAAGCATGATGGGATGTTAATTGCTTAACTAACACAGGAACCACACCTGTGTGGAAGCACCTGCTTTCAATATACTTTGTATCCCTCAGTGTTTCCATTATTTTGGAAGTTACCTGTACATAACGTTAATATAACAACATATACTGTATGCTGAAGTGGCTGTACAGTATGTACCACAGCTGCTAAGAAAAAAGCACAAGGAAGGGTGTGATTTATCTGCCTTTCTCCCTGTAAGAGATGTCCTATTGGATTGTACAGCATTTCCTGTCCTGTGGGAGGCCATGGGTCTAATGCAAAAGAGCTGCACTTTGATTTTTTGTTCACTACTCCAGCATTATTGCTTTTTGCAATGTGCACCGTCTTGGCAATAAAATATCTTAGGTCTCACCTTTTTTCTTCTGTGCTCAGTCATTTCAGCCACTGTTTGATTTGCCAAACTGCTGGTTACACAATCTTAGAGATGTGATGGGAAGAGAAATTTGGCCAAATAAACTTTCTCTCATACTTTCAGATGTTAAAACTGTAAGATGACCTCTGCCATTCTGCTTTGAGAGTGATGAGCCCTCCATGTATTGTTGTTCAGGCATTGCTGTGGTGCAGATATTTCCGGTGTGTTTCAGGAGTAATGATGAATGAGACTCTCTGATAAAAGGAGACATTTCTCAATGGCCCACAATCTTTACCTCCCAAAAGGGCATAAGTCAAATTTGTCAACTTTTTTAATAATTCAAAGTACAATACTGACTGTCACCTTGTGCAATACATGTGCTACAGATATTTTCTCCCTACATAAGCATCTTCAATCCAAAATACCATAAGGCTACGCGGCCTAGTGTCCCTTCCAGCTCACTTACAATGCACTCCCTAGCACTGTCATGTGGCCCTCCTTTGTACCAGACCAGCATACATGAGAAGCAACAACCTCTTTGATATGAATTGGTGGAGTGAAAGACGATTTTCATCACATATAATTTCCATCGAAAAAAATATTGATCTATTCTCCAACCATCCATCCTACCTTGTGTAAATCTCCCAAGATCACAGTTACTGAAATGCAAGTATTGCACTGTTCCAGAGAACACAAGTAGGGGGCAGCCATGGGCTGCTTGTAAAATAATTATTTAGTAGTAGTAGTAGTTAATAATAATATTAATAATAATAATAATAATATTAATTATTATTATTGTTATTATAATGACACATTTTATTCAGTAAATAATTTGAGGCAATTCAAATGTAGCTTACAGTAGTTGGGTAAATTAACTTTCAGATTTCTTCTCCACTGGGTTAAGTGTATACAGGGAAATACACCGATGTCTACGTTCCCTACTCACCCTTACACTCATCCAGCAATATCTTTGCTGATCATAAGGCATAGAAAAAGGAGAGGAGGAGGAATAGTCATCCCGCCTTCCCAATGCCATCTCAGTGCTATCTGGCTGTCGTATCTGACGTCTCATTGGGTTTCCTACACTCTGGCACGGATTGTGAAAAGTGGGTGCTCACTTACTGAGTTTGTGGTGCTCCTACTAATATGGTGCCTGTATACTAGTGTTTCGGTGCGGGTGAGCTCACACAGTTGACGCGCACATCGTATCTACCAATCAACAGAAGGCATTAGGACCAATCAACAGAAGGCATTAGGACAGCAAGCAACATTCCTGGCCACTGAGAGAGAGGAGTCAATGAATATTTATTCAAAGGTTGTTCACTTTCAACTGCACAAAGTTAGCAGTGAGAGGACCAATGTGTGGCAGTTTTTTCACCCTCGTTGGGAAGATCCTCCGGATTTGTAATTGGCCGTTTTGAATCTACTGTGGTGCTTGTCAGTGTATGGGGATGAAGACGTGCTTCGCACACTACTTCAAACACTTTGCCGTTCCCTTTTTTCTGTTCCCGTTAAATGCCAAGACTTCGGCCATCACACTCTGCCCATTTCAAACCAGCCTACTCATTTGGAAGGACGACAGATCGCATGCTTTCTAACCCGCAAATTCAGTCCAATAAATTGTGACATTGGCTGTCAGCGTTGGAATAAGAAATCGATAGGCTACTCAAAAAAGGGACGCGATATTCTTTCGGAATATTAAAGATCAATTTCCTGAATCCTTATAACCATGCGAATTGGGGGATATACTGGAGTGGTTTAGCTATTCGCATTTTCAAATGGAGCAGTGTTGATAGTGACAAGATTATTGTTGTTGAGTGTCCATGCAAGATTTGGGGTGGAAACATGTCTGGCCACTTATTTGAGAGGATCACTGCTATCAGATATGGCATTTTGGTCCAGCACTTCGGTTTTTACCTCTAAAGTGCCCCGGAAAATGTTATTTATGTTCACCCTCTCCCTTTCTGTCACCTACTTGTTCTATAGCTTGATGAACTGTTACAACTCGTTACAGTTCCCCTTGCAAGAGAACTACGTGTACCAAGGGAGGCTTGTGACGGAGGAGACAACTTTCGTGACATTAAGGGAGAAACTTTATTCCACTTCACCCCAGGGCTATTTGGACGAGGAGCTGATAGAGGTGACTACCGCCACTGAGCAAACGGTTGCAATTTCCACTGTCAAAGATAATGTGGAGACCGAACAAAGAACATTGGATTGGGTTAGGAATCAGGCGGCTCCGACTAAAGCTGCGGCGGTGTATCAATCTCGTGCTCTGGAGAGGGACCACCAGGAATTCAGCACCACGGACAACGAACTCAGGGTGAACTGCACCTCGGATTATGGGGTGAAAAAATTACCCCAAGCCATTATAATTGGGGTGAAGAAAGGAGGTACCAGGGCTCTGCTAGAAGCTTTGAGGGTCCATCCCGACATCCGAGCCGTTGGGAATGAGCCTCATTTCTTCGACAGGAACTACGAGAAAGGGCTGGATTGGTACAGGTGCGCGCATCGACTCTCACTTCACCCTGTCTTGTTCAGAGGTCTCACTACCCCATGTAACACAAACCATGTGTTGGTAGATACTTTAGATTATCTCTAATAATAATAAGTAGGCCTATACCACTGTATCAATGCCATTATTCATGATAGTCATAATAATCCTAATCATTATAAAATAATGCTTAAAAATAGCCTACCTATTAGATTGGATATCTGCCGAGTAACTGCTTTAAAATTTATTATAGTCTAGGAAAATATCCCCCACTTGTTTAAAATCCAACAATACAAAGCAGTTTATCAGGTAGCCTAATCCTTCTATCTATTCAGCTGCATCAAAATGAGAGCTAGACTGGTTTGGACGATAAGCTAAAATATTAATATCACTTAGAAACCATACCTAGGGAACAAAGTATCCTTTATGCATCACACCTTTATACCTTGCTTCTGAAGTACAGTGAACCGAGTTTTACAATAATATACAATGTTTTATCATAGTATGAAATTATATGAATATAGCATACAGCAATAGCCAAACTATTAACTATAAAGTCAATCAGGTGTAACAATGTATTCCATTAAGCTCTTGCTTATTCAGATCCCCCTACAGTTATGGTATTACCTTTCTATAGCGTTTAGAACTGCCCCTGTGCAACAGGTCTGGTACCTTAGCAGTGGACTTTGGGTTTGGGATGTTGAGTCAGTATTCATACTGTACCACATGTTCTGTCACAAATATTGACAATGTTGCCTCATTTTGACAAAATGTATTTCCATCTGATAATAGCTAGTTCCCAACTATGGAATACTGAGTTTATTTTGCAAATGCTGTGTAATATCCACCATTGCAGAAAAAAAGCCCCATAGCTTGATAACAAAATGAAAACATTCTGCTCAAACCGAGATCCATATCGGATTCAGTGTACATTGGAGGAATTGTCAAAAAGTGGCCATTTTAAAGCTATTTAATCTGACACAGAGCTGAAACCAAATGCATGTAGCCAAATGCATATTAAAGTCCATCTATCTAAAAGCCGTATTGCCAGCCTTTTGCTCTATAATTGCATGGGGGTAGAAAGACTATCAATTTGATCTGCTAATCCTGCTGTTTCTCTACTGATTCAGAGTGTTGTGTCATCCATGTCTTCTCACATGGAATACATTCAATGTAAAGATTCCCCCAGTCAGGTTCATCACCCAGTCATGTTTTTTCTTTGATTTCCAACACTGCACATCTCACTTCCTCGTTTGTCTTTTTTTTTCTGTTTTTATAAAAGAAAAACAATCATGCCATTGAACCATTGTCTGTTAGAGGATTCTTCCATCCCTCCGTTTGGCAGTGGCACTCGCTCAATAAAGCACCAGCATCTAGCAAGATGATGATTGTCTGACCGACCAGGGGAATGCTGGATTTCGAATGGACTCAGTGAGCAGAGAATGAAAATTAAGCCAGCCAGTAGTACACAGAGTCCCTGACTCCCTGCCTGTGCCCAGAGGGATGAGGTGCTGTGGCTGTGAACTCAGTCTAGTACAGTGGCTCTGGGCTTTGGGTATACAGGGGACCATCTGCCTCAACTCATTGCAGTGTGGATGGGAGCTATGCTCTCCTCTGTCCTCGGCTGCTGGCTGTTCATTTAGCCCGTGTTAATGTGAGACGTTTCATTACGCTTACGGTGTCAGGCTCATTAGACGACAAGATGACAGGCTTACATAAATAACACCAAAGTGGGCTTGTGTGTTTTAGTGCCCCTGAGCCAACCAAATCCCTTAAGCGCTCTTAACATTTATTTCCACGTTTCGTCCTCTTGAGTAATGTTTTCCTCAGGATGACGTATGCAGAAATGTATCGGGTAGCGTTGTTTTTTTACACCCATGGAGACTATAGCAATGTGGCTGTTCTGTCTGCCCAATGTGAACAATGTTGTAGGAAAAAAAAAAGGTTACACTCAGAGCTATGTGATCTGCCCACGTCCTGATGCTACAGACAATGCATGTGTCGTTTTTGTAGATTTCTGCTGTTGAACAGAATATACTACCTCACGTCTGTAGGCAGGATCTGTCACGATAGCGACCATTTCACGTTGGCTTAGGAGGTTGAGTCCAATAATGTCATCAAATGCACTGAATCAATTTGGTTGTGCAGCGGTGGCCCATTTCACACTTTTGTGATGGTTCAGTGTTAGACACTGGCAGAGGAAGAATGGGGTACCGTTGTAAAAGATTTAAAAGGAGCCAGTATAATTGCACAGCCTGAAGAGGTGTGCACTGAGAGAGCTATTCTATGCTTGCCACAGTTAGACGGTGCTCCAGAACCCCGGTGTGCATACACAATTCATCTGGTAAAAATATCAAGTGAAAATGTATTTTTATACCCCATCTGCTGAGCATATATTTCACAAGGAGTAGTTAATCTTCTTGTTCTTGAAATATGATGCAGCACCTTGGTGACATCTATTTTACCGGGTGACACAATGTTTAAAAGGCTTGTCGGGGAGTTACCTTATGCCTTGTTAAACTCCCTACCGCTTATGAAGAGAAGCTATAGTCTTTTTTGAGTAGGTCATTCTTTCTGTGTGTCAGATCATTATAGCTATACCATCATTAGAAGAGTCACACCGCTGCCTGGAAGCCTATCTTGGGTTTAAATAGGTGCTGCAAAACAACAGGCGATTCATTGAGCTGGCATTTATGAACGACTCTATTGCTTGTAATAATTGATTTTCCAGGAAGACTATTTGGGTTGTTCTACTGATCATATTGTGTGAGCTGTCAATGAAATGCATAGCTCTGAAGCGGCACTGAGGTCTCCGAGCCCCTTATTATTGTGTTGGGAGAATGACACTTTGACCTTGTAAGCGATAACATCTGAGGCAATGTGACAGTAAATATTTTGAGCTGTTTTGTACCTTTGCAAGACTATGGCCCTGTGTTGTGACAAACAATAATGTTAAATTACAGTGGCGCTTATGAAGTGCAGCACAGTGTTCTGACCGTGTTCTCCTTCCCCAAGCTATTTCACCTCAGGCAGAGGCTTTTTTCCATCTTGGATGCTGCCTGCTGGCTTTTATATGAGGTGGCCTTTAAAAAAGATGCCAAAGAATCAGCCTTGCCATCACCAAGGATTTTCTCTCTTTGTGTGAGTTGTAATGCGTTCTGATCAATAGGGAGCGACACAGCTCAGAAGCCCACACAGTGCAGGCTCAACACTCCGCCAAGGCCAGGCAATGAAGTACTCTCATTCTTTTATCTACTTTTTCATCGAGGCTCTCTTTTTTTTCTCCCACTGAATGGTGGAAAAAGCTTGAGGAAAGAATTTCCACTTTGCTGCTTCTTTTTCCAGTAAATATGAAATGCTAGTAGTGTAGAGACCATGTCAGAGCACCATGTCTTTGCACTGCTGCAGGCCCGGGGGGACTCTGAGGAGAATAGCATGAATTCCAACCCCAGCTTTATCCGCACCCTTCAGTGTAGTAAGACAGGGCCTTCTGACAGGAAGTGTGTGTCGGAGACAGCGTTCTACTGCTGAGACTAGCATTAGAGAGTCTAAATCCTGTGTTTATTCCTTGTTTACCCCTGCGCTCCCCCCTCAGCATGCTGCCCTACAGCTCAGCTCCCTGACTCATGCCACCAGACTAGGGGCCCGTGACTCCGGTGAGCAGGGTGATGGGATGGAGGGAGGTGGGCCAGATCCCTGAGCAGCAGGCTGGATGCCATCCCTCCATCTTCCAGCTGGGCCTGTGTTGCAACTCCTGCGCCTCCCCTCCTCCCCAACAAGCCGGAATCTGCCGATGCCTGATAAGATGGCGCCAAGGCTCGCAAGGACACACCTCTGGGTACTGGGATGCCAACGCTGCAGTCGTGGAATTAAACTTTTTAATTAGCAGCATGCCCCAGTGCCTGCAAGAGAGTGGACCGCTGCAGTCAGGTCGGTCTCAACATCCCCCCCCCTCCTCTTTTCCACTTGATTAAACTCCAAAGCACCACAGATTCCACCCGCGTCCACAACAGAAACATATTTACTTCCCGTTTGACTGGATGCAGACACGGCACAGCGTCATCTCTGTCTGTTGAACATGAGTATATGAAGGAGAATAATCAGAACCTTCACATTGCTGCACCACCAATTACTGTCATTCTGGATAAATATGGATATTGGATCACACTTAAATAACGTAATGTAACCCACTCTGTAGCAAGTTCCTACAACCATGAATGGCAGGTTTGCGTAGCCATTTATCTTTGTGTGTAAACACACGCACAATACCTGTTACAAGGTAGCTAGCTAAATATCTACTAGTACAGCTACCGTACGTGTATGTGTCTCTACAGCAGATCTGTAGGAACCACATCAGCAGGTATTATCAAAACAAGTCTAGTCATGAACACCATCCACACAGCATTGCACTGCCTGGGAAAAGGGTTTTTCTTTCTGCAATGGAATCAGTGTTTTGTGTTGGGAGAATGTGGACTCAATTCCCTTTGTGCTGGTCCAGGGTCAGCCTATCTTAGTCTATTTCTATTGGGACACTAGAATTATGAAAGAAGTAATACTGCTGCATCCTTTGTGGCTTGGCGAGAGGACAAATCACTCTGGCAGTGGGTTAGTGCAGACAATTTCATTCTACTCCAACTCCTTCTTGCTATTCACCTGCAATACCTTACCCTCTCTCTCTGACATTCATTTCCTATTCCGTGCCGTGGACAAAGCTACAACCAAACACCTAAAGTGATCATTTTCCAATTCCAGTAAAGTTTACTTTACTGATTCAATTTGCCAACACAATGAATTGGCAGCAGGGCATGGTTGGCAGCAGGGCATGGTTGGCAGCAGGGCATGGTTGGTAGCAGGGCATGGTTGGCAGCAGGGCATGGTTTGTAGCAGGGCATGGTTTGTAGCAGGGCATGGTTGGCAGCAGGGCATGGTTGGCAGCAGGGCATGGTTGGTAGCAGGGCATGGTTGGCAGCAGGGCATGGTTGGCAGCAGGGCATGGTTGGTAGCAGGGCATGATTGGCAGCAGGGCATGATTGGCAGCAGGGCATGGTTGGTAGCAGGGCATGGTTGGTAGCAGGGCATGGTTGGCAGCAGGGCATGGTTGGCAGCAGGGCATGGTTGGCAGCAGGGCATGGTTGGCAGCAGGGCATGGTTGGCAGCAGGGCATGGTTGGTAGCAGGGCATGGTTGGTAGCAGGGCATGGTTGGCATCAAGGCTCAGTCTCGCTTTAGGTTTGTGTCTGTCAAAATAGAACTGGATGGAATTCTGCCTTGCCTTGTTCTCCATTCCATCGCCAATGGGAAAACAGGGAATTCTTAGACCCCTATTTCAGTTCCATGTCAATGGGAAAACAGGGAATTATTAGACCCCTATTTCAGTTCCATGTCAATGGGAAAACAGGGAATTCCTAGACCCCTATTTCAGTTCCATGTCATTGATGGATTGCCAGAAAATGACAGCCCCAGTCTCGCCCGTTAAATGATTTATTCTGGACCAAAAATAAAGTATAAACTCAAGTGATTTTAAGCTTGAAAGGATTCCTATCTCCCAGGGATTATTTACTTGCCGCAGAATTGCCATGATGTGCATCTAGTCAGAAGGTACAATGATTCCATTGGGCAGAATGCTGGTTTACAGCCATCTTTACATCTCTCTGAATAAGACTTCCTTTTGGGACAAATAAGCATGTCAATCATACTTGTCAAGATTCCAATTTTCCTTTCGCCTCTCCTGGAGCACGTGGTGCTGTGCATGCATGTCCCTTATCAGTTGTGAGTGATGCAGTCTCATGACACAAACCGAAAAGCAAGCTGATACATTGGTTCAGTCAGAGCAGGGTTCTCTCTGACAGGGCTGGCCATGGAGCCAAGATGTCACGTAAGGGCTGTTGGGAGCATGTTTCAAATATGTGGCCATGACCTGACATGTACTCCAGGAGTGTGTTAAGCTGAGGGATGTGGGGAGAGTGGAAATCATAACTTCTCCCTCCACGCTCCACCAATAGCATTATTCTGCCTGCATGCCCATGACATGTTACACACAGAGCTTATTCAGAGGAAATACATCAGCTTGGTCGTATCAAGATGCAGGAATTACCTTGAGATATAGTCTGGGATGGGATGATGTTATGGACATGGAAAGCAATTGTCTTTTTGTTCAAGGACTCGCCAAAGAACAGAGCAGAATGAAAAGTCAGTTCTATCTCTAGAAATGTACGGAGGTTCTGTGAGCCCACATACACCTCACAGGACTGACGCCATCCACAGCTCACGACAATTTTGACAGGCTTAATTCAATTATGGCAGTGCGATGTGCTGAGACTCCGGAGGTGTGAGCTAATTCCTCTGTTTACACCACTGAGTCACTGTCACAAACAAAGACAAACACATGCATTGGCTTCCAGGAGCTTGTTTGCTGTGATTGTCCCATTGCCTTTGAAGTTTCTCATCGCTTTATGTTTATTTATTCATGCTCTTTCTATGCCTGAAATCACCGTGGGGTATTCAGCTAGAATATTTTAGCACAGTGTGAAACAATGAAGGAGCTGAGTATTAGACGCGTAAACTACGCACAACACAGTGCTTACATTGAGATGGCATTCTGATTCAGAGAGGTCGGGTTTAAATACGGAAGACACATTTCAGTTGAATGCATTCAGTTGTACAACTGACTAGTATCCTCCCTTTCCCTACCTGTATATGCTGGTGGAAGTGATTTTTAAATAAAGGCTGTGGCATTGTGCCAAGCTCCTTTGAGACTTGGTCTAAGCCGATGAAATGCAAAAGGTTGCTTTTAGGGATTATGCAAATTACTAATTGCTGTATCCGAAGGTGATTGTTTTTCCTGGATAATTTGGATTATTGGCATTAGAGATTTAGGGGCAAGTTGACGTGCTCTTCCTGTTTTAATGGAGCCATTAGCTCCTCCCAACCATGTGAAGCCAACTCTTAGCTAATGTGGCTGACTACGGGCAAATCTTCTACAGGCTGCTTTTCTTTATGCCTTTAACATGCTCAGCCACACACACGTGTGCAGGGCGACAGACGAGGAAATGTGTTTCAAACAAATCGTGTTAAAGCTGCTTGTGTGTTTAAAAGAAAAGTAACAGACCCTTTAATCCTTAATGTATGTACAAAGGGGTACACAGTCAGACATCACAGATACAAGCATGTGTTTCCCCATGGTCTTGTTTTTCTCTTGAATTGTTGGATGTCAGGATTTAGCTATGAAGCTTTGTATCTTTCCAAAAACAGACAGATGTCAAACTGTAGTTACAGTATATTCACAAGATATGGCTCAGAGAACGGAAAAGAGAGGCGAGAGAACATGCCAGCCCATACCTAGGGCTGTAGCAGGATTACACTCTGTCTCTTTGTCTGAGGTTTATCTTTAGATATGGAAGCTACGCTTGGGTTATCCACCCTGTTCATTTTCAGTGTGCCTGGGATGACTCTGCTCACGGTCGCCTTCCACTCCCTTCGACCTCCAGTTTGTTTCACATCTGTACGACTCGAGGAGGGAGAATGTTAAGTATGAATAGATTTTTAAATAAGAATACATTTACCTTTACCTTCAGACACCTGCGGAACATATTGGACTTGTGCTGTATTGCAAAACAGGTTATTTTAATTGATCTTTGTGATGAACAATGAGGACAGGCCTCCATGTCTTTGGAGTCAAGGTCACTTTGGCATCACAATCCTATAACGAGCCCTTTGGTGTTTTTTTTTATGAAGGGACAACTTACCATGAAAGCGCATCTGGGCAGAGGTGAGAAAGTAACAGTGCTGTAACTAATGGGTTTATTTAATTTAATTTACTGGCTGTGGCCCCCAGATCATTGAAGGCATGCTGGCCACAGTGAGATTGAGGTTGCAGTTGGAAAGAAAGAAAGATTAACCCTCTTTTCAAAAGGGCAAATTTCACTCTCATGTCATGCTGGATTTTCTTGCCGAGATAGCAGGCCAGTATAAATCTGCAGAACTAAATGAATACAGGTTTGCGGTGAAATGGGCCTCTCAAGCTTATTTCGTACAAGCCACCTAATCAACGTCACGCTGGGGCCATGCTCGCCAGGCTGGGGAATTGGTCATAAATTAAAGCTTTGTCAACATGTCCTCAGATGGATGCAAGGAAGCATTTGCAATAACAGTTGCTTCTTGATTCGAAATGTAGACGTGCCATCGGAAGGTCAATTGGGCATATCTAACCCGACTGAAGTTTATTTGGGGGGATAGTCGTGAAGGCTAGTAGCTTCCTAATGATTAAAGGTATGTAATTCTGTAGAACAGCTTGGTAGGGCTGTTGCTGTCATCATTAACAGGCTTTTAGCTAAATATTATCTTTGATGCCATTGTTGTAGTCACATGTTTCTCTGTATCTGTTACTGGCCACGTTCTCCAATTAAGTCTCACAATTTTCTGATGCAATCTGTGGAATATAAATGAAGCAATCCCAGCAGCCCCTGGCTCTGCGTCGTCTCAGCCTCACCCTGAATCACTCGCTCTTAGATCTGTTTTGTAATAAACCCACTTTTTACAGGACTAAACACGTACTCAGTGCACCTTGGGTAAACTCAACAAACGCTTCAGGGTTTCGAAATTAATGTGGCATAATAATTAGTTAACCAACAGAGTGATGCCAGAGGAAGGAATTTTACACCTTGTGTTTAATGTTTAATTTGCCTTGCTACTAATGTTGCATGCGTTTCTTCATGCTATTTTATGGTTTGGACTCACTTAGCTGGCTCCTTCCCTCCACACAGATGGATCTGCACAAACACACTCATTTGATGTTTTTCCTTTCAATAGATTTTTGGTTTGTTGGGGCAAGACAGTGTAAAACACGGAAAACTGCCTACAAACCACTGATGGTTGCTCACGGCGGAATCAGATCAAAACAAAGAAGCTGTGTTTGGTTAGTTCACTCAGTCAGCCATTGGCTGCTTGATGGATCGGTCTGCATTCTAGCGGATGTTATTGATGTACATTTTTAGGACTGAGGGATCTTCTCTTCTAGCCGTAATACGACCACTCTCCCTCTCACCTATCTGTTGGGCTAACCCAACTTTAAAGCTGTGAGAGTGGTGTGCGTTGTTGCTGTGTGTTCGAGATGAGTGAATATATACAAATAAAAAAAGTTCCTGTATGTAATAATTCCACTGTAAACGCTATTCACAATTTAATCATAGATGCCTGCTTGACTTAGTGCACCAGTTTATTTGTAGATGTCTGCACTTTTTCCTAAATTCGCCTTAGATATGATTGAAATACTGGATGCTGCTGCTTTCTCTCCCTTCCCCCCCCCACTCAAACCACTCCCAGACAGTCCTAGCGAAAATCTTGCTTGAGTGCTAAGAAGCTATTTCTGTTTACTTTTGACAATTTTTATTGAAAACAATCACAGTAAGGTACTACATTTTAACCCAGAAATATTGAGATAAAAACGACTGGACTGTATCTCTTTAAATCCAGGTTATCATAAACCAGTCCACTCAGGCCACTGCCAAGTGTAGGTTGAGTTTAGGTTATTGCTGTGTAGGTCAAAATGCTTTGCTCCCTGAATCCTCACATGTTTGAACAGGAAAATAGAAGGTAGGTAATATTACTTTTTCATATTGTGACAGCGTCTTTGGAAGGGCAAAATTCAAAGACTAGCCCTAGTAATACAGGAGTATGGTAATTAATATCAGTGTTCAGACAAGCCTTGACATTGAAAGGGCATTGCCCCCCACCTCAGATAAATGGTGCCCCACAGAGCCACACATGGCCTTCGCATTCCCTCATTTTAGTTGCTTTTGTTTCACGTGTCGAGGCCTTTTCTATCAGACCTGTCCATTATCTGAGGGTGAAAGACACAGCAAAGTCCACCACATGGTCTGTCAATTTGTGAAACTCACCAAAGCAGTCCTGGTGTGATAATGAATGTAATTTCTTTCTTCCTATGGCACAGACACAATGATTTAAAATGCAGTCAGTCCTGTGGACCTGTACATGCGGCGAAGTGTAAGATACACCAAATAATAATCTTCACCCACTGCTAGATGAAAATAATCCATAATGGTAATCTATTTATTTATTATAAGGAAATGTTATAATACAGAAAAATCTATTACAGTGTGGCTTCAATAGGGACAGGAGTATATCCTAATAATGTCACGCGTCTAGGAAAACTCCTGGCCCCAGTATCAACCATGCATTTCTTAAAATTCTACAATGCTGCCCGCTGTGCTGGTTCATCTATCTGGCTTGCACCCGACGAGTCCTGACAACCTACTGGATTGACTGACTGTCAACAAGACATATCAGCCCAGCCTGAGGTTACAATCCCAGCCTCGTGTTGTGTCTGGCTGGGTCATGTTTGTTTTGGAGCACTCTGCCTTCCTTGGCTGTCCTCTTTATTGCAGCGGCCCCTAATGCCTTGATTTAATGCACTCTCAGAGGTCAGATATTGCGCTGGCAGCCACAGACCACTTCCTTCTTCACTGCCCCATTAATAGCAGCAAACAAATCAGAGAACCACTGTAAATCCCCTCCCTGGCATATTGGAGCTGTTTGGATGGGAGACGTGGACAGATTTATTATGGGAAGAAGGATATTTCTAGAAAAGACTAGCCAGGTTTTTTTTCCCCCTCTCTCTCCAGCACTTGTCCAAAACATGGGCTGTGTGAACACTAATTGAAGGTACTATTCCTAGTAGCATTGCTTAGCTAGTGTTCCGTCACATATGCTTATGGTATGTCTGTGCAAGATGCCTACTGTATGTAGAGTCATGTGCAGAGTCACTCATCAACTTCTTCAGTGACATAAAGGCTTGTAGTAAAGCCTGTTTATCCTCAACGGGTCACAGGACTACTTCCTCCAAACAAGAAGCTCAATCTCAAGTGGCTTCTTTCGTCAGTGTGGTTCGATAATTGTGCCTTGTAAAAATACAAGATGTGTTCAGTGACAGTCAGAAGCATATCAGTCCAGAATCTTTGACATTGTGCATATTGGCTTTGGAGAGTCATGTGTTGTGTTTAGGGACTATCACCTAAATATCTCTACCCGATAAGTAGCCGTCAAAACCATACAGGAAAACGAAGCTTGTAAATTGGAAATAACCTATTCTCAGACAGCCCTTTCCTTCCAATCACATCTCAGCTTTACATCAGTGTGACGAAAGATTTCCTTTCATCAAACGATGCGTATTTGGTCAGACAGGAGAATTATTATTCTTGTCAGCGTGTGTTTATCTTGATGTAGCCCTCAATAATCAACTTGATCCAACACATCCAGCACATTTCATTCAGGTGCCACTGCAGTCAAAGCCCTTGCATTGCAAGGGAGCACTGCACAACATCAATTTCAACAATAGTGGCAAAATGAGTTCCTTACACAATGTTAAACATTTTACCTATAATTAAGGCTGTAAATATAGCACAAGGGTGTATATACTGTATATCAGACCCTTCATTATTCAATATTTTGATTGTCATGACTACAGCATTTGAGAAGCAACAACTATGTTTACTAGGCAGGATAAATGGAACAGAGTCAAACATGTGATTTCCATACATTTGAAGTGTTTCTCAGAGGCCTTTCATAACCAACCTTCCCTGTAGCTGTTACACGAGCACAGCTGCTTTAAATTTTTTTCCCAGAAACCCTTTTTTTATATAGTTATTGGGAATTGGCCACTACACTTAGAGAGACATGGCAAAGCTACATATCTCTTAACCCTTCTGTAGCTTATCTTTAAAGTCCTCCCTTATGGGTTAGAGCCATATACCTAGATTTTCACAAATATATGAAACGAAATGGCCGGTGATCGTAAATGAATCATTTTGTGGTGTATAAACCCCGGACGATAGTGATTTTTAGGCAGAAAGAGGTCCAGTAATACTGAATCACTGAGGCAGATGTCTGTATTGAGGCAGGACAGGTAGTATATTTGAGCAACAGATACTCTAGGGAGTAAAAACCTTTCAGCGAGCTCTCTGTTAGAGCTTGTGATTTACAGTGTTGCCAATGACAAAAATTGCCTTGGAAGTGCACAGTCCTCTTCTTATACTCGTCTCCATATTGTTTACACACCAATCTCCCACTGCGTCCTCCCCTTCACTTTCCTTATGAAAGCATAAACTACCCAGGGCTACTCTCATGCAACAATGGCTCACACTGTCCATAACACAGAAAAGCATTCACCTTACTCACAGGAGACCATTACTCTTTCAACAGTATGGACCTCTTGTCACAAAAGGGCAGGAGCAAGGGAGGACAGTATTGTGTGCGATTGAAACGTAGAGATTTTGCCCGTCTCCGTATCACTTGATTATATTGTGGAGGAAGAGAACTTCACAAGAAATGTTCTCTCCTCTTCTAAAAACGGCAGTAATCAAAGACTTGGTATTAGTTACACACATAAACAAAGCAGCCTTTTTAATGGTGGTCGACATCAAAGGTAGTGATGGACTTAACTCAAATAGTCCTTGGAGAATTCTGTGTGTGTGTGTGTGTGTGTGTGTGTGTGTGTGTGTGTGTGTGTGTGTGTGTGTGTGTGTGTGCGCGTGCGTGCGTGGGTTAGGGCTTGCTTGTGTGCATGCATTATGTTTTTGTGTCGGCCAGTCAGTCTGTCGGTGTGGTTTTGTTTGTGCTGAATGAGAATATTTTCAATGTGGAAAGTCTGTGATGATTCATACTTTGCTCAAGGAAAAAGGCAACATGTTGGTCTGCCCCACTAAATAACCAACATCATTATGAATTCTATTTCTCTCCCCTGCAAAACCTGGCAGCAGGGACTTGGTCTTGATATGCGGGGGAACCAATAAAACGGCTTGGCGGGGGCGGCCATTCTCTCAGATGTTAAGACATATGAATTATGCAGAAACCAGCTGTTCCAATATTTATCCCTATGTGTGAATATTCTTTAATGTATACGGGGGAAGCCAAAGTCATTATATCTGTTACATATTTAGGCATACATTTGGTTGATGGATGCTAAAGGAGGAAATATGAGGATATTAAGAATTGCACTTCATGCAAATCCGTAAATTCAGTTTGCAGTGTTCGGCATTGTGCTAGCATAACAATATCCCAATAAACTGTCCTCAGCTGCTCAATGGTAAGTGATCTCATTATTTAGAATCAGGCTTTATAGTCAACAGCGAGGAATTCTGAGACAAACAGGAGAGTGAAAGGATCTCATATTTCCTTTCTTTTTTTTAACACCCAATCTAAATTATGCACCGTAGCATTGTTTATGCGTCAAACCAGGCCTCGTTCCAGAATCTTCATAAAGAAGCTCAGTATTAATTGGCAACAACAAAGCGGAGACACAGAAAACAGACACCTTTCTCACTCAGTCCACGATGCATATCATATTCGAGTATGGGGAAAAAAGCAGAGCCAGCTATCTTTTAAGTTTCATCCCCTTCAGTTCTAATGCCAAATTCAGTTGAGCTGTGCAGTGTTTAACCTCTCTACCTCTGGATCCCCAAGGCTCTGAAAGGAATATCCTGACTAAAATGAATGCAGGGGTGGATGGCGATTGGGATTGTGAATGACGCTGAGATAATTGGGGTCTGCTGCAGCTCTCAATCCTCTCTCAGATCCAGGGACAGCCAATGGAAGGGGAAAAGAGATCCAAAATACTTACTCAGCAGTGGAACACATTTGAGGTGGGCATGCATACACCCTCTCCTTCCTTGTACTCTCATAGTGGCCCCCTTTTAGTACACAAGGAGCGAGTTGGGTGGATAGATTGCGTGCATCTCATCTATATTGAGCGTTACTCCTCAGCGGTGCTATCAGCGGCCCCGGTGGAGAGTGCTGACCACGCTCGAGGGGAATGGGGGGAGTGGCTAAGTGGTGCACCTTGGTGAAGGCTGTGTTTACCCACGAGACAGTCGCAACACTGACACATGCTTTCACTTTGGCTAATAAATCATTGAAGGTTTGATGTGCGTCGATGGGAATGCGGTGTCAGTTTTGATACTTGATTAGCATTTCTGTCACTTCGCTTTATGCTTAACATAACTCCAGCTGCGCAACCAATTCACAACATCGGCAAGACAATGGCGAGCCATTCCTCAAACTGACAGGCCGTCATGACAACATGTCCACTAAAGGGGAATTGCACTGAACGTCCAGAACACACATGCAACAAAAAAGATACTTTTTCCTTAGACACATTACACAACATCTCAAGTGTCACATTATCAGACTGTATTGGTCTCTGTGTGTTGAACGCTTTTCAGTCATTGCTTCTGCCAACAGATTGAGGACTCATGATAACTGCCCAACATGTATACGAATTTATACTTTCTGTATTTGGCTCACTAGGTCCTTAGTTCTATATCGTCAATGCTTACTAACACTCGTGTTGCACGGAGAAGCTGAAGTCGTGTCACACATAACTCACCAGCACTAAGATCTCAGGCTACGGGTGGAAAACAAGGCGCAGCCATGGCTATAAACTTTATATGAGTGTGGTTTATTAATTTATCAGTCCCAGTTGGAAACCCTACTCTACTGGAAACTTCTCCACTCAGAGATGGATCTGCAGAGCGCAGGCCAAGTAGCATGTCATCCTACTGGAAACTTCTCCACTCAGAGATGGATCTGCAGAGCGCAGGCCAAGTAGAATGTCATCCTACTGGAAACTTCTCCACTCAGAGATGGATCTGCAGAGCGCAGGCCAAGTAGAATGTCATCCTACTGGAAAATTCTCCACTCAGAGATGGATCTGCAGAGCGCAGGCCAAGTAGCATGTCATCCTACTGGAAACTTCTCCACTCAGAGATGGATCTGCAGAGCGCAGGCCAAGTAGCATGTCATCCTTGTTTGATTGCTACTGTTTAATGGTGATCATGACTCTGCTCATTAAAGAAAGTCATTGTCTCGTAGAATCTCATTAGATTGATTTAGATTCAGTGTGGAACGTCAGGCTTTGACTCTGACCTTGGGCGCCCACCTTGCTCTGGTCTGTGGCAGTTGCTTAGCCTAGATCTTAACACACACTTTTAGTATGGTAATGATAGATGTTTATATTCCCCTGCCTGGCTTCCTGGTTCACCCTTGATATGTTGATACCTGTCAGTCGAGTGCATCATTTCTGATAGCCGCCCAGTCAGTCTGCTCCGACCCGCTCCCTGTCAACTAGGAGATAGCTGTGTTGCTCTTTTTAAAATCAGGCAAAAAAAATGATTATACTTAAATGTATTACTGTGGACTTTACAGGACAATGTTACATTTAATTGACTCAGGCTCTTTTCATTGTATGGTTCACTGCCGTATTGGTGATAAAACTCAACTTGAAACAAAAATGGCTGTATTTTATTGTTTAACAATACATTGCATAACCCTTGGAATTGTTAATACACTTCTACTACACAGTAAATAGAAACGAAACAAAAAAAACTAGAAATACTAGGAAACATACAGTATTTGTTACATAACAGCCTAATATAATTCTGTGACTTTTTACATGGTTGTGTTTGTGTTATTACTGCGTGTCTTTAACGATGTATAAAAAGGCCAAGCTGTTCTCTGTGGGTTTGGTGGGTACTCTCTGATTCTCTTCCAGAGTATGACCATAGTATCCACTGTGGGGCCTGACCCTTGCTTGAAGGCTTATGACCTACATTGTACTGAATATAGTAAGTCTCCTTTGTCTTCTCCTCAGAGGGCCTCTGATCCAAGAACATAAAGGAGTATATGGAAACACATGGTTTAGAGAAGAAAATGCACTCTAGGGTATGTTAACATTCCTCGGCTGGTTTTGCCTGTTCATTATGATTCAATTTCACCATGTCTTTATGCTGTGGAGATGGAAATAGCAAGCTACAAAGCATTACACGTTATGCTATTAACATTCAGCCGTATGCAGATCCTGGAAAAAGCATTGTGTTCCACTTTCAGATAAGATATTGGAGATAGCTTGACAGTACGATATTTAGCTTTCAGAAGTTATTTCACCCTTCAAATGACAACAGACCTGAAGTCATTACATTCTCCCTGTATCCTCTGTCCACCATGAAGGTCTAGACTGGAGAGCAGATCATGGTTAGCATCAGCAACAGAACGGTAATGAAAGCCTTTCTAAAACTTGTGTGACCTGACTAACCTGCACAATGACTTTGACTAATTAGATGTCATGGAGCGTGGTGCGCTGGTTCAGAATGCTAAGGCTGCAAATTAATATTCCATCATGTTGTGCTTAACAAGATAATTAAATGCTAATATATACGCTAACAAGCAACTCTGTTTGTATAATTGGTGCTAGTGGCTTTGTGCTGTATGTGGAAATTATTTGGATGGAGAGTGAATATTGTAGGATTTAAAATATGAAATAATACCAAGGAAAGTCAAGTTTAATACTTATCAAAGCAAGGAACCAGACATCCCGTTCGGATTATGGTCTGACTTTAGATGATAAATGATAAATAATAGGTATGGATGAATTTGTTCTGCTTGATTTGTTTTCTATTTTAGGACAAGATGAGCGTAAGTACAGTCAATGATTGAATCTTATTCTAGTTATTATTTTGTTGATGGATTGCAGTATATTATTATGCATTATTTCTGTATTTTTTCCCATCACATCTTGGCTGTCACTCTGGGTGTATCCCTGCCTCTCACTCCATCATATATTTGTTGCTGTACATATTTGAGTTTCACAGTAGCACCAGTAACAGCCTTTTAGTGCTGGCAGCTGTACATCTGCAGTGCTATTACAAGCCCTGACAGCTTTAGTGGCACAGCTGCATTAACCCAACACTAAGGGAAAGAACTGAGAGTCTACCATGCCAGTCCCTCCTGATCTCACCCGATGCCATTTTTGCGAGTTGAGCTCACACCTGCCGAAACACCACACATGAATCTGTCAGAAGTGAGTTCCGTCACCAGACCTGTTTGGAAATGCTTGACAATCGTTTTTTGACAGTACGATATTTAGCTTTCAGAAGTTATTTCACCCTTCAAATGACAACAGACCTGAAGTCATTACATTCTCCCTGTATCCTCTGTCCACCATGAAGGTCTAGACTGGAGAGCAGATCATGGTTAGCAACAGAACGGTAATGAAAGCCTTTCTAAAACTTGTGACCTGACTAACCTGCACAATGACTTTGACTAATTAGAAGTGAGTTCCGTCATCAGACATGTTTGGAAATGCTTGACTATCGTTTTTTTTTCGCCACACTGTAGGTTATGTTAGGAGCGTACATGTTTTGAACTGGTCCTAACTGACTAAGGAAATGTTTTCTGGTTGGCATGTTTCTTGGTTTTTGAATTTGTTGATTGCATGTGAGCTACACGATTTTTCCTCCTGAATGGTTTCATTGGAGTCATTCATGTTTGATTCTGGGGAACAACCAATCATTAGTCAAGGTTAAAGACACATATTTTAGTGTTAGTCTTGAATGTTGGCCCATGTTTTCAATATTCATTGCACTCTAAATAATTTTTGCTGGCACAGCAGGCTTGGTTCTGGACAAAATTGTTTTATTCTGGTGTCAATTCAGAATCAATTTAGACATGTATGAACTGCAAGTAATGGTGGGTCTAGAATTTTACTAGTGATTTAAAAGATGCAAATTACTCAGCTCTTTAATGCTCCATACCAATATTACTATAATTGGCAGCATACTGATAGTTTGCTTTAGACTAGAGTACACTAAGTACACATGGTGATTAAAGTACAATGTAAGAGCTCAATCCCACAGAGACATGCAGATGCAGTCAGTAACACCTGAAGCACTCAAAGCCTTTTGTATTTAACCTCAGAAGCCTTGCCAAGAGATAAATGTGAGGTCTTCTGCCAAGTCTGCAAGTCCGAACGGAACTTTTCTAAATTGAAAAAGTCCTTATTCTTCATTGCTGATCTCAGCTGTAGCCATATCTTACTATACTCAATAGTGTGATAAAACAAGATTGGTTTCTGTTAATGGGTTTCACACCTGTCATTAAAACGGAAGGTCAAATATTAGAAATAAGTGCTATTCAAATCCTCTGTAATTGAATAGTTGAATGGCCAATTAAAATCCCTGTTGTAGGGTGAGATAAGGGAAATTAGCCTTCCTTTATGCACCTGCTCTGAATATGCCTCTCCTTTTCCCTTGCCATTCCTCTCTATGTCGCAAGAGAATGATTCCTTTTCCTGGTCTGTCATGCTGGTTTAATAAAAGATAGCCTGGAATTAGAGCGAAGACAATACCCAGTGTTTGCACCCCCCCGATGAGGTAATGGCCTGGGGAGCCTGATTAAATACCACAGGAGCCTCAGTCCAACCAGCTCGCTCGCTCCGTCCCCTAAACTGTTATGTGGGTGAAGCATCATCATTCCATAGCGTTCACACCCACTCCTAAAAAATAATGAAATTAGCCACACCTCCCACATTCCAAGAAAGACTCCTCCTCCTTTAGATCCTGACGTCTCTTTTCTTTCTGTCCCTCTGTTTTATCTTCCCGTTTTTCTATCGCAACCATTGAAGTCATCAGATCTATTGCATGAAGCCTTTTGTCTTAACGTTGCACGTTGGAGTATTTATAGAAGTGCAGTTAACAGTAGCACAGAGCTGAGGGCGCCAGCTTCAGCAGCTAGTATCAGCTCTGTGAATCCAGTCCCCTTGTGGGATCCACGGAAAGACGGGGGAAATTTGCGAATCTGAAAATAATTTTGCTTGCTGTGAAACTTAACGGATTTTCAACTCCCACTAGTCGAGACTGAGTTCTCACTCATGTTGCAGGAATCCTGATGACAGTAATGTCTTTATTCATTTGAAATGTGCCAACCTAAGACATCTCAGTGACTAAAGATTAAGCATAAGAAAGGCAAAGTAAACTGATGTTAATGGGATGATTACCATGATTGATGGCATGGTTACCGTGATTGATGGCATGGTTACCGTGATTGATGGCATGGTTACCGTGATTGATGGCATGGTTACCGTGTTGATGGCATGGTTACCGTGTTGATGGCATGGTTACCGTGATTGATGGCATGGTTACCGTGATTGATGGCATGGTTACCGTGATTGATGGCATGGTTACCGTGGTTGATGGCATGGTTACCGTGATTGATGGCATGGTTACCGTGTTGATGGCATGGTTACCGTGATTGATGGCATGGTTACCGTGGTTGATGGCATGGTTACCGTGATTGATGGCATGGTTACCGTGTTGATGGCATGGTTACCGTGATTGATGGCATGGTTACCGTGATTGATTGATTCATTAGCCACTACTTGCCATTGAATTTATTGGGTAACCTCCCTTTTTATACTGTCAATGAAAAGGCAGCAGTAATTCAGGCTGATTTAAAGAGAACAGTGCTTACAGAACACACATGTAGCACATAATTCAATTGCGAGCCACTGTTTTTTTATTACTTTTGTTAACATCTCGGCTAGTTTTCACACTTGGAAAGATGTTTAGCCAACTGCAAATTATCACCAATGAATGACATTAAAATGATGAGATCAAAGTGGGCCATAATCTGTAGCACTGCTGAGGAAAAAAATGGCAGCCTCAAAGTGAGAGGAGGAGTTCAAACACACCATGTCAAACTTTCCCTCACTACCCTACAGTCAGTTGAGCTTCATTTCATGTAATGCAATCCTAGTGAATATTGTGTCATATGCACTATATAAAACAGGGATTAGCCTAGGACTAGTCCGTAAAAAATAGCATTTCAGAGATCACTGTTTGATGTGTGTCCCAGTACTCTGGTACTGATGTACCATTCCAACGTGTGCCCATGCTGTGGAAACTGCCAGAAAGCTCCGGTTGATTCTCTCTCATTTCAGTGCACTCAGCACGTTGGGCCCATAATGCCTTGAGTGCTTGCCTGAGTCACATGACATCACTCTGTGTAACCACTCTCTCCGATTCTAGTTTGTCCTCCATTTATCCAGGGTAACAACAGCGGAGATAGTGTGTGTGTGTGTAGGGGGGGCGGGGTTGGGTTCACCACTAAGTCCCAGAGCAGCCCCTCATGCAGAAGGCAAAAGCTCGCCTGGGGCATGATACACCAGAGAGCTGTCAGACTGCACGCTAATCTCACCAGCCAGCCACCAGCTCTGACCCGTGTGTTTCCAGTGTCAGTAGCTGCCTTCAGAACAAGCCCACCCCTCCATCACTGTCAGAGCCAGGCCTAATGAGCGCCAGGGGGCACAGGGTCAATGACTAAGCTGATTTGCCTACTGATATACCGTCACCAGGAGACATAGCAGTAAGGAGCAGGAAAAGGATATTTCTCTGCTGTGTCTAGGCTTGGTTTATCCCATTACAATGGGTCATGTGGTTTCCCATTACCTGGGCTGGCGGTGGATGTGTCCACACTGATCATCCAACTATACCTCACAATATACGCATGACCTACTGCAGAAAATCTCAGGGACACCTGGAACAGATTGTGAAAATCCAATGCTAGTACTAAGAGCACAATACATATACAGTAAACAAGGGTGAGCACCGTCGGGGATTAACTCAAAGAATACCCCCTATAACATCCATTGCAGAGATTTTAACAAATGTCAAGATATTTCCTTCTTCTCAACCTCCAAAAGACTACTTTTGTCTTCCAAGCTGCGTGGTGCATTTAATGACTTAACACCTTTTTTATTTCTACCTGATATTTTGTTGTTCTTAATGGTGGAATAAGTGATGTGAGACTGAAACGGCTCCTCTCTGATTTAAGAATGCCATTCAAATATGTCAGCGATTACAGCCTCCGAGCTCATTTACATGTGATTATGCAGCTGTTTCTGTGGAAGAAAATGAAGACAGGGTGGCTGTAATTGTCTTAACTTTTAGCATGTAATTATACAGCAATTTGCTCCCTGCAGTCTTAGATGCTACGGTAAATGCTGTGTGGCAGAATTAATAGCAGAAAAGGGTGCCTGTTGTCTCGATATACCTTTTTGTTCACTTTTCATTGTCCTTCATATTCAGATTGAAAATGAAAAGTGTTTTCAATAACAATCACCTGGCTCTGTCTTCTCTGTGGAAACGTTCCTTTGTGTAGACACAGGCTGTATGAACTCTATGTTCCATTTCTTGAAGTATACGTCTAAACCCACATCTAACATAGCAGGGGACAAAACGTGATGAGTAATTATCCTCATACCTTCTGAGGAACTGTAAAGAGTTCCCCTCCTTGTGTTGCATGGATAGCTCCTTATCAGCCAGGCACTCTGCCAGCTTATCTCCCCTCTCCCTTTTAACTTCACTGAAAGCGCTATCTAGCTGCTGATGACTTTAATCTATTGGAAATTAGGCCTATATTTAACAGGACAGTGGAGCCCAGAGCATATGAAATTTCAGGCAACCAGGGCTTATCCTCTGTCAGTCAGCGGTCGGATCCATCTGCTGGCCATGCCTCTTTGTCTGGGGGAGGTAGGCTTAGTAATTCTAGATACACACTTGATGCCTTTATTTTGGCATGGCCTTCCACGTCTGACTCTTGATAGGGGGTATTGGCAGTTCTCAGGAAGACTGGCAGCAGGCGTAATCAATCGGGCCATCCTGTGTCAGGGGGAGACAGCTGAGCCTAGAGGCTGGCAATCCATCAGGGAGAGCAGGCAGACCCGGCCTTCACGACTACCTGGATCTCCACCAGGCTTGTAAAAGTTCAACAGCCGTGTGCATAAATAAAAAGGTTGTTTTAATTAGGTAGTGCACTCTTGAAGTTTATTCAATCCTCTCTGCCTCCTAAGTGCCATTAACACGCGGTTAAATAATGCATCAGGTAGAATGGTGAAAGGTAGATTTTTCGCCTTCTCTACTCCGAGGAGTTGAAAACATAGTTACTCTCTGAGACGTCAGGGGAGTGATTTGGCCTCTTTTAGCCGCCCCCACTAGAGGCTTGAGTTGTGCGCGTGGGAGTTGTTGCTCCGAGGACAGGTACAGCAGCTCTCTTAGCTGCTGGAAGGATTCAAGAATTGTGAAGAACTGAAGGTCAGTGGACAATTCTGTGGATATTCAAGCTGAACTTTATAGTGTGAGGGTGACAGAGTTCAGTTGGAGGTTCTCTCTCTGTCTTACTTGGTCTGTTTAAGACACCGATATACAGTTTGGTGGGATTGATTTCTGTTTCCACATTTGTATTCTATCTATTTGGCAATTACTTGTCTGCAGTGGGGCTCCCAAGTGGCTCAGCGGTCTAAGACACTGCATCTCAGTGCTAGAGGCGTCACTAAAGACACCCTGGTTCGAATCCAGGCTGTATCACAACCGGCCGTGATTGAGAGTCCCATAGGGCGGCGCACAATTGGTCTAGCGTTGTCCGAGTTTGGCTGGTGTAGGCCGTCATTGTAAATAAGACTTAACTGACTTGCCTAGTTAAATAAAGGTGAAATAAAATCTCCACTAGTTGAGCCGTAGGGGCTAGGGCACAGTGTCTGCCTGGCCTGACTCTGACTCTGTCGTATGGCCGGAGGGGGCAGAGTGCCAGGCTCAGGCAGCTTACTGAGGTGATATTTGTAGTGAGTGATCCGGCACCACAGTAGAGGGTCATTAACAGAGTATCAGCTTTCATATGAATCAGCCCTCCCTCTAACCCTTGCATCCTGCCCCCTGCTATGACCATGATACAGTCAGGCCCACCGACGTCAGTGAATCATAGGACATGACCCAAGTGCATAGGTTAGCTCAACCCACCACAACCCACCACTTTGTACCGCGTGGGAAGTCATATGAAAAATTGTTTATCATTAAAAAGGACACATTTTCCACGATGAAGAGTGAAGCAACCATTCCATCCCGCCATAAACATTAAACAACAACAGACCCTGCCAAATAACCATTATCATCATCATCGCCCATTAGGAATGGAGCTTTCAGTGACACTCTAACCCTGTGACTAATGTGCTCCTACTGTGTTAGAGCCATAATGGTGAATTAATGCTCTGTGAAACCCACCCACTGTGAGTTCAGTAATCATTGTTTGCATTATTGTGTGTGTGGCTTAAACAGTGATGGAATGTTTACCCAGGACCCCACTGTGCTCATCCCTTGCCCCCCCCCCCCCCCAGGAGAGGGACAGCTGATGATGTTTATTAATATTTAAAATTAGACTGTGCAAAATGTAATTTGAATGGATTCTTTCAACAACGAAAAAACTGAGCGACCAGTACCACTGTCTCCCCCACTGTTCTTCAAAGCATGGAACTCTGATATCGGCATCTGTGAAGTACGATATCTTGAGTCATAGCAAGAAACGTGTTTAATGCCCTTAAAATAAAGTGTGTTTTCCCTGCTGCATTATTGGCTGCGAAGGCTTTTATATTCTTTCCCTATGACTAAATGTGTCAGCGTCACTTGATCGTTTTTATTTAGTTCAATCACGAAATGCATCCTGGAAAGAAAAGAAGGATAGAATTTATGGTGGACGCAAGCGTTATCTCTCTACGTGTGGAAATAAATAAATACCACCCTCCTCCTTTCACGCTGGCTAATAAAAGCTGTGTTGAGTATAATCCTGCCAAAAGGTCCAGAAGTACTAATTACCTGCTGTTTACTGGGCTCTATACACCCCACCTTTCTCGGGACAATCGATGATTACACACAAAGGCCGGAGGAATCAAATCACAGCTGATAACCATTAGAATGAAATAGGATGAAGTTCATTAGTGATTCCTGGGATAGTCTGGTCTGCAATATTCAATATTAGAGAGACAACCCTCCCTTTTATCATTTGGTCTTTTGTTCTCGTCCTGTGTGGAAAGCATACAAGTCGGGAGTTCTAAGACAATTAATTAAACTCGCAGACGATAGGCAATCTCATGCACAGCCTGCCTCACAGCAATCTACAGGAAGATTAGCTGAATTAGATTCTCAAGGTTTTTCCTGCTGTTTGGTTATTTGCACACGCTGTCTCCAGTGTTTGTCATCTGGCATGACTGCACTGATGTTGCCATCCCGTCACTGCGTGTGTTGTTCAGCAGCGCCGTCATGGGTTGGTCTAGAACAGCCTCCTCATCTCTGTTGCCAAGGCTGAGTGTTAAGTCCCACCATGGCACAAGAAGCACTTTGGGTTGAAGTCACTGCCAAAGATGTTTAAAGAGAGCAGATTTTTGTGGCACCATGATGTGTTTTGGTCTAATTATTATTTATACATTTTTCTTCAGTGTGTTGCGTAATCTGGTAATTGCGAGGTTTGTTCTATTCTTTGGCGACTCTGTTATCAGAGGAGAAATACTGTAACATGACCCGTTATTCTCATACGATCACAATAGCCTTGGGATTATGAAAGATGCCATCTGGCCAAAATGTCAGACTTGTATCATCAATTAAGCATCAGTAGAGGATGGTCTCAGATAGTTTCTAGCAGGTGTAAAACTGCTTTAGGACATTTTAGCTTCAGTGTTTTAAATCTCTGGCTGGGAGAAACAAAGTTTGCTCTACTGTGAAGACTTGAATTACTCTAAAATTACTTCTGCAACCTGCTCAAAGTGAGGTCACTGCAAGGCTTCCAGACAATCTTCTCCAACCTTTACCAAAGCAGAGATTGTGTGGTTGGTTGAACTGATGCTTTTTATGACCAGTACGTACGTGCTGCTTATAGTTCATGGTTTTGCTTTACAATACACTGCACTGTATAACACCTCCCTGGCATAACCAAGGAACTACTTCATATTTACTGTGGAGGGCTATTAGCATGTGCTAAATATTCATAATGAATGGTAATGTATTAAAATCCTGTGAAAATATGTTACCAAGTAATTACACTACCGCTCAAAAGTTTGGGGTTACTTAGAATTCCTTGTTTTTGAAAGAAAAGTAAAAAAAAATGTGTCCATTTAAAATAACATCAAATTGATCAGAAATACAGTGTAGACATTGTTAATGTTGTAAAGAAGGCCAGTTTTATTGCTTCTTTAATGAACACAACCGTTTTCAGCTGTGCTAACATAATTGCAAAAGGGTTTTCTAATGATCAATTAAACTTGGATTAGCTAACACAATGTGCCATTGGAACACAGGAATGATGGTTGCTGATAATGGGCCTCTGTACAGTTGAAGTCAGAAGTTTACATACACTTAGGTTGAAGTCATTAAAACTCATTTTTCAACCACTTCACAGATTTCATGTTAACTATAGTTTTGGCAAGTCGGTTAGGACATCTACTTTGTGCATGACAAGTAATTCTTTCCCAAAAATTTTACAGAAAGATTATTTCACTTATAATTCACTATGTCACAATTCCAGTGGGTCAGAAGTTTACATACACTAAGTTGACAATGCCTTTAAACAGCATGACAACAGAAAATGATGTCATGGCTTTAGAAACTTCTGATAGGCTAATTGACATCATTTGAGTCAACTGGAGGTGTACCTGTGGATTTATTTCAAGGCCTACCTTCAAACTCAGTGACTCTTTGCTCAACATCATGGGCAAATCAAAAGAAATCAGCCAAAAATTGTAGACCTCCACAAGTCTGGTTCATCCTTGGGAGCATTTTCCAAACGCCTGAAGGTACCACGTTCATCTGTACAAAAAAAAGTATGCAAGTATAAACACCATGGGACCAGTTAAAGCTTGTTCGCAAATGGATCTTCCAAATGGACAATGACCCCAAGCATACTTCCAAAGTTGTGGCAAAATGGCTTAAGGACAATGAGCGGTATGCGTGGTCCTATGGTGTTTATACTTGCGTACTATTGTTTGTACAGGTGAACGTAGTACCTTCAAGCTTTTTTTTTCTGAGGTCTTGGCTGATTTCTTTTGATTTTCCCATGATGTCTAGCAAAGAGGCATTGAGTTTGAAGGTAGGACTTGAAATACATCCACATGTATACCTCCAATTGACTCAAATGATGTCAGTTAGCCTATCAGAAGCTTCTAAAGCCATGACATCATTTTCTGGAATTTTCCAAGCTGTTTATAGGCATAGTCAACTTAGTGTATGTAAACTTCTGACCCACTGGAATTGTGATCTAGTGAATTATAAGTAGACTTGCCAAAACTATAGTTTGTTAACATGAAATCTGTGGAGTGGTTGAAAAATTAGTTTTAATGACTTCAACCTAAGTATATGTAAACATCCGACTTCAACTGTATGTGCACATGATACTTATTAAATCATGTCAACTGTAAGGCATGACAGAAACACAAATTCGAGATGTACCTTTGAATCAGTGCCTATTTTCACTTTAAATGGGTGGAGAAATTAGACTGCCCTAACTACACTAGCAGGAAAACAAACAGTAATGCTCTCAATTACACTGTATCCTTTTGAGTAATGAACATGGGTTATGACTTTTGCATTATTACACTATTTCATTCTCCCTCTCTTTCATCTTTCTGTCATCATGTGAAACTAGTAGCCGTACATGGTAGATTATTGTAATCCACACAATACTCTGGCATCCATGATTTTAAGACAATTAATTTCTCCGTTGGACCCTCAGATTTGATGACTTGTATTGGATAGAGTGACCCCTAACCTATGGCTTTTGCCTCCGTCACAAAGCAGATTAACTCATGTGGCCTCTTATTAAGCATGCAACAGACCATGAGCATCTAACCAACAAGAGTGAAACGGGAACAATAGATGGGGCAATATCAGCTAGGTATACGCTGTGGATGTCTCACTGATCCTTCGAGCCGGATAGGAATGATTATCCTGGAACGTTTTGTCTTTCTGTTTAGATGTTAGTCAAGAACACTTGACTAATTTGTATTTTCACATGGAAGGTCCTTGTACTTAAGTCCACCTTTACCAAGATGGAAAGGGGAATTGTGGGTATTTGTATGCTCTTAACCCAGGCTCCCTACACCTCAAATATTCAAGAGGTGTCCGGAGGCCATTCTTAGCAGGTGTAGTCCAAGTGCATCACTTGTCAAACTGCATCGATTCAGCCTCTGACTCAGCTGAAATAAAAACAGAGACGCATATGTACTTAAGCATTTCTACTTTCCACGTACACATGCTCACTACTCCAAGAAGGGAGCATTACGCGATGTGGCCCAAGCCATTTGTTCTTCCTATAAAATGCTTGGCTGGTTTTCTCTTTCTCTCCCCTTTTACATCGGTGAACGTATTGGAAACCACAGTCCGTATAAACGGTTAAATGCAAGGAGCATGGACCATGTCACTGCATGTCAGAGAGCAGATAGGGCAAACTTAATTTATCACTGTAAAGGCCTTTTCACCTTTTAATACTGCCTTTGAAACCATTGTGTGTATTGATTTTAGCATTCGTCGAAGGACTCACATGCTGTATCTCTTTTAAAAAAATATATAATTTGAAAACAAATACTCAATTCATCATCAATATTGCAGGTAGCTTGGTGGTTAGATCGCGTTGGTCCAGTAACTAAAGGGTTGCTGGTATGAATCCCTGAGCCTACGAGTAAAAATCTGCCAACGTGCCCTTGAGCAAGGCACTTAACCCTAATTGCTCCAGGGTTGCCTTTGATAATGGCTGACCCTGGCTGTGACCCCACTCTCCGTGGGAGTGGGATATGCAAAACACACATTTATAATTCATACATGTAGAATATGGACAAATATGCAGTCACCTAATTCTGCTTATAATATATACTGTATGTATATACTGTATATACTGTATGTTAATGGAAATATGTCTGGAGTGCAGGTTTGAAGGCCATCAGATGGACTGTTATTGACATAAAAACACTAAATGCTTGTATCCCTTCTCAGCTTCTCTCACCACAGGTTTCTTTTAACTGTGCTATGTGTCACAGATGTCCAACTTGCCCCCCAAAGGGGAATTTGGTGGTTCTAGTTCTACGTATCTTTTTCAGTAAGAAGGATTATTTACTGTGTGCCTTACTTCACTCTTGTAACTGTACATCTTTCAAGTTTTTTCTCTGCAGTCGGTGTTCTAAATCAAATGAGCACAGACCTCTTTTTTTTCCTCCTGAGAGATATTTTGTTTCAGGGTTCACAAAATAAAACAGTTTCGTCAGTGTTTGAGGGCATTGTTTACTGCATTAGCAACACTCCTTGGAAAGAATTCTGACATCTTATGATTTGAAACAGAAGGTGGTTTGTTTTGTTGCCTCTAGTCTCTTGTACATTTAATGCCATGTCACCCTGCTGTATCTCTCTGTGTACAAAGTGTGTGCTAGGGGAGTTATCTTTGATAGAGATCTGCGAAGGCCACTGATAACCTTTTAACATGCTGGTCCATGTCTGGTTGTGTGCTTGATGAAAAAAGAAGAGCTTCTCAAGAACAGAGGGGAGGTGAAAGGGTTGCCTATGCCCTTCCAGTGACATTATCTCAAGTGTGACACTACTGGAGAGCGAGTGGACTGGAGTACAGGGAACATCTCAGAAAAACCAAAGATGACATTGATCAAGGAGGAGAATAGGATGCCTCCACAGAGCAATTCATCATTAGCTTCCGCTGATACTAAAACCCCTCTACGTTTCACAAACATACTAGTCAGATTCAGTAGAAATAAAACGCATGAAATAAGAAGTGCACAATACAGATTGCAGCCCAAAATAGTGGAACACGAACAACCCTCTTTCATGAAAAGGATTTAAGAAACGGTGGACTTCAAAGCTGCATGGATCAGGTCAGGATGGATGGAATACTGGGAGTCTTGAAAGGGATAAAGAGAGGTAGTGACCTCGTTAATAATTCCTTCCCATACCACTGGAGACCCTCCACCATTACCAACACAAACACCCTAAAGAAACAGCTGCCATGGCCTGACTTGTTTCCATGCCATTAGGTACTGTATATTCTGGAGCAGGCATTAGCTTTGAGCAAACCTTAGCTTATTGCCTTTTCACCCGGGGCGTATTGCTTACATGGCGGAACACAGTATTTCCATAAGAAATGACCAGGCTTATTCATAGGAGTGTTTCAGGCTATTATAAGAAGTGTCCTCTGAAGATGTTTCCTGTCCTTTAACAACTAAAACAGCACAATGAATAAGTAAAAACCATATGTCTGGTAAAACCCGGCCTGTAGTGAAATCACAGGTAGTTTCAAGTGTATGAACATCCCTCTTGCTTCTGGGGTGGGGGTGGTGTCTGCTAAAATGGTTTTCTCAGTTCCATCCACTGTTTATCCATCAGGCTTTCCCCTCCTACTCGGATTAGTTAGAAATCCATGCGCCAGTTTAGAGGGGTTAGCCTACTTGACGGCAATTGCCATCAAAGAATCTGGAGGATATAGCCGTACTATTTGGCTTGCAGGTTTTTTCAGGTAATTAAGAGGGGAAGCCAACCGCCTCCCCAATGTCTAACGGATTTCCCAATCAGCTTTGCAAAGAGCTAAATTAAATGAGTAGTCTGTAGGCTAGACTTAACCGCCGGTAGCAGATATTGTCCTGTGTTGCATTTTTAGACAATTGGCGCCGTCCCGTGTCGGTGACGCGATCATTAGAAGGTCAGCGGCACACAAAAGAGTACAGCTTGCACAGCCACCTCTCAACAGGACTCGTCTCATCTCGTTTACAGCACAGTGGGTGCTCCGCTCCGCTCACAGGGCGCTACCCTAGCTAAGGAATGTGACGTGGCTAATACTGACAACTACTGGGAACTATATAAATAAATAAATAAATTAATAAATAAAACCCCTACAGACGAACCACGGAGTGGCCTGCCTGGGTATAAAATATGTGTTTTGAGATGCAAATTCGTCATTAAGGAAGAGGTTGTCACCTCGCGTCCCTGGCACCATTTTCACAAGGCTGACTGTTGCTGTCTGAGTATTCAGTTTAATGAGGAAGCTTTTTGATGAGAGGCTATTGCTCCGATGTTAATGTCCAGTGGATGTAAACAGGGTTACATCTACCTTGAGTAATGTAATGAATGCTGTGCTTCTATACCACTTAGCCTGCTTTGAGTGCTCGGAAAGGTGTGTTATGAAAGAGATGTCGCTACCTGTGAGCGCTGTAATGGAACTGTTAATTAAAATGGGGTTGAGTTTTGTGCTGCATGCTGTGTTGGCTGGGTGATGTCATGTCACTGACCCACAACTGATTCCAATGATTCAATGTTGTTATGTTTCACACAGTAAAGCTAACACCTTGACTTACTGTCTTGCACAAGTTATAACAGGATCATACATGTAATTTCTTACAAATATATATATAAGTTCTTGCTCATTGTAAATCTAAGCCTGAACCTTTTTTCCATTTGTCTTAAATTAGTTTTCCAAGCTCCACAATATCATTTGTAATGTTGTTGGCTGCTGGAACATGAATATAGAGGCCATTGTGATCACTATATGTTTGTACAGTAATACGAGTGCCTCCCAGCCAGCTCTTAACTGATGGCTGTGATTGACATGACGGACGCCCCAGGGCTCTGGATCTCAATTATGACACACCCCATCCCCAACGCACTCTCCTCTCTGAAGCACACATACACACACACACACACACACACACACACACACACACACACACACACACACACACACACACACACACACACACACACACACACACACACACCCTATGTGAAAACCACACATCCACAGTCTCTCCCCTGTGAAGCACTCATATCCACAGCCTTCTGTCATACACTGTGTCTGACTGCACATCAAAGTAGCAGAGTAGTCTCCAAAATGTTGCTACTTCTAAAATTCGAGCAATACATTCTTCAGCCACAGCTTTGGGGAGCACTTAAGTCCTCAGCATATTTAGTGACCGAGTATTTAATTACAACAGTTGTACACTGCAAGGCAGTTAATTATTCACTGTGCTGCTTGTCAGTTTTAGCTCAATGTCCAGGCTATGAAGGGAAACGTTGTATGGTGCATTTTGTTCGGAGCTCTAAGGGCAAGCATTCTGGGAATGGCTGTTCTTTCAGCCATAAATGTTTCATACTTACGTCGTATTTTAGCTTTTAACCAGAGAGAGAGGAAGTTGCCTGCTAATTTGCTAGATTTATACAACGTAAAATGTGGAAAATGTATGACCTACTTTATATTGCTGGAATAAGATGGGTGGAAAGAAATTATGGAAAATATTTGACCACCCTCATCTCTTCCTTTTTAGTGCTCAATCTTTGCCTCTTTCTCTCTTTCTCCTACTGTGTTGCCTTCTTGCGTTCTCTCTTTTTTTCCTTTGTCCCATCTTGTTCAGCTTTTAAACATTGATAATACCTGCAGAGAACATGGAGGCCCATGTAGGGAGAGTGTTGATGATGCGGAACACCTGCCTCTCTGAGGAGATGTGTGAGGAACAAGCTCGGTTTCTATCCTATGCTCTCCAAAATAACTCGTACAGCCCCTCTTTTTCTGACTGACGATGAGTTATTTTTCCTCGTTGCCAGTCCCAGATGTGCCTTTGATCGCTGTGTCTATTTTTAGAGCCTTTCATTGTCGCCAAGGAGTGGAATTGATATAACAAATACAGCGTTCGAACAAATACAGCATTATGCAGCTTTAAAAATATGTAGAACAATTCAGTCTCATTTTTTGTACCCGAAGACACATCTCAGATGTTTGACAGCAGGCTGTAAATTAGTGACACATTTATTTTCATTACTGGAAGTTCCTTGTGATTGATTGTGGCTCTAGCTGTTAGAAGTTGAACACCAGGCACTGCATCCACAGTGCTGAAGAGGACACAAAACACCTAATTTAGAATTCCTATTTTAGCACCACATGTTTAAGCATCATAGATGTTTCCCTGGCACCCAGTTTTGCACTGATTGCTGTGTTTATGTAACTGACACGGAGCAGCATGGCCCTGTATATTATCGGATGTGGTGCACAATGTCATGCCTCTTTGCTTGCCGTAGTAAATGGAGCTTTCTATTTCCAAGGAGACGTTTAGTCATAGCTCATTTGGCTTGAGGGTTCTCATCACGCTCAATTAGTTAAGTGTATGCTTTTGCTGTCATTTCTTTTTAAAATAATTATTGTCTGTTTTTATGGTCAAATCAAATCATGACTGCTCGCTGTAGAGAGCTAGCCTCTACACTAATATTTTGACCAAACATCACGCCTGCAGAGAGAGAGAGGTCTCTAGTGAATTGAATGTTGTAGTTGCACAATGTCAACGAGTACAGATTTAGCCACACATCACCTGCTGGTCTACATTGATCTGTGGAACTGGGATTTACTGTAGATGCTAAGAGCACTGTTGGACCATAATGCTTTGTAAAAGCAGACAGATACAGACAAATAGTGGATGAAAGTGGTCGTGCTTGGCGATTATTGTCCTAAATTCCCAGAATTTGTTGGATTTTAGAGGATTAATTGAATAGAGCTCAGTTGTGCTCTATCATTTCCAGATGTTGCAGCTGTAATGATTGATGCTTACTGCCTCCTAGTCAGTGGGTGGTTTTTATTTTATTTCACTTTATCTATGGAAATGTTCTTTCCCGGGGAGTTGAATTGGGAGCTTGTCAATGTGCACAACGCTATATCACCGTCAGACTGCTTTGATAATGCACTAAAAAGGGGTGTCTGTCTTACCTGGGACTTCTGACGGCATGTCTTGAGATAAATCAATTTCCCAAGCTGACAATCTGGCAATTAGTGTGTAAGGTCCTATTCTAATGGTTAGTGCCATGTAAGAGTTTCCTTTATGGAAAGAAATGACTGTGAAAATACAATGTCCAATTGAAAATCACATTGAATATGAACATTTCATATATTGTGCTGTACATACACAAAACACAGAAAGATATACACATACTGAAGGGTTTCACATATACTTTATACAGTACATACAGTATGAACATCAGTACATGTATCTTAGATAGTCAGTGAGTATGGTTACATGCACACAGTAATACGATTATTGTGAATAGTCAGATTAATATAATAGTTTGATTTAAACGTTTACATGCTTTTCAAGAAGAACGATTTCTCTAATAATCCTGTTTACATGGACACATCTGAAATCAGGCTACCTGATGGGAAAAACATCAAAATACACGTTCAACCACAGCCTATTTCACTCTGAGTTCGGACATATAAAGTTTGTATGTGTATTTCTAAGATACTAGCATACTTTCAGTTTTTCCAAACTCATTTTACTTGCGCATAAGAGTGAGGCTTGTGCTGCTGGTGCTGGTATTTGCACAGATCAAATACACCGCTGTAACTCTGATTAAGGCATTTAAATGTCCTAATAATTAGAAAGATTGCTCAGAAAGCCAGGTGTTTTAATCAGCGTATGCTTACTTCGATTATGACGTCATGCCGATAAGATAAGCAGAGTAAGTTGTTCACATGACTAACGCCATACCGGGCCCTACTGCCATAATCAGTTTAATATTGAATGATTAGTGTGCATGTAAACTTACTAATTGATCATGTATACTGTATGAGGGCAACTCACATGTGTCAGCTGAATGACATGGGTTTCATTGCTTTAAACCTCCCAAACAGGCAAGTGGAAAAGGATTACAGCCATTTCAGTTGGATTTAGGAGAAAATATGAGCTGTAACACATCTTGCTCTATGCCCAACCTAATCCTTGACATAGAATCTGATAACAGATGTTCTGCATGCAATCCTTTACATTCTATTGGCTGTACAGTAAAAATATTAACTGGTGTAGGTGAAATTGATTAAGACTCTAATCTAATCCCCATTTTATGTTAAATACATTCTGACTGTATACGATTTATTATTATTGGCTGAAACTATTTTCTTTGTACATACTCAGAATCCATGCTGCTGGAAAACAACTACTGTACTCCAGGAGATATGAATCACTTGGGGACCAGTTTTAATCTTCTGGAGAGTTGAGAGTCTATTCATATTGAGTGTGTGGTCATCGGGAACTCAAAGCATATGACACATCTGCTGTGGAGTCATTTTTATTTAAAGAACTCAAGTGCATGAATTAAAATGGATCCGATGTGTTCAGCGAGCTACCTTTTAATTAGCGTCAGCTGTACAAGTTGAGCCGAACAAACCCCTGCTATACCGAGCTTAATTAGACCCTGACTTGTTTTTATTTATTTACATAGCCTTGCATAGACACTCAACTCGACTCATTGTGACCAACAGGAACTCACTCAATCAGTGCTATGCCTGCCAGGGGGGGCCTGCGGGTCGTCATCCTCATCCTCATATCAGCCATGCGTGGAAATAGCAGAACTCATGTCTGAAAGAGCTTTTTCCATTCCTCTAAGCGTTTTGCCTTTTGACACATTAGTCATTTGGTTTGTGGGGTTCATATTAAGTGAATACACTATCATCCAAATGAGGCAGGAGAGATAAGTCATCTAATTTACATGTGTTGTTCTGCTTTAAGCATAAACAGCCAGATGCTCTATTTATGAAACTGTCACAATTAGCAAATAAACATTTTCACATATTACCTGATTAAAATTCATAGTAGGAAATTGGGTATTCAATCAAAAGCAAGGTAAGAGGCACTTAGTGGTAGCCCGGTGTCTTTTCCATTTTAGGAATAATCTATTAATTCTAGTAAATATGTTTGGTACCTTAGTTCAAGAGGCATTACGAGAATGGTATCTGTAATCAATAGGGTTCATGGCAAAGAAAGCACACTTGCATAAATCATAAACTTGTCTATGGTCATTTTCAAACTGAAACAAAAATCATCCAGAAACAACGCTTCCAATTCAGTCCTTTAAGAGCCGGTCCATGTGACCTGTTGATAAAAGCTCAAGATGTGACCAGTACAATCTGATTATATGTTAGTGAATTTGATTGACATACTGTACTTTGCTTAAACACTGCTAAAATATGTTATTATAATGATTATGAGCTTGAGAAGCACTTTGCCAGAAATGGTATAGAATTTGCACAGCTCTCAAATCCCTCCATTTATCATGACAATGTGTCATTGCAGATACAGTGCATTCGGAAAATATTCAGACCCTTCGACTTTTTCCACATTTTGTTACATTACAGCGTTTTTCTAAAATGGATAAAAAAACAAAAAAATAATGACAAAGCAAAAACTGATTTTTATAATTAAAAAACCCCCAGGAAATATCACATTTACATAAGTATTCAGACCCATTACTCAGTACTTTGTTGAAGCACCTTTGGCAGCGATTACAGCTTCGAGTCTTCTTGGGTATGATGCTAAAAGCACTGAACAGCTATTTTCAGGTCTTTCCAGAGATGTTCGATCGGGTTCAAGTCCGGGATCTGGCTGGGCCACTCGAGGACATTCGGAGACTTGTCCTGAAGCCTCTCCTGCATTGTCTTGGCTGTGTGCTTAGGGTGAAACCTTCGCCCCAGTCTGAGGTCCTGAGCGGTCTGGAGCAGGTTTTCATCAAGGATCTCTCTGTGCTCTGTTCATCTTTCACTCGATCCTGACTAATCTCCCAGTCCCTGCTGCTGAAAAACATCCCCACAGCATGCTTCACCGTAGGGATGGTGCCAGGTTTCCTCCAGACGTGACGCTTGGCATTCAATCCAAAGAGTTCAATCTTGATTTCATCAGACCAGAGAATCTTGTTTCTTATGGTCAGAGAGTCCTTTAGGCCCATTTTGGCAAACTCCAAGCGGGCTGTCATGTGCCTTTTACTGAGGAGTGGCTTCCGTCTGGCCACTCTACCATAAAGGCCTGATTGGTGGAGTGCTGCAGAGAAGGTTCTACCATCTCTACAGAGGAATCTCTCTGGAGCTCTGTCAGAGTGACCATCAGTTCTTGGTTAGCTCCCTGACCAAAACCCTTCTCCCTTGATTGCTCAGTTTGGCTGGGCGGTCAGCTCTAGGAAAGTCTTGGTGGTTCCAAACTTCTTCCATTTAAGATTGATGGAGGCCACTGTGTTCTTGGGGACCTTCAATGCTGCAGAAATGTTTTGGTACCCTTCCCCAGATCTGTGCCTCGCCACAATTCCTTCGACCTTATGGCTTGGTTTTTGACTGTGGGACCTTATATAGACAGGTGTGTGCCTTTCCAAGTCATGTCCAATCAATTTCATTTACAACAGGTGGACTCCAATGAAGATTTAGAAACGTCTCAAGGATGATCAATAGAAACAGGATGCACCTGAGCTCAATTTTGAGTCTCATAGCAAAGGGTCTGAATACTTATGTAAATAAGGTATTTTTAATACATTTGCAACAATTTGTTAATATGAGGTATTGTGTGTAGATTGATGAGGATTTTTTATTTACTTAATCCATATTAGAATAAGGCTGTAACGTAATAAAATGTGGAAAAAGTCTAAAGGGGTCTGAATACTTCCCGAATGCACTGTATGCCTGTTCGTTAGTAATATTCACAGGATGACAATGTAGTCACCCACCTTTTTCCAATATTTTCTGTAGATTTCAATAGCTAGCAACCTTGGAAATGCAGTAATTCCTACATTCTACAGTTTGTACATACTGACAACATGTTGAATAAGCGTCCCTTTTCAATACAGATTTGATCATTCTATTGAGTCCAATTCACTCACACACAGTTACCCGACTTTATCAACAATATTCTGGAAACAATGACTATTGTTTGGTCATTGTCCTACCATTTTCCATTCAATTGATTCCTCACTTTTTTTACATTTGCTTTTTAAGTTCTTCCAATATAATAAACATTTTCCAAATTGTAATGTGAGCCTCTCCTTATCGTTACAGTGATAACCACTGAGCAGATGAAAGTTTGTCCCCCAACAATAGACTGTTTCTCCCAGTAGAGATGAGACTTGAAATAATGGAAAAAACTAGTATACTGTATATTGTTCTTTTTTAGACATTAGCTGACTCCAAGACCACACTTGTCAAGGGAAGTGTCAGTGTGCTTCTCAGCCTTTTATCATGCTCGCCGCTGCTGTCATAATGAAGCGCCATTTCATTTCTCTTCCCACAGATGAAGTGATAAGAGTTTAAAAGTGGTTTTGACATGTAGATGATGGAGGAGAGAAGTAAATAAGTCCCACAGCTCTGTGGAGCTCTGTACACTTCAGACAGTGTCTGAAAGCAGGATTGCACAAGGGTTATGTCTCCTCCGGAGATGAAAGAAACCAGGCTTGATTTTGTCTGGGAAACACGTTATATAAAAGCCATATAGTGTGCAACTGTAAAATGTTGATCAGAAAAACATTTTTTCTGTCAAGCTTTTTGAACATTACATGAGGAGAACTGCAGTTGATGGGAAAATACAACAAGCATGTGTCATCATTATACAGCAAATTGGACAACACAGAAGACGGCCAAAGTAGCTACTACTGCATGGTAGCTACTAACTACTACTAGATGGTAGTGAGGTTTATTTCACTATGCTATCATTAATAATGATGAAGGTGATGATGATGACAATTATGATTCGTAATGGCTGACAAATCTTGCGCTTAATGGATATGAGATATTGTTGGCTATAAAGTGGCAATAAAAAAATGAACCTCTTCAAACAAAAGCCTGTGCTGCCCACTGACATTAATCCTCTTTACAGTGCTCAGCCACTCTGGTGCCTGTGTAGAAGAAGGCTATGACAGTTAGCTACAGTATTATGTAAAGAGGATTAAATTGCAAAGAAACTGTAATTGATTAATCATTCATAAGATGACTGCGTTCAAAGCAGGAAAATTGAATTCGGACCTCAATGATGTAGCGTTGAGCTTATAGAAGTGACTTTGAATGTGTGCTGTGCAAATTGTGTCGGAGAGGCCCAGTTTTGTGCCTGTGGTTTTGTGCACAGAATCTCCGATTTAGTTCTCAGAAATGTAGAATTGATAACATTACGTTTCCCCAGAGTAAATGAAGCCTACTGACTAAAAGGTCTTCTCATTATATTTTCTCGTCACCTGTTTCCATTTTTTTCTTCACTTTTTGATACCCTGTAAAAAAAAAATTGTCATGCCTGTGTTGTAGTAAAGGCTTGACGTGTATTTGTAGCTCTGCTTCAGTCGTGGTTCTCCCGGGGCTCTTGTGTATTCCTTCTCTCTGTGTATTGTTTCTCTTTAATAGCCCTGCCTCTGTGTCTCTCTGGATTACCATGTAAAGGAAACATTTACTTGGTCAAATACTGTATTTTAGAAGAAAAGACATTCATGCATTTTTGATGATATTGTTAGTTTCTGTCTCTCCTTTTTCTCCAGAGTGCCATCCACCCTGAGCCAGGGTAGTTCTGGCATCACTTTATCCAACACCAAGTGCATTTTTCATGGGGCAATCTGTGTGATTCTTTTCATGTGAGCAATTCCTCCCCCCCCCCCACCAGTCTGCTTCTCTTTGCCTAAGCAATGTGGCATATGAAAGAGACTCATCAGAAATGAGCTGTTTTGTGTGCAGGAGAAAAGTGGTGAGAGGATTAACAGTGTCTGCAGGTCAATTCAGATGTCATTGTGGAATTTCTTTATTTTGCCAGTTTATAAAGGGCAGGTGTTATAGGGCATGAAGGGCAGCAATGAGCAACGGGGGGTCGTGACTAGCAGATTGGCACGTTGGTTCAACCCCTACTACCCATGACATGTGCTTGCTACAATTCTATAAAGGACTCTGTCAGAATAACCCAGCAATATTGGAGGTAGCAAAGGTCATGGACATTGATTCCAACTAACTGATGTCATGTTACAGGTCAGTGGAACTCTTCACATGAAACTGAACTGCTCAGCAGTCGGAGAAGCTCCCAGTCAGCTGCAAACTAATTGCTGTAAAATGGATGTGCCCTGAACCTGATGGCTCTCATATCAATCCTTGGCATATTTATCTTTAATTGGGCCCAAGAAAGTTTTAGGGCCCTGATCTGTGCCATTTTTCAGATGACATTTAACTGCCATTGACTGCCATTTTATTCACAATTTTTGTTCAAGGTTTCACAAGTCCACGAAGACACCCATCAAAACACTTCTGCCTATGTGGGTAATAGCTTTTTTCCCCATGGCAGTAGTCTTTGTGCAACCTTTAGAAATGGCTGTACTCTGAGGGAATGACAATAATTTGCAACAGACATTAAGCAAAGATAACATGGTATTGAGTATAGAATGATGAAAGAAACCAATGCATTTCCTATACCAAGAGGTTATCTGTATGCAGTGATGTCAGTTCTGTAGATACATTGCTGCTCATGTGTTTTCACATTTTGACAAAAACTTTTCCAGAAAATATCCTCTCATCCTTTCATTTCCATAATACGGACTAAAATGTATTTCGCCTCACATTCTAAATACATTTTAATTGTAATCTACATTTGTTAAATAGTCCATTGAGCTGGTTGTGTATTACTGTACCTCTCATAATTATGCTGGGAAATAGTTAGACACCATTAGTGCTCTTCCATAATCTATTTCAACCCTTACAGACTGTTGAACAGAAACACCAGCTAAACATGTATGACTGATAATAAAAAGAGCGAGAGACACTAAAAGCAGCATTGTACCAAATTATCCAGGCGAGATGTGCCAAATTTGAGGGTATATATTCACTTTTTCATTAAAGCATGAAACTTGGTATACTTGTACAGTTTGGGGGCATTGAACATTTTCACATATGGAGCCATCTCAAAACATAACGCCTCCTGGCGGCCATTTTGCTATTCCGTCATAACTGGACAATCTATTTTCTATTATATCTGCTGAACCAAAGATGATAACAAAAATATGACGTCTACTCCCTGTTTTGATGGTAAGGGATTAAAATGGTACCATAAACACTTCAGACTATTATATAACGGTGGTAAACCATGGCAAGAAATCCAATGAAATTGCTGTCTCTGACAACCTAAACAATATAATATTATTTCTGTTGTTGATTAGAAAATTGTATTACTCTTTTTTTTTTTTTTTTACTTAATGCTTGAAAGTGAAGCTCAGGGGTAATATCCCAGAGGTTTCAAATCCAGAGTTACAAGTGGCCAATACTATTTCTATTTGAGGAGGAGTTTCTGGACCTCTTCATGTATATTCTCTTTGCAGTACCCTCTCTAAGTAGTTCCCTGTGCAGTCTGGAGTGAGACAGGCCTGGGGTCACTCATCTCTCATATCCTCTTCCTTATTGACATTGACTGGATCATGACCAAAACCAATCATACAAACCCAGCAGTATTGAGTGTACTCTGTTCTCCCAGCTGGAAGATCTCTTGCCAAACTTGCAGAACAGCCTCAAAACAAATAAAATATCCACCTAGAATACAACAGCAATGTCAAATATGTTCTGTTGTATGGTTTGGAGTGTTGCCCTGTTGTCACAAACGACATCAGAAGGATGGAGTCTTTTAGCAGTGGTTGTCTCAAGAGAATATGCTGCATCTTCTGGACTAATAAAACACACTACAGTAAGCTATACAAGAAGACCAGTTGACAAAATGTCACAGAATGACTGATGGCTTGGCCACATTCTCAGAATGCTCCGATATAGACTCATTATGGACTTACGTCCCAATGGGGGTGAAGTGCATTGAGCGGATTGAGGCCTATTTAGAATATGAGATCTTTGTCGGCCTATGTGGACAACTCTCTGGCTAGAAGGTCTTGTACACTTTGATCTAGTATGACCCTGTTGGTCATCCATGGTGTGAATATTGCCTGAATGAACAACTGGTTCATTAATGGTCACATACTCTACCATACTCTCTTGTCTAAATTTACAACGTATCTGGCCCAGATGGTCATATGCACTCCAACCTTATACTCGGTACATCTAAAGGAGGTTCCATCCATCTTCTCTTTATTTTTCCTTTACTGCTGCTTGCTCTTTGGGGGTCTAATCTGGGTTTTTGTAAAACACTCTGTGACACTTGTTGTTATGAAAAGGGATATATAAATAACTTTTGTATTCATTGATTTTGATGTGCGGCCCCAAAGTATCATTTGTGGGAAGATCTGCAGCTTTTCTCATTCTTTATCCACAAGCATCTCTAAATGAGCTTGATTTATGGTATCTTGACTAAAGGTGTAATGTGAATTGCTCCAAAATGCTGAATGTTCTCTTCTGAAATATAATTTGACGAGTGATGAGTGACATTTGGGACCGACAAGCACTTGAGGTACATGGTGTATGTGCCCATGAAATCACCAAGTCCTTGGGTCCAGATCATTTCAAAGGCCTTCCTGTGTTCCATGAATTTACAGTGTCACACAGTATCCACATTAACGGCCAGAGGAAAGACGACAGCAGAAGACAACTGCATGGCTCTGTATGCCACAGAAATAATATTATATTGTGTACGTTGTCAGAAACTGCGATTTCATTGGATTTCTTCCCATGGCATACCATGGCAGTCCACCATTATATAATAATCGGACTAATCAAAACATACGGGTAGACATTACACTATCTGTGTTATTAGGAGATGTGATTCAAAATACATTATTTAGTTATGGTAGGATGGAAAATGGCCGCCATGAGGGGTTTTTGCAATGTCATTTATGCCAGGTTTTGTTTATTTATTAGACTTGTTCACACACACACACACACACCTTGTTTCTCTATCCATGTGTGGGGGAGTGAAGTTAGTTTGGTTGTGGGGTAATTAATTGTTCAGGGAGTGCTTCAGATGTGCAACTCCTTCTCTGGGGGGTATGAATCCAGATGTGCACAAGTGTAACGGGAGTGACACTTCATGATATGGATATATACAGTACAAAGGGTTCACACCCCTTGACTTTTTCCACAATTTGTTGATTTAATTGATTTAGTTGTCAATGAACACAAAATACTCTAATGTCAAAGAGGAAGAACAATTCTAACATTTGTAAAACCAAAAGTATGAAAATAAAGCACTAATATACATTGATTAGAAGTATTCAACCCCTTGAGTCAATACATTTTTGGAATAACACAGAGTCTTTCTGTGTAAGTCTCTAAGAGCTTTCCACACCTGGATTGTGCAACCAATAGTATTTTCTAAATTCTTCAAGCTCTTTCAAATTGGTTGTTGCTTATTTCAACCATTTTCAGGTCTTGCCAAAACTGTAACTTGGCCACTCAGGAACATTCACTGTCTTCTTGGTAAGCAACTCCAGTGTAGATTTGGCCTTGTGTTTTAGGTTATTGTCCTGCTGAAAGGTCAATTCATCGCCCAGTGTCAAATGGAAAGCAGACTGAATCAGGTTTTCCTCTAGTATTTTGCCATTCCGTTTATTTTATCATAAAAAACTCCCCAGTACTTAACGATTACAAGCATATACATAACATGATTCAGCAACAACTATGCTTGAAAATATGAAGAGTGGTACTCAGTAATGTGTTATATTGGATTTGCCTCAAACATAACACTTAGTATTTAGGACAAAAAGATAATTACTTTGCCACATTTTTTGCAGTATTACTTTAGTGCCTTGTTGCAAGTAGGATGCATGTTTTGGAAAGTCTTTGTAGTGACTGTGTGTATTGATACACCATCCAAAGTGTAATTAATAACTTCACCATATTCAATGTCTGCTTTTTTTATTTTTACCCATCTATCAATAGGTGCCACTTTTTTGCAAGGCATTGGAAAACCTCCCTAGTCTTTGTGGTTGAATCTGTGTTTGAAATTCACTGCTCGAATTGAGGAACTTACAGATAATGGTATGGGGTACAGAGATGAGGTAGTGATTCAAAAATAATGTTAAACACTTGGCAAATTATTAGTTATGAGTTGTTAAGCAAATATTTACTGCTGAACTTATTTAGGTTTGCCATAACAAAGTGGTTGAATATTAATTGACTCAAGATATTTCAGCTTTACATTTTTTATTAATTTGTAGACATTTTGAAAAACATAATTTCACTTTAAAATTACGGGGTATTGTGTGTAGGCCAGTGACAAAAATTTATCAATTTTAAATTAAGTCTGTAACACAACAAAATGTAAATATTTTATCAATAGTTTCAGTCAGCAAAACGTGACTAAGGAAAGTTGTATGAAATAACACAAGTGACACAATTCCAATGGCACTTATTTCATTGTTGGACATAAAAGACCCCCAGGAAATCAGCTCCAAATCTCTTCCCAAGTATTCCCACACATAATAGAGAGACGTGATCGTATACAAATGTAAGCAAGGTTTAGTTAAACATTATATCTGTTTGGGCTTCTAGCAGTCAATTTGCACTATACAAATTATTTGTAATTATGTTCCGTTCCCCTGACCATCCATTCAACAAAAAATCGTCCCACTGCTAAATCTAGTTGACGATCCCTGCTGTACATACAGCTAGTTAAGTCTAGGGTTGTTAAAATTTCTAGAGTGAACGACACACAGCTTGGCATAGCTTGACAGGTTTTCAGAACCTACCCATACTTCTATTTTAGACAGCCAGGAGTTGTTCCCAGGGCCTTCAAACAAAGCTCATCCCACATGAGATGGACTGTCACAGTCTGAGGCAGCAGACTCAGTGCAGGGGGAATGTGTGAGCGGCCTGCAGCCTTATGCCTCTCTGTCATCGTCAGGGCCAGTGACAGCCAGGCAGGCGGACAGGAGCTGGCGGTTTCTGTGACTCAGCTTTCATTGTCAGGATCAGGAACCCAAAGGGCCCTGTGCTGTGTTCTCATATGGGAGCGGGAAGACAGGGAGGAGGGGGGAGAGGGAGATTGAGATGGGGGGCTTTGGTCAATGATGAGCAAACTGCCCATGGCTGGGTTATGCAATATGCATGCAAGCTGTCAGATCAGAAATGTCACTGTGAGTGAGGCTGTTGAATGAGAATATTATTTAAGTGATAAAATGTTGGGGACAAAGCATCTGCAATTTAAAGTGGGGTTGGTTTTACATTTTTATCAGAACATATGTTTGTGATTTAGAATGAGTACGAAATCGGTTCTATGTAGGCTACAGATGTAGGATCTTAATTTGAGCCAGTTTGCTACAGCAGGAATATTATCCTGCAGCAACAGGAAATGTGAATTATTATGTGGATTATAATTCCTGCTGCTATGTCAAAAACACTACAAGTTTAAAATATCCTGCATTGCAGGAACGTTCTCCTGCAACTGGGTGATAAAATTAAGTTCCTACATCTGTATAGGATATTTTTAGTCAGTGCAGCTCTTGAGTCTTGGCTGACTGGTAAATGGAATGTTTAGGCTAAACTGGTGCTTGAAGAAAAGAGAAGGTGCCCCAAAATTGTTCTTTCAATCAGTTTCTCTCTTTGGATCTCATCTCAAGCAATTTCAAGTCCATTGTATTCACTATATTTAGAAACTAAATACCCAAGTCACTGACTTTCTCTCTGAAGCAAGTTACACCTAACAAATGATTCCAATGTCCGGTTCAGAGCACTTAAGCAGAATGAATAATTACACTTTGCGGTAGGATGGTGTGACAACAGCTTGTGTGTGTGCGTGCATGTGACATGCGTGCATGTGTGTGTGTGTGCAGTGGTGGAAAAAGTACCCAATTGTCATACTTGAGTAAAAGTAAAGATACCTTAATAGAAAATGACTCAAGTAAAAGTGAAAGTCCCGCAGTAAAATACTACTTGAGTAAAAGTCTAAAAGTATTTTAAAATATAGTTAAGTATCAAAAGTAAATGTAAAAGTGTAAATTCCTTATATTATGCAAACCAGACGGCACGGTTTTCTTGTTTTTTAAATGTGCTGGTAGCCACACTCCAACACTCAGACATAATTTACAAACAAAGCATGTGTGTTTAGTGAGTCCAGGGATGTTCTCCTGTTAAGTCTGTGAATTGGACCATTTTCGTGTCCTGCTAAGCATTCAAAATGAAACCAGTATTTTCGGATGTCAGGGAAATTGTATGGAGTAAAAAGTACAACATTTTCTTTAGGAAAGTAATGAAGTAAAAGTTGTTAAAAATATAAATAGTAAAGTCAAGTACAGACACCCTAAAAAACTACTTAAGAAGTACTTTAGTGCCCAGTTGCATGAACAGTGTTTACCTTAATAAATACCTAAGGGAATTGTTTAAGGGCGTTGAATAGAAGACCCTCATACTTAAGGGGTTTTACGGTAGTTTGAAGGCATGTATGGCAGAAAAATGATCTGGCTACCATGGCTACCTGATTCACTGACTAAACATCTCATCAAAGAGGTCTCTGTAATTTTGTGAGATAGAAAAATAGAACTTCTACAATCAAGACAGGATAACCAAATTGATTATAAACCAAGAAGATTATAAACCACGTTTCTTGCTAATTTTTTTTATCAACCTTTTTATATTACAATCTAGTATGTCAAGCTAGCTTACAGAGTAGCTACAGTATAGCTAACTAGCTTTGTAACCATGGATTGTGCACTTTCCATTGTTTATCTAAGTAGCTAGCTGTTGGAGGTTTTCCTTTTGTAATCAGATCAGATGAAAGCAACATTCACCTCCACAAATGCGGTTTACATTGATATCAATACGGAATGAAGCCGTTAAAGGACCTCATGGGCACCCTTAACTTTTTCACTTAATTTAAGTGGGAAATTCACCTTAATGTGTTTTATACAACTGGGCCCAGATACCCCCAAAAATGACTTAGGTAGTACTTTAAAGTATTTTTACTTAAGTACTTTACACCACGGTGTCTGTGTGTGTGAAAATAGCATCACTAGTGAGTGTGTGTGTGTGAGGTCTGATTGAGTATGACTGTCACCAGCTGCACATTAGGGCAACATGTGATTTCAGCACTGTCCAACTGGGGCTGTTGTTACATCAATAATGAAAGGCAGATTTCAGACCTCCCATTGAGCTTGTATCGTGCTGCTCTAGTAATGTCTTCAAGGCCATCGAACCTGCATTGCAGTATTCTTGTTCTAATGGTCAAATAAAATTACAGAATGGCTTTGAGTACCGTACAGACCAGAAGAGGCTGGTGGGAGGCGCTATATGGGGACAGGCTCGTTGTAATGTCTGGAATGGAATAAATGGAACAGAGATGTGGTTTCAAATATGTTTGATGTGTTTGGCTCCGTTCCATTAATTCCATTCCAGACATTACAACGAGCCTGTCCGTATATAGTTCCTCCCGTACTAATAAGACAAAAACCTACTGTTGAGAGAGAATAACCGAATACACAAGGTGCAAGTTCAAATTTGTTTGTGCATCAAAGGGGGCCACCATTCATTTGGTTAGTCACTCTCACTCTGATATAATTAGCATGGCATAAATCATGGCAAAATGTTTCATAAAATTCTAATAACAATCCTCTCTGGCCTATGGCAAAATGTGTAGAATTGCAGGGGCGCCCAACCAAATCAAGGCTAGAGCTGGCCCTGAATAAGACACCTGAATAAACATTGCTATGAATCCTCCTCAATACAACCACAGATTCAGACACTATATTGGTGTAGATTGCAGCACTGATGCACTGAGAGATAATCCTTCTATGGAAAGTAATGTATTGCTGCATGTGAAATGGACGTCAGTGTGCTGGTAACAGTTTAGCATCCTCCACTATCCCTGTCCCCATACTGGGCTCAAACCAGAGTTTCTCTGCTCGCAGACACACGTGACCACCCTCCTTGACAACATACCAACTTTTTAAGCTATCGAAAAATATCTAATTCGCTAGCTCCATGGGTGACATTTCAAGCTAGCTGTGAAGTGAGCTTATGGTACGTTCTTAATTCTGTTACGCATGGGCATTGGGTATATTGGTGTGAAAGCATTCCAAGCTGCGTGATGCTAATTTCATCCCCCTAACCATGCTGTGGACATGTGAGGAGGCTCAGGGAAACAATGGGAAGAGTTAAGGGAAGAGAATAAGCTCGTAATAGCTCACTGTCTGTGTGAGTTATGAATGTAGAAAACATTTATAATGAGCCCATCAGGAGCTTGGACCTCATCATAATACCCTTGTGCTCATTTGGTGTACAGCAAAACCATTTACTCACAAACCTTGCATGGACGTGTCATGCTCCTACCCTCTTCATAACTGAATTGTTCACCACAGTCTTGGATAATCAATATGCACATTATGCAAGGTCACAATGCTCTATGTTTGCTGATTCCGTCTTGAACTGTGTAAACAACTACCACTCGTATACAGCAGATGATATTACTGCCTGTAGTTGAGAATCTGCTCATTTGCGATGTGATCATGTGAAATAAGCAAGTGGGGATTTAATTGCCTGGAAAATTCCTACGACAGGCTTTTAACTGCTGTTCTCACATATAAAAACTGTCTATTAAAAACATTAATAACACCAACCAATGTTATTCATCAGTAGATGTGAATGCTTGACAGCTGTTTTCAATACAAGATATTAGTCAGGACAGGATTGATTAAGCCCTTTCTTTTTTTATTTTGTATTTTTACGCTCATTTTTCTCCCCAGTTTCGATCTTGTCTCATCGCTGCAACTCCCCAACGGGCTTGGGAGAGGCGAAGGCGGGTCTGTAGTAACGCCTCTAGCACCGCGATGCAGTGCCTTAGACCGCTGCACCACTCAGGATTTAGAAGAGAAATATACACAAAATTATTACTTTAACTTTGATTACATGGAAAGTGAATATGCATGCAGGTGCGTCACTATCGCTAAATGGTTGCAGAACTAACTGTACACAACCTTAGCTAGCTAGCTAACCATATTAGCCAACTGTGGGGTTAAAGAATTCACTTGTGTGTGTGTGTGTGTGTGTACTTATTTGCTGTTAGCTGCACACCACTCTTTCCTAGCAAACAAAGGCTGTGTAGTCAATCAATATACAAAGTTGTGTGCTATGCAGATATCCTTTAACTTCCCTGATGGTCCACATTTTCAGTTGATTCTGTGAGGCATTATGGATCGATGGCCTCAAACAAGTTTTTCAAAGCAACTATTCATTCCTCTCCTAGCAGGAATGCATCCAACACACCACCTGTGTCAGATGCAGCCTTCAGTAGGAGTTCAAGGGCTGGTCATCTTACCTCTTATGTAATGGCTGTTGCTTTTATGAAGTTTCTACTAGATGATAAATCAGTAAAAAGCCCAGCAGTTAATGGTGTAATCAGATGGATCTCTTACTGTAGTGTTGATGAAGACATGGGGCAATGCTGTAGTGAGTGTTGAATTTTCAGCCACATAGACATTGAAGCCATTTTCATGGGGAGTTTCAGGATGAGTAGCTCTATCTATGTTTCTTATAGTTTAGTTAGAGGTCACATAGATTTAAAAGCAACCAGACAAATGTCAAACCCCCTGTGTCATGTTTAAATGTAGTATTGGCATTCCTCATTATGATCAATCTTCAATGAAGAATCCACATTTACTCTAAACTAAAATCTGCAAGTTCTCAGACAGGGGAAAATAAAAATATGCGTCCACAATTGACTCCACTCCCTCCCTCCTCCCTCATTATAAAGACTCTTCTCTTTGAAATAACATCTGTTGAGGATTCCTCACGGTAGGGGAGACACCAGAAAGACACAATGCAGTTTGCTGTGTCAAATCATCAGATCACAGTACTTAATTGAATGTTGTTCAAGAACCAGACAGCAAGGAATAGCCAGCTGACTAAATTCAAATTCAATCAAATCTACAGTTCAGTTCATAGCAAATAATTTGCATAATTTTACCCTTTACTTTGTGACAACTGTTGATGTAAAAAAGGGGTTTATAAAATAAATGTGATAGATAGATAGTTGAAGTCTGAAGTTTACATACTCATTAGCCAAATACATTAAACTCAGTTTATCACAATTTCTGACATTTCATCCTAGTAAAAATTTCTTGTCTTAAGTCAGTTAGGATCACCACGTTATTTGAAGAATGTGAAATGTCAGAATAATAGTAGAGAGAATTATTTATTTCAGCTTTTATTTCTTTCATCACATTCCCAGTGGGTCAGAAGTTTACATACACTCAATTAGTATTTGGTAGCATTGCCTTTAAATTGTTTAACTTGGGTCAAACATTTCGGGTAGCCTTCCACAAGCTTCCCACAATAAGTTGGGTGAATTATGGCCCATTCCTCCTGACAGAACTGGTGTAACTGAGTCAGGTTTGTAGGCCTCCTTGCTCGCACACGCTTTTTCAGTTCTGCCCACACATTTTCTATAGGATTGAGGTCAGGGCTTTGTGATGGCCACTCCAAATCCTTGACTTTGTTGTCCTTAAGCCATTTTGCCACAACTTTGGAAGTATGCTTGGGGTCATTGTCCATTTGGAAGACCCATTTGCGACCAAGCTTTGACTTAGATAGATAGATAGATAGATAGATAGATAGATAGATAGATAGATAGATAGATAGATAGATAGATAGATAGATAGATAGATAGATAGATAGATAGATAGATAGATAGATAGATAGATAGATAGATAGATAGATAGATAGATAGATAGATAGATAGATAGATGGAATCTAAAACAAAAATCCAGAAAATCACATTGTATGATTTTTAAATAATTAATTTGCATTTTATTGCATGACATAAGTATTTGATCACCTACCAACCAGTAAGAATTCCGGCTCTCACAGACCTGTTAGTTTTTCTTTAAGAAGCCCTCCTGTTCTCCACTCATTACCTGTATTAACTGCACCTATTTGAACTCGTTACCTGTATAAAAGACACCTGTCCACACACTCAATCAAACAGACTCCAACCTCTCCACAATGTCCAAGACCAGAGATCTGTGTAAGGACATCAGGGATAAAATTGTAGACCTGCACAAGGCTGGGATGGGCTACAGGACAATAGGCAAGCAGCTTGGTGAGAAGGCAACAACTGTTGGCGCAATTATTAGAAAATGGAAGAAGTTCAAGATGACGGTCAATCTCCCTCGGTCTAGGGCACCATGCAAGATCTCACCTCGTGGAGGAAGGTGAGGGATCAGCCCAGAACTACACGGCAGGACCTGGTCAATGACCTGAAGAGAGCTGGGACCACAGTCTCAAAGAAAACCATTAGTAACACACTATGCCGTCATGGATTAAAATCCTGCAGCGCATGCAAGGTCCCCCTGCTCAAGCCAGCGCATGTCCAGGCCCGTCTGAAGTTTGCCAATGACCATCTGGATGATCCAGAGGAGGAATGGGAGAAGGTCATGTGGTCTGATGAGACAAAAATATAGCTTTTTGGTCTAAACTCCACTCGCCGTGTTTGGAGGAAGAAGAAGGATGAGTACAACCCCAAGAACACCATCCCAACCGTGAAGCATGGAGGTGGAAACATCATTCTTTGGGGATGCTTTTCTGCAAAGGGGACAGGACGACTGCACCGTATTGAGGGGAGGATGGATGGGGCCATGTATTGCGAGATCTTGGCCAACAACCTCCTTCCCTCAGTAAGAGCATTGAAGATGGGTCGTGGCTGGGTCTTCCAGCATGACAACGACCCGAAACACACAGCCAGGGCAACTAAGGAGTGGCTCCGTAAGAAGCATCTCAAGGTCCTGGAGTGGCCTAGCCAGTCTCCAGACCTGAACCCAATAGAAAATCTTTGGAGGGAGCTGAAAATCCGTATTGCCCAGCGACAGCCCCGAAACCTGAAGGATCTGTATGGAGGAGTGGGCCAAAATCCCTGCTGCAGTGTGTGCAAACCTGGTATAGAACTACAGGAAACGTATGATCTCTGTAATTGCACCAAATATGAATTGTACCAAATATTAAGTTCTGGTTTTCTGATGTATCAAATACTTATGTCATGCAATAAAATGCAAATTAATTACTTAAAAATCATACAATGTGATTTTCTGGATTTTTGTTTTAGATTCCGTCTCTCACAGTTGAAGTGTACCTATGATAAAAATTACAGACCTCTACATGCTTTGTAAGTAGGAAAACCTGCAAAATCGGCAGTGTATCAAATACTTGTTCTCCCCACTGTAGATAGATACAGCATGACATGACATCACTCTGTCATGCTGATTGAGTCAGAATAACAGACTGGAAGCTTTAAAAGGAGGGTGGTGCTTGAAATCATTGTTCTTCCTCTGTCAACCATGGTTACCTGCAAGGAAACACGTGCCATCATCATTGATTTGCACAAAAAGGGCTTCACAGGCAAGGATATTGCTGCTGGTAAGATTGCACCTAAATCAACCATTTATCGGATCATCAAGAACTTCAAGGAGAAAGGTTCAATTGTTGTGAGTGCATCTGCACGCACAGTGAGGCGAAGACTTTTGGAGGATGGCCTGGTGTCAAGAAGGGCAGCAAAGAAACCACTTCTCTCCAGGAAAAACATCAGGGACAGACTGATATTCTGCAAAAGGTACAGGGATTGAACTACTGAGGACTGGGGTAGAGTCATTTTCTCTGATGAATCCCCTTTCCGATTGTTTGGGCCATCCGGAAAACACCTTTTCCGGAGAAGACAAGGTGAGCGCTACCATCAGTCCTGTGTCATGCCAACAGTAAAGCATCCTGAGACCATTCATGTGTGGGGTTGCTTCTCAGCCAAGGGAGTGGGCTCACTCACAATTTTGCCTAAGAACACAGCCATGAATAAAGAATGGTACCAACACATCCTCCAAGAGCAACTTCTCCCAACAATCCAAGAACAGTTTGGTGACGACCAATGCCTTTTCCAGCATGATAACTAAGTGGCTCGAGGAACAAAACATCGACATTTTGAGTCCATGGCCAGGAAACTCCCCAGACCTTAATCCCATTCAGAACTTGTGGTCGATCCTCAAGAGGCGGGTGGACAAACAAAAACCCACAACTTCTGACAAACTCCAAGCATTGATTATGCAAGAATGTCCTGCCATCAGTCAGGATGTGGCCCAGAAGTTAATTGACAGCATGCTAGGGCAGATTGCAGAGGTCTTGAAAAAGAAGGGTCAACACTGCAAATATTCTCTTTGCATAAACTGAATGTCATTGTCAATGAAAGCCTTTGACATTTATGGAATACTTCAGTGTACCATAGTAACTACTGACATAAAGATCTAAGAACACTGAAGCAGCAAACTTTGTGGAGACCAATACTTGTGTCATTCTCAAAACTTTTGGCCACGACTGTACTTTATACTTTGGTTGCAGATGAATAGGCCTTATTCCATTATTATGGTGATGAACTATCATTGAACTGTCATGGAACCTACAGTTCCGTGGCATGACAACTGGCTTATTTTGACAATATTCTAGATAGGGAACATGATCCTGATGAGTGGAGTACCATTCCACTTAAATGCTCTCCAGTAACCAAGCTGGAGCGCAGGTAGCAGTCCCCATGAGCTTTCCAGGGCTTTACTGGCATGTTTTATCCTCTCTCATCTTAATGGGGCCCAGGGACTGTCTCTGGCACTGGGATGACTGAGGTTATAGGAAGTTCTCAGGTAACAAGTGTAAGGTACAACGCTGCTAGTGAACCTTTCTTGCTCCCCATGATTCAGAAGTGCTTTGGAAGCGGTTCATCCAATCAGCAGAATGATTCCTGCCAAGGCGTTGTTATGTGATTTATACATTTTCAGTACCATAAGTAGAAAATGTAATGACCAAGAAAAAAAGTCCACAATTCCTGAATAGTTTTTTTTAAGCTTGTAAAGTCATCAAATTCTCCGTACTGTTTGATCACATTAAACAATCTTTGGTCAGATGTGATTTTAGATGTGTTATTATATCCAGTGATTCTGACACTCAGGTTAATTGACAGGCAGTGGATCGTTTTTAATCAAAAGAGACAAAAAGAGGGAAACTGAAGTGGGTCATGAGGGAGTTGTTTGAGGTTTGAGTGTTAAAATGAGGCAGATGGAACTACAATGGTGCATAAGAGTGAGGTTGTAATATTACATGGATTATACTGTATATGCATGTATGATAGGAAGGGAAATCAGCCTCAGTGGAAATGATGCCAAAGGCCATCATTTCATTACCACACAAATAAGATGACTTTACCCTCCCATTTCTCTTCATTCATTTAAAAGGATGCTTGCAGGGGTTAGTTGATAAACTGTTATTTTGTTAATAAGTGCCGTATATAACAGGAGAAGGCATGGACTGACACGCTACAGACTTTCAGTTGCATCGTGAAATCTGTGAAAGTTCAGAGCCACTCGCCATGTCAACACATTTACTCAGTGTTTAAGGTAAATATTTTTTTCTGCAGAATCGGAATATGGACCAATAAAATAGAAATTGAGTAATGTTCTGTAGCTAGCTGATGAAAATAGAAACAACTGGTGCCTCTCTATTATACTATCAATGGTTGAATCCAGCCTTTCAAGAAGCTAAATGTTATGGGAAATTGTAAATGTACCGTTTTTAAATGTTTTATCCTCCTGAGCTACTGTAGAAAATGGAATCTAACTGAAGCAGTATATGGATAAAAGTGGGGACAGTAAACTCTCCAAGAGGTTATTCATCGGCCATCCACCTTTTAGTCCTTGCCATTTCTGAAGTGGAGAAGGCCTTCTTTGTGGCAAGCTTCAAGTGCTCTGGCAGTGCTGCATACCGTCCCATGTCAATCACTCCATCACACAGGCACAGAGCCAGAGATATACCACTGCTTCAACTAATCAGGACCATCTAAGTCATACAATCATAAGTTTGCATTTAGAATTTTCTGCAACTACTTTGGGATGAAAGATAATCTGTGTTAGTACAGAAGGCCACCTGAAGTTGCTGTTTCACTGCAGTGCTCCATCCAGTGAAATGTCTTCTGTATACATTTTTGAGGTGATGTCGGCTGTGTTGCTTAGCAGTCAACGTTGTATATCGCCCTGCCTGCTAAATTAAGGTTTTTCAAGGTTGGTTGTGCAGCTGGGGATGGAAGGACAGGATCCTCCATCAGTGTCTGGAGATGTATCTCATTTCCAGTTAGGAAGTGAACGCTGATACTGAAGCACTCTTTCATCCCACAAACTCCTGGCTCCAAGCCTTCGCTTGGCTGAGTTAGCTTTACTCACTTCTCTCCCTTTTTAATGCCAATATTTGGTGAAAAAGCCACATTTAGGCACAACTCTAATCCATCAGAAGGCCTTTAGATTAATAGTCCGGCATTTCAGACAGTAAAACTGCTGCTGATGATGGTGAATAAGTCAGTTTAGCCTCTGCAGCGTGAGCCAGCCCACTGACATTCTGGAAAAGATTTACCCCTGCACCTAATTTTTCCCCACATTCCTTGGTGAAATGTACTGTTAAATAGGTTATTTCAGCAGTTGTCAGAGAAACACCACTTAGACTTAGCACCGTTTTAACCCCGGGATCACAGTCATTTGTCACCATGGAGACAGTGTCTTATACGAGTCTGTAAAGTTCCTCAACTGCTTGATTTTCCCCCACTCTTGTGCAGCAAAGGAAGATTTTCAGTTCTCTTGAGAGGGAGAAGATTTGTCAGTGATCTTGCAGATACTCCTAGAAGAGAGCAATATTTGAGATTACAGAAACAAGAGAAAAAAGCCCCTGGAGCTGAGATGAGGGTTTAATATTTGAGTTTTATTTCGTCCATAAACGTTTTATACGTTCCTTTTTAAGCTCTCCCTTTGGCAGCGGGGATTACACAAGTTAATCTGTATATCTGTAAAACATTATCCTGCATTTGCGATGTGTGTTTATGGCAGATTCACTCACAGTGTCAGACTACCTCTGCTGGGAAGATTAAGGATGTGTACAGTGGTTTATTGGAAGTGCTGCTCATTGGCCCAAAGCCGGCCTCTGAGGGATGCACTGAGATCCATTCCAGGATAACAAACCTATCTCCACCCATCTTTAGCATTGCAAGCCAGTGAGTCTGCTCATTGACTTGGGATGGCCATTTCACAGCTGACATGTTCCCTGTCCCTTTTCCCAAAGATAAAGCATGACTTTATATTGAGTTGGCTCAGCGTTCTGTTGGGGAGACAAAATGCAGAACTTCAACAACAATCTGTACTGAGTGCTCTGCTACAGCATTCTACTCTACCAATGTGGAATATTGTTTAAGATTCTCTTTATAACATGGTTGCAAGTGGGGTACTTGCGCACAGTTCAATTGGATTGCAGATGCTAGGCTTTGATCCTGAGAATCATAAAATATACAGTGCGTAGTGAAAGTCTACACACCCCTTGTAGATTCTTCACATTTTACTGCCTTAAAATTCAATCTAAAAAGCATTAAATTAAGGGTTTTCATACAGAGCTATACAACCTACTCCACATTTTTGAAGTGAAAGAAAATTATAGACATTATTTCAAAATGATTATTATTTTTTTAATTAAGATGTCTTGATTGTGTACGTCTACACCCAATAATACTTACTTGGTTGAAGCACCTTTGGCAGCCATTACAGCTGTGAATAATTTTGAATGAGATTCTAACAACTTTGCACAACTCTTAAGGCAACACATATTCATTGTTTTTGTCAAAATTGCTCAAGCTCAGGATATTCTGTTGGGAGTCAATGATGGACAGCACTATTCAATCCTTGTCTCTGATTTTCAAGCAAATTTAAGTCAGGACTGAGACTAGACCACTCAGGAACACTCAACACCTCTTGGAAAGCCATTCTGGTGTGTCTTTGGCATTAATATGTGTATAGTTTTCCCACTGAAAATGTCAATTCTCTCCCAGGGTATGGTTTTCAGAAGACTGGTGCGGATTTTCCTCTCACTTTTTACCCACAGTAGGCGTTGCTCCTTTCATATTTATTTTGATCCTGATGAACTCCCCAGTCTCTGCCAGTGACAAGCATACCCTTAACATGATGTCAAAATGTGAAGACAGTGCAATGGTTGTTTGACCTTCACTAGGCACTGTACATGAAAATAGAACCTAGACCGAAAAGAACACTGTTAGTGTTATGTGAACCCTGTCCAGCATAGAGAGAGACATTAAATTGAGTGGTCTAGCAGTAGCAATTTTTTCTCTTGAGTTGTTTATTTTGACAGCGTTGTTAATCCTCTTGCCTTTATGTGCAAATCCTCTTGTGCCTTGTGTTGTGGAACAAGTATCCCTCCCTTAGTGAGCCTTGTGTTGTGGAACAAGTATCCCTCCCTTAGTGTGCCTTGTGCTGTGGAACAAGGATTCCTCCCTGTTTCTGATCCACATTTCCTGCCTTGTGCAGGTGTGGAATCTCTATGGGGATTAATATAGAAGCAATCTTTTGAGATTAAGTTGTTCTCTGGTGTTTTTGTGAGCTCATATTGCAATTAATTATATTATCAACAGAACATTTAAAAAGCCAGTGGCATGTTCACTCAAATGTACTCAAACTGAACACTGCATCTATCCATAAAGAGAGAGGCTTGCATACTGTACACCAACCCACATAGAGTAACTATTCCCTGAAGACAGGCCAGAACTCAGTACAACAACACATCTGCCCATACATATTGAATGATCTAAAATCCATTTCAAACCATTTTGTCAGACATTACCAGGAAAAAGAATCCCTGCACTAACCAAATGTAAGTAAACATAGTTGTCGTTCTTACATAACCATGCATTTCGTCTGCTTGACTTACTCCACTATTGTGCCTGTGAAAGGTCTGTCGCTCAGTACATCCATGTGTGGTGTAACTAGACACAGCTGTGGAAGAACTATGAAATGTCCAAATGATAGCATGCTAAATTCCATAGATAGTCAGGTCCAGAATTAATAAAAAACTGTATGAAATAAACAGGGGTGGGTAGAGTACTGAACAAATGTACTCCAGTAAGAGTACAACTACTACGGTAAAATGTTACTCAAGTAGGAGTAAAGTTACCAACTAAGAAAACTACTCAAGTAAGAGTAAATGAGTACTCAATCAAAAAAGTACTTAAGTACAGTTACTTTTTGAGTACATTTTAATTTTTTATAGTTTTGTTTAATAAACCAAATACTAACATTGTAAGACTGTAACAAATTGTTATGTTGTTAGCGTATTGTAGAGGATATAACAGGGCTTGGATAACAGAAATAATAATATATTTATCTTTAAACATTTTTTGAAAAAAATAGATACAGCACAATCGAGCCCAGTCTACTTTGTGTATTTTTTGTTCAGCTTCTGAAGAAGCTGGTTTTCAAAGTTTTTGCAGCCTAGTCTAGCTCTTTTACTTGTAAAAATCAGTCCGGCACAACTGAACAGTCTTTCACATTCAGCAGATGCAGGCAGTGGAGTGTTGGTCTTAACAGATAGATTCTTTAGCTCAGGGAAAGAGTGCAGCAACTCCATAAAAACGAGTTACGGTCATGGCTAGTAGTGACGGAGACAGAAAAAAATGTGCCAGGGGAAAGCACCTGTGGTGCTAGACTATTTGCACTAATGTAACAGTACAGCAATTTACAAACGTATTTTGAATGTCAGTAAATTCAGTTAATATCGAAGCTGTCTGTTTCATTACGTTATATTCATGTAATAAAAATTTAAATGGTAAAATAAATGGTAATCTGCATAATAATGTTTTTTTTTATAGCGATCATCCCTAGTGATGAAATTGACCCGGACGGACGTGATCACAATAAGCAGACTCCACTGTATCATAAATTGTAACTTTTCCAATATTATATAATAACAACCGAGACAAAAGGTTTCCATTAGAAACCCATTTAAAATTAACCATTGGAGTAACTATTTATGCCATCCTAAAAATGTACCACTAATACAACACAACACATAACCCTACATTTTTCTATAATATTTTCTAGCTAGCTAGTCCCTATTGACATTTAGCTTTACATTGTATCTACACTACTGTGCAATTTAGATAGCTAGCTACGTTGGCTTCCTATTGCTAGCTAGCTGAAGTTAGCTAGCAGCTAGCTAACTAGCCTAACTTACCTCAATGTGCTTGCGAAGGTTGGAGGATGAATTTTTAAAAGCCGAGATTTCCGCATTTCTGTTGAGGCAAAGACAACATTTCATGATGATATTATTGCCTCTTTTACGTTTGAAAATAAAAATGTCCTGCAATTGTGGCCAAGGGTTGTCACGATTTGCCACATCTTGATCCTCTACTGGGCTGTTCATGCCTGACTGATGATGAGTAGAGTAGTAGTGAGAATGGGTTACATTTGTCAAACTACATGATGAGCGCGAATGAGTATGAATTGGCTTACAAAAATACCTGAAGATAACCTTTGTAACAATTTTTTTTACCGTTCCAAACAAAATGTAGCTGAGTAAAGAGTACTTTACTTGCTGAAAAAAATACTAGAGTAAGAGTAAAATTACAGCCCACAGAAAGTAACGCAAAAAAGTATTTGTTACTCCAAATGCGTACTCTTTTACTCATTTGCGTTACTTGTAACGCGTTACTACCCACCCATGGAAATAAATAATACAAATACTGAGCTATATTCTATGCACATTTAGTTCTTGAAAATGCAATTATTTTATACTAATACAGATGCTCAGACAAAAACATTTTGTTTAACAAGTAATATTTGTTTTCTCACCGTTTTTGTCTCCTTGGTTCTCTATAGAACTTTCAGATCTTCTTATGATGAGAAATCAGGCCTGTGCCAAAGCTAGAAAAATGGACTCTGTAACTGATTGACCAATTTTTTGGCAATTGAGAAATAGATGCACTTCAAGAAAGCTAAATCATGCTACTTTCTAAGTTCCATCTCAGACTCTCCTGGTGATCTGTCAACGTTTTGAAAACAATTAGATAAGTGATGCTTTTAATCAGCATTTGATCTCGGCAGGTTTTATTTTGAAAGAAATTGTGGTTTATTTTACCCTGGTCAGCCAATCTACTGCCTGCGTTGCTCCCAGCCTCTAGTTGGTTCGATGGAAGTTCTGTAAACTTCTAGGAAATCTTTGTTTTCATTTCAGCAACTTTATACTTGTTTTCCTAATCACTTTGTATGGTGTCCTCATTGATCATGTCCCCGCATATACTGTAAATATCTGGGAATCTGGATTGACGAAAAGCTATCTTTCAAAAAGCATGTTGATGAGTTAGTTAGGAAATTAAGAATTAAAATATAGGAATTCCTATTTAATTATTCTATAGGAACAGGCTCTGTCTTTCGTTAAATAGCTGAAAATGAATTCCCAAAATTGACTATGGCAATATTGTCTATACTGTATGTTAGCTAAATGCTAACGAGTGAAAACAAACATAAACTAATTGCAAAGACAGGCAAATCCAGCTCATAAAGTTATACAAGCATAGCTAGGCTCTACCAGATGTCATTTTCACTGAGTGTGGACATTTACCACAGAAAGTGTAAGAGAGAAATTGTGCAAAGGAACAAAGCATGCTTTTCTGAAGAAAGAACAGCATGTGTACACAGAGGAAATGGGAGAAGAACGGAAGAGAAAAAAACACTAGTAGGAAGCACAGGGAAATAAATGGCAGCTGTACAGATAATTCATCCAGAGCTCTTGACTTCTCAAACACGGCAGAAAGCCGTTATAAGATATCTTATGGCAAACATGTAGTAGTGAATTGCATACAAGTGTAACTTCATCACCTCATGTGCACAACAGAGATTCGCCGATAGATATAGAACACTTTGGACTCTTTCTCCAGTTGTGCTATTTACAAACAAACACGTTACTGGCTCAACTGTTTTGGGGAACAACAGTAAACTGCATAATGTAAAATAATGTGACAAGTGAAATGAGGAACGCAATCTGCTTCATCTCCTAATGTATTGCACAAGGTGTTAACTTAAAAAGTAGCTACAAATATTCAAATGTCTTGAAAAACGTTCACGTTATTGACAGTATTGAAAAATACCCCGGTATACGGTATATACGGTATACTGCCCAAGCATATTTTGCAATGGCCATCTCAGTCTCTGAACTTGAAACCCATTGTAAACCTGTGGTTTGAATTGAAGAGGAAAGTCCATAAGCGCATAAGAATAATATCAAGGATCTAGAAAGATTCTTTATGGAGGAAGGGTCTAAGAACCTTCCCAATGTGTTCTCCAATCTCATAAAACATTTTAGGAAAAGGCTCCGTGCCATTATCCTCGCAAGGTGAGGTATTGAAAGGTATTGAAACAGGGGTGACAAAACTTTTTCCCTTTATCGATCTCTATTAAAGAAAAAATATATTACTTGTTTTAGTATATTTTTCTCTGAGCAATTGTATTAGAATAAAATATATTTCAGTATTTGTATTACTTATTGCTTTTATGCTCATTGCCTTTATAGTCTTAAGCATAAAGACTGAACATTTGTATATCGAAAGAATAAAGATTTGCATAAATGGGCTATAGCCGTTCACAAACCAGGTCCACCATTTCAGAGTATTTTCAGCTCACTGGTTGAATTGAGCAATCTGTGCCAGCTAAAGCACAATTTGGATTAGCAAAAGTTCGACTGATAGGTCAGCTTAGTCCTTAATGGAGCGGCTTAGGCCTTCTGTACATGATTATAACATTCTTAGCAGCCTATTTCCTTGTGGCCAGATGTTCTGGAATAAACACCAGGGTGTAATCATGTTGCTTTTCCCCTTAAGCCCAGGCTTGGTGTGCTCTTTTTGTGACAGGAAAGTAAGTCGCGCATACAGATGTCTAAGTAACTTTCTTAATACAAGTAATATAGGAAAAATAGGTGGGCAAGTAAAGAGCGGACATTGCGATTTAGCTACTGAACAGTGCTGACATGTTCTGACAGGAATGGTTTCCCTTCCCACTGCAACAGAAATGCATTATAAAAACTCATTATCTTCTGACCAAGGTTCACCCCTCTTCCTCTCAGTACTGCTTAAGAAACAAATACCTTCCATTCGTATATTTAATTTAGTCAAACATATATTTTTGAGGAGCCTCCTGCACATGAAGAGCGTCTGTGAGTGGCATAGGAATCTGAAATATTATTCCAATACCGTAATGAATGTGGACAGATACTTCAGATTGCAGCAAAAGCTTTCATCCTAAGTGACCACCTACTACTGTATGTTTAAAGGTCTTTGCTGAGTAACTTATAAATAGTTGCAGAAAAGAGCTGAAGATTTTGAAGGGAAGGCTATAGCCTACCACACTTAGAAATAATGTATACAAAACTCAGCTATGACTTAAACCCTATTCATAATGCTCATTTGATTTAATTTCAATATTGAAGTTGTCATTCTGAGCTCTATTGAGCTGATCATGCTGGTTTAATGGAGAAGATTGATAGGAGAGTGAATTATCTCCACAGGCATTTACACTGCGTGATCTTTTTGTGTCTACAAACCTCTGTGTGATCTCACCCAGACACCAAAAAGTGAATTATCCCATGTGCATGATTCCATGAATGACTCCATATCCTGGGGGTAATCAATAAACCAACAACAGAAAGAGACCAGAGGCCAACTGGAGGTTCAATATCATGATTGGAGTGTGATTGTACAATTTGAGTCAGATTAGGGGTAAACCAGGTTAAACTGACAAAAAGTATGTGAAATTCTGACCCCCCCCCCAATTAAATTGATCATGAATGAAAGGAATCCAGCTTCTCTAACCGTCATGAATTAAAGGAATCCAGCTTCTCTAACCGTCATGAATTAAAGGAATCCAGCTTCTCTAACCTTCATGAATGAAAGGAATCCAGCTTCTCTAACCTTCATGAATGAAAGGAATCCAGCTTCTCTAACCGTCATGAATTAAAGGAATCCAGCTTCTCTAACCGTCATGAATTAAAGGAATCCAGCTTCTCTAACTGTGACTCGATGTGTCCTGGTTTCATACCTTTGACGACAAAATAATGCCTCAGCAACACGGTAAAGGTTCCTGCAGGCCAGTCCTTTTCTCACAGATGAACAAAGTACATTGAATCATGAGCTCATTTGAAGACTGGGGGAAGAATTGACAAGTCGGAAATACATTGAATGGAGATTCAATGGATTGGTGGGTTTACATTGAAAGCAATGCAATCTCTCATCAACACCCACTACAACACAATACAAAAGGAAGGAAGAAAAACAGTACAGTATATTGGAGGCTGATGATTAAGGATGATGATGATGATGATGATGATGGCAATTCCAAAACGTATCATAACTATAAGAATTATCTGCAACTTGGAGCAGATGCTCTCAGGGATATCATCAGCATTATTTGTTATTAAATCCATACACTATGAACAGTAAACAAGTGTTTGATATTAAGTTTGTGGGCGAGAGGATATATCACATCGGTCACATTACACCAACAAATTGACAGTCACAGAGCGTGAGTTGAGTCTTGGCCAACTCTAATTTCTAGTTTGGACAAAGCAGTGCTGTGGATAAATAAAGTTCTGGCTAGGATTGCTGACTCAAGCCAATATCAGGACTCCACTTGTTGAACGTAAGCAGTTTCCATAGAGTAGTGGGTTTGGCATAAAGCTGAGAGAATCCAACAAGCTATTGCTATATTTTACAATCTAAAAGACATTCAGTCTTTGCTTTTCGTGAAATAAAACACACTTTACTTTTTCCTACTAGCTCTGACTTTGCTGATGCATACTTTAGCGAGGAAAAATGTATTTACTATGACTGAGGTATGTGGTTGTCCCACCTAGCTACAGTATCTTAAGATGAATGCACTAACTGTAACTCGCTCTGGATAACAGCGTCTGCTAAATTACTAAAATGTAAAATGCAGATTCTAAAGCCATTTTAATTCATAATCAACATTCAGTCTTTGCTTTTTTGATTCCATGATTCCTGGATCAAGAATTCAATGTAATACTTCCTGTAGTGAATCATGTATATTAAAATGACAGTGTGCACTGTACTGTCTAACAGCACTCTGGGTTGATGACAATGTCTTACGGTATGGGTAACCCATATTGAGCGTTATCCATGGATGGTTTTATGTCACTTTGTTTGGAGGGTGGTGTGAGCCATATGGGGCTTTCTCTGATGTGAAGTGGTTTTATATATGTTATGCCCACATGCTTATCCAAGTACTAATAGATGTCCTTCACTCAGAGGCCTCAGTATGAGAGAGATGTGTGGAGCCAAATCTCCTAAGTGGCCAGATGAGTGCTCCTAGCTGTTTTTCCCATGCAGGATAGGAAATCTATCAAGTTCAATCTGTCATATTGTTAATTGGTTCTGCTTAACTGAACCAGATCTGCAAAAATGTCCTGGATGCACAATTTACTCTTTGCTTCTGACATACTCAGGTGTGACCAGCAATTACTGTTTGGGCTTTATTTTCTTGACTGTGTTTGGGTAAGGCAAATAAATGACATTGAGATACAACGAGGGAGACTGATCATTTGTACTTGTCTGTTCACTGTGGTGTTCTGAAGCAGAATACAGACCATCACATCTGCTTGTTGTTGTAATTGCAACACAAATCATATAATATATGAGAAAATTGTATGTGTGTAGCCTGAAGCTCTCTCATCAGCTCATCCAAATGCACATAAACAAAAACTCAAGTGAGGAACATTTAGAAGTAACAACATAAATATCCAAATGAGTGTCAGGTTCCTAGTATTATATACCTGTGTATTTGAGTGCTGATAAAAACAGTAATGTTTGAAAATAATTGATGCTTAGGGATGGATCTGCAGAGTACGGTTTCGGTTTTGATCTAAGCCAAATTAACTTGAAAGCTGGCGATAATACAGTATCTTTTGAATCCTTGAAATGCGATTGCTCCTATTCTCCTCCTCTGGCTTTAATCTTGTGAAAAATAGGCTAATGTACTGGCCAATGTATAATAATAATGGCCTCATCATGCCGTTTATTATGATTTTTTTTTCTCCTTGCCTTTGTTTTATTTCATGATGTTCTATGTCCAAAGGGCATGTGAACATTGCTTCAGATCTCAGCGCAGCAGTCTGCTGTTGTGTGTTGAGAAAGTGCCTGGCTCCCCCACTGTTGGAAGTGGAATGGTCTTCAGGGGATCTCAAGAAGAGTGCTGGAAAAGGTTTTGATCAGGACCAGCTGTCAGTTCTCTCCTTAACTGTTCCATTGAAGCACACAGTTCTTCTACAGTATAATGGGCTTATTTACAGCGGGGAGGCTGTGTTATGTTTTAATTAAACTCACCTCTCCCTCTTTTCTCACTAGCAAATTGTACGCCAATGTTGTGCTCATTACACGTACCAAGTCAAATTCCAAAGCTGGGAGATGGAAGTGTGCCAGAAAACAGCTGCTACGAGTGTTTTGCACCATGCCCCTGCTTTTCTTCTTAAAGTAATGCCTTCATCCACTAACAAAGAAAGAATAAGTCAATGTACAATATACCTCACAAGAAAAAACTAGTGTTGTTTTCTCCCTGGATAGTACCCACTGTGTGTGGACTGCTCAGGGATTGTACAAATGCCATTGACATGACATGGCTTTGTGGAGTTAGATTCAGTACCAGTGCCACGATGAAACCAAATGAGAGATTGGAGCAGCTTTTATTACTGTGCCAGTGTTGTATTTGAAAAGCCTCTCAGCAGCAATGCTCTCTATGCTCCAAGAAACAGCTTGGCCTTATTAGTATCTGGGATGCAAATGTATATGATCCCCAAACTCGTCATGCCTCAAAATGTTATTCTTTAACGGCTTTGCAAGGCTTAATGAAACATATTAATTGAGGAAAATGCACGGGCATGTTCCAGAGCCCACTCATAGTGTAGCAGAATACTTCCACAGTAGGCGTTTAAGAGATGGTCATGAAAAGAAATGCATTTCCTGAATCTATTGTAACCGCTCCAGATGTGTACATTTAAAATGGTTTAAAGCTGTGATGGTTGGTGGAGTGAAACAACCCAGTTCACAGTGCACTAATATTAGCACCCATCCTCGCAAAGCAACTATATTACAATAGGTGTTTGTCTGAGTCTGGCCCAACATCTGTAGCTATCCATTGGTTGGATGATTCAAAGGACATCCATTTGCATGAGTTTGAAACACCAAATGATCACTGCTGTCATCCTCCTCTATTTTCCTCTGTATATTAGAAATCATGAAGAGAAGCAATTCAATTGCTTTTTTTACTTCAAAGCAGCGAAGGAAATCCCTTATTCCTGTTAACAATGTACTACTTCAGAACAGCATGCTTTCAAAGTACTTATTGAAATTACCTTCTCTACCTTCTCATACTGAGAACTGTAGCTTTGTCCTCATATAGTAGTGACGCAGTTTTTTCTCCTATCTAAGTTGATATAACCACCATGTACTGTACTCTGTCAAATAACCACTGCATCACCATATGCTTCAGAAGCAGGAAGTGAGTGACTCACTGTCTTTCAGGAAAAGCAAAGTCCTTACACTTATGTTAGATAGGACTGGATTCAATCCGTATCGCCGAAGTTCTGCGTTGTAGCCCTATTGTCATTTAAAGGCAGTGTTTCCCGCGTTAGCGGAGACTGCATTCACCGTAAACCCTGCATATGTTCGCTCAATCGGAAATTACCTTTACATTTCAAGCGCGCTATTTCGCTGAACGTGGACGATAGGGACTGAATCCAGCCCTTGTATAAATTAGAGGGTCTGCCGTTATGGTACAAGAGGTAAATGTTAAGAGATGTGTTATGTGTTATGTGGTCTGAGTAAACAGCAGATGGTTTGCCGGGGCTCTTTAGCGTTCCGTGTTTTATTTACTTACCCACCTGAATGACCCACGTTGAGCTCAACAGCTGATGCGTAGAGAAATGAGAGTTAACTCTTTGCTGTTGTTTACTTCAGTTCCGCTAGTGTGCAAGGCCAGAGGAGTCATGTGCCTGGCGCAGACAGGAAAATTAGCTTGTTTATCAGCATTGTGATTTCTGTTCCGCCTCTCTGTTCCACTGACATTTTCGATGTACACGATCCATGACTGATTCATTCTCAATCAAAATGAGTTCGACCTCAATCAGAGATGAAGGTATCGCGCGCTTGTGAATTTCCATATTTGTTTAATTAAGCTTGATGAGGACAATAGCTTGCTATGTGGCTGGCTTATATAGAAGAGGTTACCTTGAGCATAATTTATCGGTCCTGTCAATGGGATGTTTGCGTCAAAGAGGGATGACACATAACCGTTGAGACATGCTAGCTTGTGCTTATAGTTCAATACAGGATGTGCAGTACATAGGTTGTTTCAAGGTGATTAATTGTGGTTTGTTTTATAGAGTTTCCTCTCGCTGTGTTTTAGTTCTCATACACAGTGATGGCACACCCTCGCTACCATTTAACATGCTTTAGAGTTTACTTTAAATAGCCATCAGCTGAAGACCTTGAAGGGAGAAAAAAAATCTTTAGCCATTCATTACCCCACTGAGGAAGTGTGGAAAAATGATGGAATATAATGAAAACTAATACTCCTTCCAGTCACTATGCAATCTCTTGGTATGTTTTAAATCCCATTACAGACTAAGAAATAGCCACAGCCTCTATAGTATCTTGAGCCAAACATAATCCAGGGGGAAATTGCCCATCAAGAGTGCAATACTGTTACAGAAATGACATTACCAGGCCACTTGTTAGACTGGAGGGCCAGTGTCCATGTGTGTGTGCATGTGGTATGAGGGGTGTCGATATGTATGTACATAACACTTGATGTGTTTTCTCCCAGTAAATTGGATTCTTTGCAAAGAGAACAGTTCATTTATAATGTGTCCAGGATATAAATGATTGATGTGTATATTGTACCATCTTAGGTCTATGCTGATGACAATTTAAATTGAGAAAACAATTGTTGAAATGTATGGAAACACCATATACTCTGTATCTGGGAACGTGGAACAATTATGAGCTTTAGTTTTCACAAATTCAAAGAAAATATAGCATGACTAAGAATATAATTACTTTTATACAGCAAGGAGATTGTATTTATTACAGTGGTCATAAGTATATAAAGGTTATAACATTCACAGGTTTTAATGTGGCCAATTTAGAGCATAATCATCTCTAAAACAAATAGAACAAGGATCGCAATGAAAAACATTGTAAACATTTAATATCGATTTGCTTGAGGCAAATATAATGCTTTATGGAAACTGCAGGAACTAATCTCTCTTTTGTATGAAGGAATTACATTTGTTTCCACATTAATTTATCCCTCAACTTAGTCCCAGAGACAAAGTTGAACATAATATTTGTGGCATTGGCAAATGGTTTCCCGTTATCCCTGAGATAAATCTCTCAAGGCAGGGGCATTTCTGTTCTACTACAAATTATCCTAAAGAATCTCATAATTAATCACCATTCCCTTCATTGAACAGCCTCTAACCTTAAGAAGGAAAAGTAATAAGTGTCTTGCACACAATGCAGAAGTGGAAGTGAATGCTAAGGAATGAAACTCAAGGCAGGCACACAGTGTGGAGCACACAGAATAAATGTATGACAAAACAATACCCCAGGCACCAGCAGTATTAATGATATGCAGTGAACTCATTATGAAAGTTCCAAAACAGCTCCTGGAGTAACACAGATGGAGCCAATTAGGCAATGAGCATACTTGCTCACTGGCAGTTATATCTTCTCTATCTTTTATCCTGCATATTACTCTACATATTAAATAAGCTGTATGTTTCTCCTTGCTACATAAGGTCCAGCGATAATAACAGTTATTTTCATTGGAATTACAAATAATTTACTGCTTCATAAATACCAAATTTGCTTGTACCCTGTCCTTGAGTACCTCATTTGTGTTGCGGTAGGTGCAGCGAGTTCAGTATTAACAGAGCTGAGCTAACTGCTGCTTTGTGTTCCCAGAGACCTGATGCCTTCGACGTTGGAGGGACAGATCACCATGGAGAAGACACCCAGCTACTTTGTGACTAGCCACGCCCCCAAGCGCATCCACACGATGGCCAAGGACATCAAGTTAATCATCGTGGTCCGGAACCCTGTCACCAGGGCCATTTCAGACTACACTCAGACTCTGTCCAAAAAACCTGAGATCCCAACCTTTGAGGTTTTGGCCTTTAAGAACCGGACGCTGGGCCTAATAGATGCGTCGTGGAGTGCTCTACGTATAGGGATCTACGCGCTCCACTTGGAGACGTGGATGCAGTACTTCCCTCTCGCCCAGATGCACTTCGTCAGTGGAGAGAGGCTTATCGTTGATCCCGCTGGCGAGATGGGCAAGGTACAGGACTTTCTGGGACTCAAGCGGATCGTCACAGATAAACACTTTTACTTCAACAAAACTAAGGGATTTCCTTGTCTCAAGAAGCCAGAGGACAGCAGCACCCCAAGATGTCTCGGCAAATCTAAGGGGAGAACTCACCCTAAAATTGACCCGTACGTTATCCGTCGACTGCACAAGTTCTTCAAACCCTTTAACATGATGTTCTACCAAATGACTGGCCAGAGCTTTGAGTGGGAGCTGGAGGAGGGCAGTGACTCTCGGCGCTCTCAGAACTAACAGACTGCTGCCCCACGGCACAGCCACAGCTACACCACCAGCCTTCTCAATAACAGAACTACTGTCTGTCCCTACTGCTTCATCCTCTGAGAGAGTGCTTGAGTATGTCAATCAATCATGGCTGTCTTTGCAAAAGTGTCTGTATCCATGGAAAAAAAGAGTTTACTGACATGCTTCTATTCTCTCCCTCAATACACATGTTGTTGATGGTGGCGAAACATTAGTGTACATACTATACATAAAAATATATTTATATTTGTGAAGAGGGGATGATTTTATTTCCTTTGGTTTTAAAAACGTAGCGCTGATATATGAATCACGTCGACTATGACGATGCATGTGATAATTTAAGTGCCCTTACCTCCTGAGCCCTAAGGGTGTATTCTGCCTGCTTCTTCTCCCTTTACTTGTCATGTAGTTTGTTGCCCTCTTACCCACACCCACCAGCGTACAGTACAAAACAGTCCTACTACTCAGATGACTGAGGCCATGAAGTATTCAAGATTTATTTCAACAGATCCATTCTGCTGTAGAGATAAAAGACAATAAATTCATCTTACAGTATAATTATCCCTTGACATAACACTCATGTCGTATGTGAGGTTCTGTATGAATTATATAATGGAGACAATCCCTTTTTTTGTCAATCCAAGTTTACCAAAGCATAGCTTTAATTTTTCCTCAGAATAAATATTTTTGTTGACCTGCACTCGTAAGTAACACGTTTTAAACACATGTACAGTACATGTATTTCAAATGGTTTTGTATATCATCATTTGTGAGGCTGGATTTGGCATATGGTGTATCAATTGGCTTGTATTTCTCACAAACATCAAGAGATTACTGTAAATGTCACACCCATTCGAAGTACCCTATGCCCACAAATCTGAAGTAACAGTATTTTGAGGTGTGCACAAAGTATATTGTAAATGGAGGAAAACTATTCTAAAAACGATTTTATATAGAGCTATTATATGATACATGTGACATCATTTGCTGTGAGATTTGAGAGCCAATAGGGTTCTCCTGTTGTTATGGTTAAGTCGATGAGGTAAAGAACAACAGAGGAGGACCCAGCAGAAGGATGCTGACAAACATCGGGTGGCACGCAGTCTTCTGTCATTAAGAGATGAATGGGTTAATTATGTAAACCTGGAACATCATTGTCAATGTCAAATTGAGGATTTGCTGCAGACAAACTGCTATTGTGCCCAGGTTTACCCAGTAAATCTCCCATATTGTTACGACAGTATCATGCATCTGACTGGAATATAAGTCTGTCTGTTGATGAAACATTATGCACATCATCGCATCGCAACACACTTGTGCTCATCCTCATCCAGGTTTGTATACATGGCACAGATTATAATAACAGAGTTTTACAGTCCTTTTCTGCTTTTATATAAATGTTACTTTATGTTTCACTCCATGAAATAAGAACCGTCATCCTTTCTGCATAGCTTGCTGTGCTTCTGTCTCCTGTCTTACTGCTGTCTCTGGACTTTTCATCAATTGAGACAATCAATACAGTCAATGAGTTAATAAATACAGTCTTCTACACATCAATGGTCGCCCACAGCTATGATGCATTACACGTGTTAATCTTCCCTGTTTTATGGCGGCCATGACAGGCTGGATTGGTTCACTCTCTGCCGACCTCCCTGTCACCCAGGGGAGGCTGGGTGCAGCAGCTACTTACACAGAGTAATTGATTCAATCAAGGTAAGAACTATACTACCCTTTCTAGCACTGAGCCTGAACACTTACCTCAGAGGCTGAGTTTCCCAGTCACACCTTCCACGGAGGCTTCTCTGTGCAGATATCCCCTGGTGTCTTCCTCTGAACCTCTTTCTCTCTCTCCATCCCTGGAACAAACTCCCACATTCCTCACATGATTCTTTATGTCTAGCACTACTGTCTCTGTTCAGTTTAGAACAGAGATGTGGGGTCATAAATAAGATTGTTTAAAGTTTGACTACTTTGGGTAAAATGGTGGGTTGCATCAAATCAAATTAGAATGGGATTCTGCTGCCTGTTTTAATAATGTGTTTGTTTTACTCTGAGGAAGAATCTACATTAAAATGCATATGCTTAGAGGTGGAAGCAATGGGATTTCTTGCTAAAAAATACTTTCCATTTGCCAAATAAAGACAAACATAAATATTCTATCTAGCTAATCACTATATTGCCCACAAAAGCAATTCTTTTTCTGGCAACTCATTTCGACATTTTCCATTCTAAATATGTGGCAAACTTTCAGATATTGCTTGGAGAAGTTATTTCTCCCTTATAATTAGGGTCCATGCTATTAAGACAATTTTCTGCTGAGTCAGTGTGCTTGAGAAACTAGGGCTGCACGACTACGAGATAAAGCAAGCGGGATGAGAGGAAAAATGGAGAGAGAAGACGGTGACATTATAAACATAATATCAATCATACTTTTATTTTTTAATTTAACCTTTAAATTCTTATTTACAATGACTGCCTACCTACAGTGTCAGCCTCTGGAGCAAATGAGGGTTAAGTGTCTTGCTCAAGGACACATCGACAGAATTTTACCTTGTTGGCTCAGGGATTCGATCCAGCAATCTTTCGGTTACTGGCCCTTCACTCTACCCAGTAGGCTACCTGTCGCCCCAGAAACACCTCCGTGGTTTCTCATTCAGTAAAACAAAATTGAATTTAAAAAATCTACCACTGGATTTGACAAAGTGGCAGTACAGTTTTCTACAGCAGGAACATAATCCTGCAGCAACAGTGACATTTATGTTGGGGTTGATACATTTTTCATAAAGGGAAAATCAAGTCTGAAATTTCAAAGTGGAAATTACAAAACTTCAGAAGCAGACAAGTTTTAAATATCCTGGTTTGCAGGAAAGTTCTCATGCAACAGGGTGATCAAAGTAAGATCCAACATCTGTATGCCCTGAAGGACTCAAATTCATAGTTGTTTAACCAATAAAAAACAAAATTCCCCTCAAATTTGTTCAGAGATGCCGCAGGGAAGAACAAAGATACCTTACGTGTCATGAAAACAGATCAAAATGTATACAAAGCATGTAAATATCTTCTCTTTGTGCACCAAAGCACAGTCCACAGTCGGCGGAGTAGTGTAGTGCTTTGATACTCCCTGCGAGAGCGCCATTGCATGAAAGGCAATGCAAAGCTGTCCTTCACATGTTTCTCCCTATGGGGGTCATGTGGTGTGTGTGGGGTTCGGCACGGTGGGGGTGTGAGGAGACAGAGGAGATAGGAGCTCTACTTAGACGACGGGAGGAGCCTCGCCCACTCATCACAACCACTATTGTTTCGCTGTCATCATGCTCCCCGAATGTACAAATTAATGCCTGTCACTCAATACCTGTAAAGAGACCATGTATAATTTCCCCGCAGTTTTCCTCACAGTAGCCTACTGTCCAATAAAAAAGCTCTTCATATACATAGCTTAGCTCGTAGAATAATGGAGAAGAACATTAAGACATGGCCATAAACAACAATGTATGCAAATCTACCCTTGGAAAAAAACAATAAACTAAGGGATGGATACAATCCGGAGCGCGGAAGATCCGAGATATAGTGCATTTGAAATGTAAAGGTGATTTCTGATTGAACCAACATACTGTATGCAGCTTTTACCGTGAATGCAGTCTCTGGGTGCATACTACCGTGCTCCGATGTCACGAACGTGGTGAGTGTCAGACCAAGACGCAGCGTTGAAGTCATGCGACATGATATTTATTAAATCAATATCACAAAATAACATAGAGCCACAAACATGACACAAGTTAGGCTACACAGCACTAAACCAAAAGCAACAATGATCCACACAGAACAGGTGAAACACTTGAACTAAATATGGCCCCCAATTAGAGACAATGCAAAGCAGCTGCCTCTAATTGGGGACCAACACAAGACCCACATAGAACTATAAATCTAGATCTGTCAGGCTCTGACCATAGATAAATAGAGGAGCCAAATGCTTCCCTATGACCAGAGCCTGACAGTACCCCCCCCCCAAAGGCGCGGACTCCCGACCGTAAGACACTAAATGGCGTTGGTGGCGGTTCTGGCCCGGGCGCAGTGGACAGCTCCTTCAGTGGAGCTGGTCTGACGACCAGTCCCGGACTGGGCACCAGTGGAGCGGACTTCTCCGGCACTGGAGCGGGGCTGACGACCGGTCCTGCACTGGGCACCGGTGTGGTGAACGGCTCCGGCCATGGAGCGGGACAAACGACCAGGCCCGGACTGGGCACCGTTGTGGCAGGTGGCTCCTGCTCTGGAGCGGGGCTGACGACCAATCCCGGACTGGGCACCGGTGTAGTGAATGGCTCCGGCCATGGAGCGGGGCAGACGACCGGTCCCGGCCTGGGCACCAGTGTGGCAGGTGGCTCCGGCTCTGGAGTGGGGCTGACGACCGTTCCCGGACTGGGCACCGGTGTGGCGGACTGCTCCGGCACGGGAGCGGGACCCGGACTGGGCACTGGCGCAGCTGAGGGCTCCAGACCAGATGCTGGACTGGAGACCGGACACGGACTGGGCACCGGCACAGCGGAAGGCTCCGGCCTGTGGACCGTCACTGGAGGCTCCGGGCGCACCGGAGGTCTGGTGCGTGGAGCCGGCACTGGAGGCAGCGGGCTGGACACACGCACTGGAGGTCGGGTGCGGGGAGCCGGCACAGGGCGTACCGGGCTGGGGATGCGCACCGGAGGTTTGGTGCGTGGAGCCGGCACTGGAGGTAGCTGGCTGGGCGCACGCACTGGAGGTCGGGTGCGGGGAGCCTGCACAGGGCGTACCGGACTGGGGAGGCACACTGGAGGTCTGGTGCGTAGGGCTGGCACTGGAGGCACCGGGCTGGGCGCAAGCACTGAAGATCGGGTGCGTGGAGTCGGCACAGGTTGCACCGGACTGGTGACACGCACTTCAGGGCGAGTGCGGGGAGCTGGCACAGGTCGCACCGGACTGTTCCTCTCATCCAGCTTGAGACGCTCTGGAGGACTGGTACGGGAAGAGGGCTGGAAATCCGGCGCGGGAGGCTGGCACTGACCCGAGCTGGGAATGCACACCTTGGGCATCATTAACTCCAGCTCCGTCCTTTCTTTATCAACCTCCTCCTGATTCCGCCTACATTGCTCCATTATTCCCCAGAACGTTCAAGAGAACGTCGTCAGATAATGCACTGAGAGTGTGGAGCGCGGTAGTATGCATATTGAGAAGCTCCCTCTGCAAACGTGGGAACATTGCCTTTACATTTAAATCGTGCTATAGCGCGGATCTTCCGCATCCGGATTGAATCTAGCCCTTACTCTCTCTAGTGAAAATGTAACATCATTTGTAATTCAAGATTGGGCCTTTTAAAAACATTGATTTGTCATAAAATATGTTAGGAGAAGGGGTCATTTTTAACACAATATGGTAGTTTACCATGTCTAGAAATAATAATTCTAGTTAACTACATTGCAGTCCAATCTTACTCTGACTGGCTAAAAGCAATGTAATCTAAAATGGAAATAAAGAATTACTGCAAAGTACAATAGAATGTATCTGAACAGAGAGGATAAGCTTGTTTTTCATCCATGTCTCTGAGTATCAACTACAACACTATTTCCAGTGCATGGAGGCCTGTAATGTCTGGGATCACCCTTTTGATGCCACCAGGACAAAGTGTTGTCTACATAAGAAGCATTCTTTTTCCAATCAATATCTCTCTGCATCCGAGATGCTCCTCCTAAAGCAGACTAATTTCTTGATCCATCATTGTTGGTAATGGGCTCATTAATACACTGTTGATTCATTTTCTGCTGAGTGAATATTAACCTTTTGCCAGCAATCATTAATTATGTTCATCAGAAATGTGGTCAGTATGTATTGTGAATAAGATTATTGGAGGCCACATAAACAAACCTCTTAAAGAGCGACTGAACACACCAATTATGCATTTGTTTCTCTGTTGCTCATTAAGAAAAAAGAGATTTCAGTCTTGGGGGTGTGGTTTGATGTGGCTGATGTTTGTCCCCCATGAGACACCATAGGATCAAAGACAGTATTACTCCCTCAAAATAGTCAGAATGAATCTAATATAACTCAATAAATCTGTAATGACTTGTTTGCAGCCAGATCCAATGTCCTGATGGGCAGGTCTGTCTCACTGTCTGTGTGTTCTGCGGTAGGAATGGAGTACAATCATTTCAGCTGTGTATCGTGTTAAGCCTGTCGCATGCTTCCCAGTCAAAACAGTTTGCACATATATTATGACAACATTTTGTGACGTTTTTGTTAGTTTTGGTGTTTGGCAGGTTTTTTTTCGTCTGTTTCTTGAGGCAACTCGAAGTTTGGTAGCCGAAGTTTACGCCCCTTCGTCGATGATTGGTCAACAGTACAACTCCTAGTAGGAGTGGGAGCTATGGATGGGAATCTTCAATGAAGGGTTTGTTGTCATTCAATGAGACTAGTTTTCATGCAAACAAAATCACCTGAGAAATACTGTACCAAACATTTTAGTTAAATGCAAAATTGCACAACTAAGACCTCTGCAAAAAAAAGTCCAAATTAATAACAGATGTCTTGATTTATCTTAGATAAATTCAGACTATTTTGAGGAAGTTGTTTGGCTAAGTTGTTGATACGGCATCTCAACAGCAATATTGCTCCTTTTTTTTAGTTTTTTAAGCAACGTTCTTTGAAAGGAAGATGTTTGCTTTGCCTAACCGAGTTCTGCTGTGAGCAAACCGAATCTAGCATGCGGCTGCCTTTTAATGGGCAAGTGTGCATTGTCTGAATCAAAACCCAATCCCTTAAGTAAGTCATGAAGAACTCACTTACAAAACTCTGTATTGGACAAGTCTGACTTTATGAACAATATTATCCTATTTACACTTTGTAGTCAATAAATGTTTCTGACTAATATCGATGCCACATAGGCCGTTTTCTATCAGATAAGTTGCGCTTCAGTTGCACTTTAAAAGACTTATCATGTAATGGCCTCTACATACGTAAATGTGACTCACCACCTGGATTCGGTCTTCATTTCTGTTTTTTACATTGGATAAAAGTAGAGACTCAGAGCTACAAAATGGTATATCGTACACTGTATTTGAGGAAACAATGGGAAAGTAATTATACTTTGAAAATATTTTTTATGTTCCAAAGGCTCTCCTGTGAAGTCGGGACTTGCAACATACGCCTAGCTTCCTGAATCAGGTCACAAATATCCTCAAATGGAAATATTACAGTTGACTGCATTTACTGTCTGTTGATTACAGTTGCCATACCTATAGACTCACTACTCTCTCCCTGTTCATATTCTGTTTTCCTTTGTAAACAATCATGTAAGTGGTCCCAACAGTGGTCCCTCATGTTGCTTTGTTCAGTGATGCATGCCTTCAGGGGTAATTAATATGCTCTGAAAAATCGAAACCTCATGGTAGGTGATCTAAATGCCTGGCCTGATGCATCTGATAACTGCTTCATGTAAGGGGATAGGGTAAGGTTAGGTTTAGGCATGCTAGCGATCGGTAAATGTAAGGGTTTGAGGACGCCTGGGGTGTTAAAAGTCTGCAATTGGAAAATAAACCATATGTTCTCAAAATAACTGTTCACCAATTATGCACTCACTAGATATCACATACGATACAGCACCTCTTTCTTTTCTTAATTAGGCTTAGTGCCCATCCATCAATAACTCATATTCTCCTATCAGGGTTTGGTCTCCCCTCTCATTTGTCAACAAAGTAAAAGATTCTCAGCCTAATTGGAAGGTATGTTTTTCATGAGGGTATTGAGGTTAACAATTATCAATGTTTGTTGATTTTTAAAGAAAGACATCTTGTTCGCTACAAGAGACTCATTGCAACGACATGGAAGGCCACAGTTGGGTGAGTTGTGCAAGGTTGTTAATCTTTTATCAGATGTGTTATTTGAATGACTTAATTATTGCATCTGAGCTCCTAGAGTGTGCGGCTCTCCTTTAGTTTTTCATTTGAATGAACTAAAACTGATTCACTATTCCAACAGCATTATTTCAATACGTTTATGATCCATTTGTGTCATAGGGAATGTCGCTAATGAGATACCTACTTCATGTTGTTTCTTGAATTATCGATTTTTTCGAAAGATTATTTTAATATGTTATTTGGCTATACACCTGACTGCAATCTAAGTGATACATTTATATACTTTTTTTTTCACCAATCTATAATGCGTACATTTGCATTATGATTACTATCAGAAGCCTTGTAATTCCCTCTCTTTTTTTCTCTTGCATGCAATAAAAAGAAAATACATCTCTGGAGAATTATCTACCTAATCTTCATATTCTGTGAGGTACGGTAACTTAGCATGAACAATACACCCTAAGTAGGGGATGAATTAGTCCTATCTCTCTAACCATACAGTACCAGCCTCCTTCAAGTCACGTGTAAAGACCGGCTTTTATTAATCAGTCTTACATCATTCACAAAAAAACGTTTGAGGAATTAAAGTTTGACAAAGGTTGGACAATTTCCATTTATCAGGTATGCATATTATTTTGTATAGCCTTTTCAGTCAAATGCTTATTGGGTTTGCCGTTGCTTGTATTGTATGTGATGGTATGTGGTTTGCAATGTTAAACATGTATTACACAGTAAAGACCATGGTCTGCTTCATGAAGATTGTCATACAAGCTCCTCCTCTTAATGTAGTTCATGCGTTCAATTATTTGGAAAGCCTCCATTATTAAATAGCCTCCTGTTCTATTTCTGAAAGTGTTACTTGAAATGAACGATGATAATGGAAATGCTTACCCTCATGGTTAACATTTACTTAGAATTGCCCCAGGTATTATTTGAATAATTTATCAAACTTTTCTGGGAGGTTATTATTTGCTTAACATTGTTATGATTCTACATTACCAGTGATACAAAATGTATTGACTCAGCTAGTTACTTGCATTGTAATGCAATTAAATGCACCGAATATACCACAATCATAGGGTTAGACATTTCTAGTCGTTTCAGTGCATTTTTTTTGCAAGTGACAGAGTGAGAAGGGTACGGCATGTTCGAGAACCTATTTTCGAAAGCCTACAAGACATACAAGAGCTGACAAAAGCTGAGGTACACAGGCCAAGTTTAAACGTATTAGGGCTCTATTCGATCTGATAAACTGAAGCGTTACAGATTCCGCAATATAAATGTTAAAGTAATTTCCGATTGAGCAGACATATGCAGCGTTTACCGTGAATGCAGTCTCCGCTAAACCGGGAACGTTGCCTTTAAATTGAAGTCATGCTGTAAAGCTGATCTTCCGCGGTGGGGATTGAATAGAGACTGTAGAGAGATACACTGACAGAAGGCAGGGCGCAGAAAGTTGCAGCAGGTTTTCTCATGTTTGGACATTGGACTGTCATTCTGTTCAATCCTAACCCTGACACTACATAAATGATGAAAAAATAAAGCCATGTCAGTTCTCTGAGGAAAGAGTGCCTAAAGCAAGCATACTTGACAAACCACACACACCTGGCACAAACAAACAAGGTGAGAAGTGTTGTCAGAGAGCAACAGAATCGATGGTCTTACCATCTTAACGTCATCTACGTTTGTTGATCCACATTTTGTTATATTTTCCTTGTAAGCACAACAGTTTTGAAGATTTACATGCAAGCTGTCATACATTTGTATGAATGCCACTGCAGGAAAACCTTGTAACACTGAAACCGTGAGTGGCATGGGAATAGGTGTGGTTGAAGGACACCCCCTTCAGTACCATGGACAGGGCCACAAGCTTGTCTTCCTGGGGTCCGACAAAACAAAAGAGACATTACAGATAAAAAAAAATACTTTACAATTGACATACATTTAATACATTAGATGTATGTATATATAAAACTAAGGACACACACACACACACACACACACACACACAATAAACAATACAACTAAAGAATAATAATGTGTGTGTGTGTTACACATACACTACATGACCAAAAGTATATGGACACATCTCATTCCAAAATCATGGGCATTAATATGGAGTTGGTTCCCCCTTTACTGCTAAAACAGCCACCACTCTTCTAGGAAGGCCTTCCAATAAAAGTTGGAACATTGTTGCGAGGACTTGCTTCCATTCAGCCACAAGAGCATTAGTAAGGTTGGGTACTGATGTTGGGCGATTAGGTCTGGCTCGCAATTGGCATTCTGATTCATCCCAAAGGTGTTCAATGGGGTTGAGGTCAGGGCTCTGTGCAGGCCAGTCAAGTTCTTCCACAACGATCTCAAAAAAAACATTTCTGTATGGACCTCGCTTTGTGCACGGAGGCATTGTAAAAAGGAAAGGGCCATAGAATGCCATTGTATAGTGTAGCATTAAGATTTCCCTTCACTAGAACTAAGAGGCCTAGCCCGAACCATGAAAAACAGCCCCAGACCATTATTCCTCCTCCACCAAACTTTACAGTTGGCACTATGCATTCAGGCAGGCAGTGTTCTCCTGGCAACCCCCAAACCCAGATTCGTCCGTCGGACTGCCAGAAGGTGAAGCGTGATTCATCACTCCAGAGAACAAGTTTCCACTGTTCCAGAGTCCAATGGTGGCGAGCTTTGCACCCCTCCAGCCAATGCTTTGCATTGCGCATGGTGATCTTAGGCTTGTGTGCGGGTGCTCGGGCATGAACACCCATTTCATGAAGCTCCCGATGAACAGTTCTTGTGCTGAAGTTGCTTCCAGAGGCAGTTTGGAACTCGGTAGTGGGTGTTGCAACCGAGGACAGACGATTGTACGCATCACACGCTTCAGCACTCAGTAGTCCCGTTCTGAGAGATTGTGTGGCCAACCACTTTACGGCTGAGCTGTTGTTGCTCCTAGACGTTTCCACTTCACTATATCAGCATTCACAGTTGACCGGGGCACAGTTGACCGGGGCAAATTTGACAAACTGACTTGCTGGAAAGGTGGCATCCTATGACAGTGCCACGTTGAAAGTCACTGAGCTCTTCAGCAAGGCCATTCTACTGCCAATGTTTGTCTGTGGAGATTGCATAGCTGTGTGCTCGATTTTATACACCTGTCAGCAACAGGTGTGGCTGAAATAGACAGACTTGTATACAATTTAATCATCAGCGTACATAGACACACCAGATTTGTTTAATGCTAGTGGTAAATTGTTAGTAAACATATAGAACAGTTTGGGCTAAGAGAGCTGCCTAGCGAAATACCACACTTTACATATGTTACCTTAGCTAAAGCACAGAAGACATGTATACCCACTTCATCACCATGGACAGAGCCACCCACCTCAGCACAGGAGACAGGTGCGCTCACTTCACACCATGGAAAGTGGCACTGACTGCATTACACTGGAAAGCTGCACTCCCTTCAGCACCAGGCCAGCCGAGGACAGCGCCATACCTCTGCTCATAGGCGTACAGAGGCCCATTATCAGCAACCATTACTCCTGTGTTCTAATGGCACATTGTTTTAGCTAATCCAAGTTTATCATTTTAAAAGGCTAAATGATCATTAGAAAACCCTTTCGCAATTATGTTAGCACAGCTGAAAACTGTTGTGCTGATTAAAGAAGCAATAAAACTGGCCTTCTTTAGACTAGTTGAGTATCTGGAGCGTCAGCATTTGTGGGTTCGATTACAGGCTCAAAATGGCCAGAAAAACAAAGAACTTTCTTCTGAAACTCGTCAGTCTATTCTTGTTCTGAGAAATGAAGGCAATTCCATGCAAGAAATTATCATTGTTATCACCACACCAGCAGCCAATCGCGCCAACCCTGACACTCACTTGAATCTGATCGACACTGCTGTCCTCAATGGCCACATAGTTCACCAACATGTGATCGACACTGCTGTCCTCAATGGCCACATAGTTCACCACCAGCTAACAGGTGAGATGGTTTGAACAAGGTTTTTTGTAATTGGACATACAGTTCACATACAAATCAATTATAGTTCCATTGTGCAATTATATTGACAATATCTCACCCACCTCCCCACTCCCTCATCCTCCCCACTCCCTCATTCTCTCCACTCCCTCATCCTCCCCACTCCCTCATTCTCTCCACTCCCTCATCCTCCCCACTCCCTCATCCTCCCCACTCCCTCATTCTCTCCACTCCCTCATCCTCCCCACTCCCTCATTCTCTCCACTCCCTCATCCTCCCCACTCCCTCATCATTCTCTCCACTCCCTCATCCTCCCCACTCCCTCATCATTCTCTCCACTCCCTCATCCTCCCCACTCCCTCATTCTCTCCACTCCCTCATCCTCCCCACTCCCTCATTATCTCCACTCTCTCATTCTCCCTACTCCCTCATTATCTCCACTCTCTCATTCTCCCTACTCTCTCTCCAAATAGTATGTTGCTAGCATACAAAAGCGGTCCTCAATCTTAGGCACAAAAGATGCCCACTTCCAGTTATGATGTTGGCAAGTTATGTCAAATACTGTGTGTATGTGTGGTTTCTGAAAGTAAAGAATAAATAGAAATTATTAGTAATTAGAATAAAACAAAACAATAGTACAAGTAACACAATAACTGAAGAGCTCCACAAGGGCTTGCCAAGGGCTCAGGGCATGGCAGAGCTATGCAGGCCAAATGAATACACAGACCAATGGAATGTTCATGATAAGCCCATGGCTAGAAGGGATCCAGCTTTTGTCAAATTAATGTCAGATTTGACATTTCATAATTTAACCTTTATTTAACTATGCAAGTCAGTTAAGAACAAATTCTTATGTACAATGACAGCCTCCCCCTCCCCTAACCCGGACGACGCTGGGCCAATTGTACGCTGACCCTATGGAACTCCCAATCACAGCTGGTTGTGATACAGCCCGCGATCGAACCAGGGTCTGTAATGATGCCTCTAGCACTCAGATGCAGTGCCTTAGACTGCAGCGCCACTCGGGGGCCCTAAAATCAGGTATCAGGTTAGGAGAATTAGGTTAAGGTTTGGAAAACGGTTAGGGTTAGCTTAAATGCAAAATAAAACCAGTTTCAAAGGATACAACACAAACTAATACTTGTTTGACGCCATTAGAATTAGCATTGTTTTACAGAACTAATAGAGAAAAATGAAGAAACCTGCACAGTATAAAGTGATACTAGTAAGTTACAGTTCATATAAGGAAATCAGTCAAAGTAAATATTCATTAGGCCCTAATGTGTGGATTTCACATGAATTGGGAATATAGATATGCATCTGTTGGTCACAGATACCTTAAAAAAAGGTAGGGGCGTGGATCAGAAAACTATTAACTATCTGGTGTGACCACAATTTGCCTCATGCAGTGTGACATCTCCTTCGCATAGTTGATCAGGCTATGGAATGTTGTCCCATACCTCTACAATGGCTGTGCGAATTTTCTGGATATTTTCGGGAACTGGAACACACGTTGATCCAGAGCATCCCAAAAATGCTCAATGGTTGACATGTCTGGTGAGTATGCAAGCCATGGAAGAACTGGGACATTTTCAGCATCCAGGAATTGTGTAAAGATCCTTGTGACATTGGGCCGTGCATTATCAAGTTGAAACACGAGGTGATGGTGGTGGATGAATGGCACGTCAGTGGGCCTCAGGATATCAACATGTTATCTCTGTATATCAACCACACAATGCCATATATGCTGTCTGCCAGTACAGTTGCAACCGGGATCTACCATGAAGAGCACACTTCTCCAGAATGCCATTGGCCATTGAAGGTGAGCATTTGCCCACTGAAGTCGGTTATGACAACAAAACTGCAGTCAGGTCAAGACCCTGGTGAGGACGATGAGCATGCAGATGAGCTTCCCTGATATGGTTTCTGACAGTTTGTACAGAAACTTTTCAATTGTGCAAACCCACAGTTTCATCAGCTCTCTGGGTGGCTGGTCATAGACAATACTGCAGGTGAAGAAGCCAGATGTGGAGGTCCTGGGCTGGGGTGGTTACACGTGGTCTGTGGTTGTGATGTCGGTTGGACGTACTGACAAATTCTCTAAAACAACGTTGGAGGCGGCTTATGGTAGAGAAATTAACATTCAATTCTCTGGCAACAGCTCAGGTGAACATTCCTGCAGTCAGCATGCCAATTGCACGCTCCCTAAAAACTTGAGACATCTGTGGCATTGTGTTGTGTGACTAAACTGAACATTTTAAAGTTTGTTTTATTGTACAAGGTGCACCTGTGTAATGATCATGCTGTTTAATCAGCTTCTTGATATACCACATCTGTCAGATGGATGGATTATCTTGGCAAATGCTCACAAATGGCGCCCCAGGGATGTATACTCATTTGTGCATGTCTAAACCAGGGTTTCCCAAACTCGGTCCTGAGGCCTCCTCTGGGTGCACGTTTTGTTTTTTGCCGTATCACTACACGCAAGAGACTACTGGTAGCTGCCATCTTTAATTCTTGCCTGAACCGCTTTGTCGACTAAAACTCCAGAGACACTGACAAGGTTAGCAATTAAAAACTACAAGATTGAAAGCTAAAGTAAAAGCATTTGAAACGTGAACTCTTTTGTTGTGTGTATACTCATTGCCGCTTGTGTAGTCTGGCACAAGCCACTCTTCCCGACAAACCCAGAAAATCTGGAGACACCATAACTGAAATAAGCAGGCAGTGTTGGTGCTTCTCAGCCCTGTTCCCCTGGGGAATAAGGCTTGTGTAGATTGTGGGTAATGAACCTTCTGGGGATTATAGTGCTGTTTGCAGGTATTCGCAGCATCCTGTCCATGCTGTCAAACAGCCCCAATATGTTAATGCCTTCAACAAACAAGACTTACCACGCTCTACCATAGCCCAATTTGTGCATTATGCAACAGATGCCTGAAGACAAAGATTGACTTTCTCATCAAGCAAAGGTCAGAACAGAGAAATACATTGTTTTCATTTTTCAAGAAACTCCCTCCATAGGGAATACTATGAATGGTTTATTAATTTAAAGGGGCAGTGCAATCAAAAACGTGATTTTCCTTTTTTTATATATATATATATTTCCACGCTGTGAGGTTGGAATAATACTATGAAATTGTGAAAATCATGATAATGCCCTTTTTGTGTAAAAGCTTTTTAGAAAGACCACCTGAAATGTCAGCTTGTTTTGCATGGGTGGAGTTTTGGACTGCCTGTTGACAGGAATGCAGAAATCACTCCGCCGCTTCCTGGTTGCTCAAATTTGAATAGTTCGCCTAATTTCAGTTTATATGACAAAATGAAACTTAAGAGCGCACATAGAACAGATATAGCGCTTCTTTCAATGAGAATGACACATCTATAAATCACATTTTTATTTGTCACATAAGGTTTTATTTTCTTTGATTTGAAACTCTATTGTTATTGGTCTATTAATCTGTTATCAACCCTTTCCTTTAAAATGGCCATTCGGTACGTGTCATACACGTGAAATAACACCTCCAATAACAATCAAACTATTCAACCAACCTTAGTTTCATTGTAAGAGCCTCAAACTCATAATAACTCAAATATATTCAAGAAAAGCCATTCAAGCCAGTCATTTTGAAGTAGATAAACTATTATTCTCTTTGATGGCAATATCATGACCTTGTAAATTCAGTTATAATATCTCTGTTATTCCACAAAACCTACAGTAAAATATTTGACGGTTTCTCGATAATTTTAATAATAAGACATTTTGGCACAAATGTATGGATGTCCTTGTTATTTGAAACACTGTCGACACTACCAGCATATAGTTAATCGTACAGTAACACTAATCCCTATCATAATGGAGTAATACCAATTATGTTTAGGAATTGTGTTGGTAATCTCTGAAAGCGAGTTCAATGTGTGTGGCAGGGTGGCCTTGAAAAGATCGATGCTATACGTTATTATCTTATTATGTTATTTTTAAATTGTCCATTTCTCAAACATTTAATGCTAAGATTATCATTAGATTTAAGTGTTCTTATGGATGAAATAATGATCTTCACACTACATGCTTACTGAAAATGGAGAAATTGACAGTAGTCACAAATTACAACCATCTAACTGATTAATGAACGTGAACACTAGACAAAATGTGGAGTGAGAGACTTTGACTGTCTTTTGGGCAAAGCATTCTGAGGATAATTGATGGCTTTTGAGTCAAGTGAGTCCAGGTCAACATTGGCAGCAAGGCCAGTGAGAGACAGCCGTGTTCTGTTCATGAATCCCGATTGATTCATACAATCATTTTGAACGGTGGGAAGAAAATGCTTATCATTTGATTGCACAGAAAACAGACGGCACACGAAATCACGAGAGATAGTCGGGACCAGGCATGCTGAGACAAAGACCCCAAATAAACCATTTTAAAAACTGCATTTGAAAAAAGGCAAAAGTATAATTCAAAACTGTAATCTGCGATACAGTTTGGTTGCGGGTGGCAGGACGGAGGAGTGTGAAGGGGAGTGTGGAGCTTCCACTGTGTTCTACAGGAGCTCCATTAACCACGAGGCTGACCAAAGGATAGGCTGATTGCTTTCAGGAAGACACTGTGTGTGGTGCTACTCCGAATTATAATTTAGATGCATGGCTTCCAGTGAAGTCATTAATCAGATTCAGGATGAGGAGAACCACTATGCAGGAAAAAAAATGATCCTGTGTTGAGCACAAACAGTCTTTGATGTTAAATGATATGCAAACACCCCATACAGCAGAGAGTAATTTGTTGAGCTTAAAAAAAAATTAGAAATATGAGCCGCTGCACTTCAATTTTCTTTCTTTTTTTCGTTAGAAAAATTGAGTTTCAGTAGAAACTTTGCTGAATGTGACAGCAGTTAAGTAAGTTATGTTTCACAAAAAGTTACAATTTCTCCTCACAATTTCTCCTCACAATTGGTTGGTTCTCGACCTGGGGTCTGAATAGCTACGAATTCACATTTATCATATATTTAACAGGTTGCCTAGCCAGAAAGAGACAAGAATAACCTCCAAATTGTGTGGATATAGTGGGCTACTCATGGGTTGTTGGCTGATGTGTGGATGACGAGGTCAAAGGGATATAGTTCTCTTCTGGGCTCTTAATTAAAAGTCAGTCATGATGCAGCCTAGCCGCCCCCGTCATTTAATTACTGAATAAGAATCATTACATGAGGTATCAGAGCAAGTCAATATGCTGACAGGGTGAAGTACCACCCCAATCCCTATCTCCCGCTCCAAACCTGTGCATCGACTTCACTCACACCGAGTAACAAGAGGGATGAGGTTAAGATTTGTTCAAATCAGCATCTCCCTCCCCAGGCTAATATGGGGGGGAGGGGGGTCAGTTTTCGTTCATTCGCCCAGCCAAACCTTACCAAGGAGGCATCATTACATTTATTTTCAGTGGTTATTGTGCATAATTCATATTCAACACGTTGAAATATAAATGTGGCAGAAAATGCGGCACAAGATGAGGGGCAGAACCGAACCTCAAGTGGGAGTTGAGGTTCAACAAAAAAGGCAGGAGTGAGGAGCCCTTTGGACGCCTCGAGGTGAATCTATTTTCAATGTTATCCTGACATAGCAACTGAACTTGGAGAAGATCGATGGTCAATCTAATTGCTCATTATGGCCGACATTTTCCTCTGCTAATTGCTGTATGGAAAGCATGTTGATCACAACAAACCATCCACATTTTTTAGGAAATGTTGTGTGTGTATTTTTGCTAGATAATTTTCAGGAAGTAACATAAGTGAAGGCTTGAGATTAGGAGGCAGAGAACTGAATAATGTAATGATGGTGTGACTGGACAAGCCAGTCAGTAGGCCTACTTCACATTATAACCAGCCGTCTGCAGATTTCATTTGAATCCCAAACACGGTAGACACCAATATTCAAGGCTCTCTGCTTACTGGACCACATATGACAATTTCTCTGTTGACCGCACCAATCTGAACCTGGATTCAAATTGAATAGTGGTCTAGGGTTGGGTAAATAATATGGATAGCACAGCTTAGATGGAACAAATACAGCCATAAGATTAATCTTTGACGGGTTTAATGTTGTTGTTGCCTAACTGGAAGGTGGCTTTTTCATACTGATCTGTTTCCTGAGGGCAGTTGCTACATTTGTTCATTTATTTCAATCACTTGACATCTCTTCAACGATGGAAAAATGTATTCTAGTGGCTGTGGAATCTATCCTTCTTACATAATGTCCATCCAGTCTTTAGTGCACCAGTGTAATTACAATAGGGGAGAGTAGGGTAAGTTGAGCAATTTGTTACATTCAGCATCACTCCATCAATGGAAATATAGCAATCTTTTTAACAAATATATCTACAGTTGAAGTCGGAAGTTTACATACACTTAGGTTGAAGTCAATAAAACTCATTTTTCAACCACTCCACAGATTTCATGTTAACAAACTATAGTTTTGGCAAGTCGGTTAGGACATCTACATTGTGCATGATCCAACAATTGTTTACAGACAGATTATTTCACTTTTAAGTCGCTATATCACAATTTCAGTGGGTCAGAAGTTTACATACACTAAGTTGACTGTGTCTTTAAACAGCTTGAAAAATTCCAGAAAATTATGTCATGGCTTTAGTATCTTCTGATAGGCTAATTGACATCATTTGAGTCAATTGGAGGTGTACCTGTGGATGTATTGTAAGGCCTACCTTCAAACTCAGTGCCTCTTTGCTCGACATCATGGGAAAATCAAAAGAAATCAGCCAAGACCTCCGAAAAAAATGGTAGACCTCCACAAGTCTGGTTCATCCTTGGGAGCAATTTCCAAATACCTGAAGGTACCACGTTCATCTGTACAAACAATGGTATGCAAGTATAAACAACATGGGACCACGCAGTCATCATACCGCTCAGGAAGGAGACATGTTCTGTCTCCTAGAGATTAACGTACTTTGGTGCGAAAAGTAAAAATCAATCCCAGAACAACAGCAAAGGACCTTGTGAAGATGCTGGAGGAAACAGGTACAAAAGTATCTATATCCACAGTAAAACAGGTCCTATATCGACATTACCTGAAAGGCCGCTCAGCAAGGAAGAAGCCACTGCTCCAAAACCGCCATAAAAAAGCCAGACTACGGTTTGCAACTTCACATGGAGACAAAGATGGTACTTTTTGGAGGAATGTCCTCTGGTCGTGCTTTGCTGCAGGAGGGACTGGTGCACTTCACAAAATAGATGACATCATGAGGAAGGAAAATGATGTGGATATATTGAAGCAACATCTCAAGACATCAGTCAGGAAGTTAAAGCTTGGTCGCAAATTAGTCTTCCAATTGGACAATGACCCCAAGCATACTTCCGAAGTTGTGGCAAAATGGCTTAAGGACAACAAAGTCAAGGTATTGGAGTGGCCATCACAAAGCCCTGACCTCAATCGTATAGAACATTTGTGGGCAGAGCTGAAAAAGCTTGTGCGTGCAAGGAGACCTACAAACCTGACTCAGTTACACCAGTTCCGTCAGGAGGAATGGGCCAAAATTCACCCAACTTATTGTGGGAAGCTTGTGGAAGGCTACCCAAAACGTTTGACCCAAGTTAAAAAATTTAAAGGCAATGCTACCAAATACTAATTGAGTGTATGTAAACTTCTGACCCACTGGGAATGTGATGAAAGAAATAAAAGCTCTAATAAATAATTATCTCTAGTATTATTCTGACATTTCAAATTCTTAAAATAAAGTGGTGATCCTAACTGACCTAAGACAGGGACTTTTTACTAGGATTAAATGTCAGGAATTGTGAAAAACTGAGTTTAAATGTATTTGGCTAAGGTGTATGTAAACTTCCGACTTCAACTGTATATATGTTTCAGGATGTTGTGCATCCCTAGAAATAATCAGAATACATGTAAACATGACAGTTTTGACAACAAAAAAAGTGTTCTCTTGGCACAACTTACCCCGGGTATGGGGTTAATTGAGCCGCCGGACAGGGTAAGTTAAGCCTTCTACAAATTTCAGTACTGAATGAAATATTACCACTCCCTTTTTAAAACCATGTCTATCTTTATTTCCCAAACATAATTCAACACAATCACAATCACTTTTTGTCTTTAAATCATCTTTTAACACATGCTTAACACCTAACAAACAGTTTCTTTTTTTGTACATTTTTAACACAGGCCTTGCTTGGGAAGAAAACACTTACATTTGCTCAACTCCGACCTCAAACATGCAAAAGAACAATATAGGAGAAGGTGGAATCCCATTACACCGTATGTGGCAGGGCTTGCAGACGATAACAGATTGCAAAGGGAAACCCAGCAGTGAGATGCTCAGTGATGCAGAACTCCCAAATGAGCTAAATGCCTTTTATGCTCGCTTTGAGGAATACAACACTGAGTCTTGAGTGAAAGCCCCTGTTGTTCCAAATGACTGTGTGATCCCGCTCTCTGTGGGTTAACACTCGCAAGGCCGCCGGGCAGAATACCAGCACGTGTTCTCTAACCCCCCCAAGTGTCTTCATGGACATGTTCAATCTCTCCTGTCAAGCTGACCCTCAACACGGGGGCCCCTCAGGGTTGTGTGATTAGTCCCCTCCTGTACTCCCTGTTCACCCACGACTGCGTGGCCACGCATGACTCCAAAACCATCACCAAGGAGCTGATTGTGGACTACAGGAGAAAGAGGGGAGAGCATACCCCCATCCACATTGACAGGGCTGTAGTGGAGCGGGTCAAGTGCTTCATGTTCCTTGGAGGCTGAAAAGATTTGGCATGGGCCCTCGGATCCTCAAATGGTTATACAGCTGCACCATCGAGAGCATCTTGACTGGCTGCATCACCGCTTGGTATGTTAAATGCATCAGTACATCACTGGGGCCGAGCTCTCAGCCACCCAAGACATAGACTGTTCACTCTGCTGCCATCCGGCAAACGGTACCAGATGCTCCGACCAAAAGGCTACGAGACAGCTTGTACCCCCAAGCCATAAGACTGCTAAATAGCCATAAGATTGTGAAATAGTTAATGAAATGGTTACCTAGACTACCTGCACTGACCCCATCTTGCACTGACTCTACGCACACTCACAAGACTATAGTATACAATATATACACACTATATACACACGCACACACTATACTTTCACTCTTACACATTTGCATACACTACATACTTTTACACTTTGCCACTTTGTTCTTTATTTTACTCTTATTATTATCTATCCTGATGCCTATTCACTTTACCCTGCCTTCATGTAAATATCTACCTCAAATATCTGGAACCTCTGCACATTGATCTGGTACTGGTACTCCCCATATATATACATATCTACCTCAAATATCTGGTACCTGTCAGGTTCTGACTGTGGCTAGGTCTCTGGCTCCCACTAGTGGGGGACTTGGAGGGCTGCGGTTAGAGCTTGGCAGTGCACTGGGTGTTTTTTGTGTTAGTTAATTTCTATCCCCAATTAGAGACAGCTGTCTCGAGTTGTCTCTAATTGGGGATTTTACTTATCTGTCGATGTTTTCCACCTGTGTGTGGATTCTTATGTGTGTTTGGTCAGGTTTATGTTCACACCAGTTCACGTTTGCATACTCTCCTTTGTTATTTTTGGTACTTGTTTTGTTAACGAGTTAAATAAAAAGAAATGTCGCTCCACCAACGCTCTGCATACCGTCCCTTACTACAGCATCGTGACAGTACCTCTGCACATTGATCTGGTACTGGTACTCCCCGTATATACATATCTACCTCAAATATCTGATACCTCTGCTCAACCATTGGCTCAACTTACCCCATGGACAAATGGCTCATTTTACCCCAAGGCAAGCATTTAGACTATATTAGCCCACACAGCTACAAGGATGCACATTGATTGTGATCTACTTGGTTTATAAACAAGCATCATGAAACCTCTAACACAATAAATTAATTTGACTTGGTGAAAATATGTTTTTTGGACCTAGCTTGCTTGCCACTTTTTCCAAGTGTTTTCTTCCTTCACAGACTGCATGAAAATATTTGGTCATGTGATTCATTTTGTGGATGGTTTCCTAAAAACAAGGGTGGCTAAACTTGCAACTTTGACTCAACTTACCCCACTCTCCCCTACTGGTAAATGCAGTTTAACTCAACTCCGATGCACATGAAAAGTTAGATTTCTGAATCACAATAAGTGGCTTATTCTCTGCTTCAGTAAATAATGGCTCCAGTGCCTTCCCAAAAATCTATTATGTGAAACCTGGAACCCAAATCCAAAATGGCTTGTTGTCATTCCCTCTAAAGGCTGTGAATACAGTAGAATGCTCGCTGACTACATCATGCAAATGGTTGTGTAACTAATCTACAGGACATTATAGCACCAGTATGCGGAGAGATATTGCATATCAATGTCTTTTGAAGTGGTTACTGGATCTGTATAAAGTGACTGCAGCCCTAGATGGGACGGCCAACCTTCTTTTTAATGAGAGTAGTCTGACACGCCAAGCATATATCAAACACCACTGCAGCATGTATGCCTACTTTGGCACTCTCTATCTAAAGTGAACAGATACCCTTCAATGTATCGTCAAATACTTATTGGCCTTTAACACAGAAGCTAAAACTACTTTTATGGATTTCTGACACCAAAGGTCAAATGGCAAAAAAAAATCATAGAGCAGCTTAATCCACTTTAATGTTATAAAGGTCAATTGGTGTCCCTGTTGAGAAGCTTGCATCTTGTTCTGTTTAGGACAGCATTTGATCCTTACCTTCAAGCAAGCCCTTATCCTTACACATGTGTAGCATCTCCAGGGCTGATGAGCCCCTTCCCTGTGCCACTCTGTTCTCTGCCGGGCATGCTACAGGATCGATACAGGCTCAATTTAGTTCACCCTTAGTCGCACAGATCTAGCTTCCCTTGTTTTGCTTGCTGCTATGAGAGTAAGCGCTCCTCTGGTGCCACGATCCCCTTGAAGTGATTCAGTGCATTCTTTCTTACATTCTCCCAGGCCTGCTGAGTTTTCCTGCTTTCAACCCCTGAAACATTATCAGTCTGTGAGCACTATGTTCACTGTAAAGGGATTATTAAAGCATAATTTATGGTGACACATTACATTTCCCAGTAATTCTCCATTTCCTACATGATAATGAAAAAGTTCCAAGACTTGTGTATAATTTTTGTCTATAAATAATAGAAAAAAATATATATATGTATTTGTGAATTCCATTTTATTTTAAAGAATTTGCGCCACAGAGAAAAGGTTCCTGACCGTACTTTAAACGTTGTTTTGACCCATTTTAACTAAACAAAAAACAACGATAGCAACAGACAGACATTTTCTTCTCTGTCAATTTAGGTACGCAAGGGTCATTTCGGAGTGGCCTTGAAGTGTGATGATGTAGCTCTCACCTTTTGTGCAGTATTTATGATGGTGGTACAGGGGCTGCAGTATTAATGATGGTGGTACAGGGGCTGATATAGTTAACCCTAGCTGTGGTGCTCATCCATTCTCCCCTCCCTGTCACTGGGCTGTGTGGAGAATGCATGTAGTGAATAATAGACCGGAGGACTAACAGCAGGGTAATTACAGGATAATGAATGCACCTGCGTTTTGCCCACAATGTCAGCAAAAAAAAAACTGGCAGTATGTTGAAAATCACTGCTGCTCATCCCAAGAGTGCACTCACTCTCTGGCGAAAAAACATTGACAGAAGCCAGTACAGTATAGAGCAGCAATGGAGAAATAGAGAGGTCTGGAGTGTCTTTATAGATTCACCTGGACTGTTAGCTGTCAAAACAAACCACTTCAACGTGTTACAGTACCACTGGCATAATTGTTAGATGATTATGTTTATAGCAAACATGGTGAATTGTACTGGACTGATCACTGTCTTCACATGCTTATGGGTAGTCAATATTAATACAAATATTGGTAGAGAATCAACATTGTTGTAGTATTGAAATATTGTTTAGATGCTCTTTGCCATGCACTAGAAATCGTAGCAATAGTTCAGATGGCGTGCAAATGTTGCCTGTTAATGAATTTGACAATGCATGTATCACTGGCCTTGGTGCCAATGGGTTTAAAGTACATGAAGAGTTAATGTGGCAGTGAAGGATGTAGCCTGGAGAGATAGGGGAAGACACACATTGATTGAGGCAGGATGAATGCTGCCATCAACTAGGATCATTCATCCCCCATCACCTCCTATGTCTTTACTGGATTTCCACAGGTGTGACAAAATCCCAGTTTAAATAATTTACAGCAAATACAGGAAATACTTTCACTGGCAAAACTTATTTTGTGTCACTTAGACACCTTTTTTAATAAGGAAAAATGTTTTAGAAACCATTACCGGCTACAACGCTTTTGGCTGCAAGTGAATCTGTAGGTTCAGCACCATGGACAATGTCATCCAGAGTGAAGCCATACAAGGAGGACAGGGAGGCTTGAGGCAAGGAACGAAGAGAAAAACCATGTGGAAAGTAGCACAATAGAAACCTGTTTACATTACTTTTCAACCCCTTTTTCCCAAGCGTACTGTTCATTTTAAAAATAACATTGTAACCATATGAACAGAAAATACCACATATAATACCACTGCAATTATTTATAGGATCAAACTCTGTATTTATCTTAGTTACTGTATCTTTTATTCCCTATTCTTTTAGTTTCCTAGCAACTGATAAACAAATATGTGAAACAAGAATACCATAACAAGCCTAAACGTTTCTACCATTCTTCACTATTAAAATACCTTGAGGATAGGGTATTTTAGTTACAAACAGTTAACCCCGTTCTGAACTTTGAACCAATCAGCACCACATCTATGCAGATATGTTTGTTGTGAGGGTCATGAGGATGGGATGAAGGCATGAAAACTTGTTTAGGGACCATGCATACCTGTATACCATTCCTTAACAACTGTTTGATTGATAGCTAATAAAAGGTTTTGCCCAGAACCTTAATGTAATTTTATGATTTTTAGTACTGATAACAATTGAGTCAATATATTGGTAACACTTTTCAAGTTACCAAGACACTATATGGCTAACCTCCTCAATCATTTTCTTTGTATTCTGCTATTGAACATACAAGAGGCAACTTTTCATACTACAATTCAGTAAAACTAATAATACAAAATTCTGTCCTTTATTCTGTCCTTTATAAGGAGCGGGCTTGTCCTTCCTGAGTTTGTTTTGTATAAAGCACATCTACTGGGAACGTTACATGCAGTAAATCCTCCATACAAGCAACTAAAGTCTTACAAAGATCACCTATACTTTACCTGTGAAAATGAAGAGCTGTCATGAAGAGGTCATTATAAACAAAGTATGACACACCATGCCAATTCGTGCTGTGTTAAGGACAGAAAGTGATGGCCACTATCATCATAGGACATTAATTGAGCCAGGCCTAATAACTTCTAATGATGTAGCCTATTATAACCTTCCCCTCAGCCTTTTAGTGATTAGATATTACAGCTATTTCTCAATTTTGAGTTAATTAAAACATTAAGGTTTCAATGAGTCTAGAGAAATGCTCAAGCGATTGGACTATTTTTTCCCCCTTTCCAGAGGTATAAAGGATTATCGGCACAGAGAACTGGTTTGTATGTTACAGTAAAATAATGTTGGGTTTGTATATGAAAGAGGCTGGAGCAGGTGTTGGATCATTTCATGCTCATTAGTTCATCTAAGCTGCCGTAAGATAAGCTGGAAGGGACTGGGACACAGTGACTGAGAGGTCTGACCTTGGTCAGGACAATCCCTCAACGTTATTGAGTCTGGATGGTGATGACAGCTGAGAAATGTTCAGGTGGATGAGGGAGGATACATCATTGGCTAAATTCTCTTCATATTGACCTCCTTGAAACTCACTCTCACTGTGGCTTGAGTTCAGGTAGGTTCCTGGGTCCTTGGGTACTTTGGTACAGTGACGTACGGGACACTGTGTGTATGTGTGTGTGTGTGTGTGTGTGTGTGTGTGTGTGTGTGCGTGTGCGTGCGTACAGGTGTTTTTAGCATGTAGTTTGATTACGGTTGTTAGACTTGTTTATTCGTTACCTGTTTCAAAGATAAATTGGTCTAAGTATCTTTTGACTACTAATAATTAATGCTCATAAAATGACAAGCCAAAGATAATTTCTCCACCAGCAATGAGACATGCAAGACTTTATGAACGCATAAAGATATTCTGATACAGCATATCTTCCTGAATGTATCACAAGGTATGGAACCCATTATAGTTCTCTTCCATCAACACTGGGAATACATTGGATTAGAGGCACAATCTGTATTTCCTGTTGTTCAATGGTCATTTTTGGTTATACTCATTGTGCCTACACTCACAATTTACAAGTGCAATTGTCCTAACCTATCATAACCCCAAATCTACACCCACCAACCACTTCATTAGCTACACCTTTTCAACTGCTCATAAACGCAAATATCTAATCAGCCAATCACGTGGCAGCATCTCAATGCATTTAGGCATGTAGACATGGTCAAGGCGATCTGATGAAGTTCAAACCAAGCATAAGAATGGGGAAGAAAGGTGATTTAAGTGACTTTGAATCTGGCATGGTTGTTGGTGCCAGATGGGCTGGTTTGAGAATTTCAGAAAGCGCTGATCTACTGGGATTTTCCCGCACAACCATCTCTAGTGTTTACAGAGAATGGTCCGAAAATTAGAAAATATCCAGTGAGCGGCAGTTCTCTGGGCGAAAATGACTTGTTGATGGCAAAGGGCAGAGGTCAGAGGAGAATGGCCAGACTGGTTCGAGCTGATAGAAAGGCAACAGTAACTCAAATAAGCACTCATTACAACCAAGGTATGCAGAAGAGCATCTCTGAACGCACAACACGTCGAACCTTGAAGCAGATGGCCTACAGCAGCAGTGCCACTCCTGTCAGCTAAGAACAGGAAACTGAGGCTACAATTTCTACAGGCCCACCAAAATTGGACAATAGAAGTTTGGAAAAATGTTGCCTGGTCTTATGAGTCCCGATTTCTGCTGCGACATTCAGATGGTAGCGTCCGAATTTGGCGTAAACAACATGAAAGCATGGATCCATCCTGCCTTGTATCAACGGCTGGTGTGGGGGATATTTTCTGGGCACACTTTGGGCCCCTTAGTACCAATTGAGAATTTAAACACCACAGCCTACCTGATTATTGTTGCTGACCATGTCTATCCCTTTATGACCACAGTGTACCCATCTTCTAATGCCTACTTCCAGCAGGATATCGCGCCATGTCACAAAGCTCACATCATCTCAAACTGGTTTCTTGAACATGACAATGAGTTCACTGTACTCAAATGGCCTCCACAGTCACCAGATCTCAATCCAATAGAGCACCTTTGGGATGTGGTGGAACGGGAGATTCGCATCATGGATCTGCAGCTGACAAATCTGCAGCAACTGATGCTATAATGTCAATATGGACCAAAGTCTCTGAGGAATGTTTCCAGCACCTTGTTGGATTTATGCCACAAAGAATTAAGACAGTTCTGAAGGAAAAAGGAGGTCCAACCCGGTACTAGCAAGGTGTACCTAGTAAGTTTGCATTGTTAATGTTTACTTTGTTGTAATTTGATTTGAGATAAAATCATCTCTATGGGATTAATGCTAGAGCTTTTTCAAGTTGCCGTAAACTTAAATGTAATCAGGATCGTTTGCGCTGTTGGACCCTGTTTACACCTGTTATTAAAAACGTATCCAGTGATAGGATCTGTATTCACGTCTAGTAAAATCCAATCACAATGGCCAGGGTGTGAATACTTTGGGATAGATTGTAATCTGGTGAAACCATCTCCCAAGGTGGACAAGGTTGTATTCTGACCGTGAAGGAGGACAAGGCCTTTTTCTTTCTCACTACAGGCCTATGAAAAATCCTTCCTGAACATTTCAGGGCTTCTCAAACTGTTGGGGTGTTTAAAGCAGTCCTTAAGACTGATCTTTGGCCTACCAAATTTGCTGTCATTGTCACTTCTCCTATTCCTAGGGAAAAAGTTAGACCCTAAATAAAAGAGCATAATATTGTAGTGAGTTGTATTGTATATTACAGTAGATGGTAGTGGGACGCCATAGCTGTATACAGAATTAGGAGGCAATTTACTGACGCTGAAAAACTTAATTCATTTTCAACTGAAGAACAGTCAGTTGGGATGGAGGCTATTACCCTTTTAAAAAGTAATGAAATAGTCTCTTGATCGCACATGTTTTACAAGTCATTGAAGTTGGAAACTAAGCAAGGAGAAAAGGAAAAATGATGATCAGTGAAATACAGTGGAGATTATTGGTGTGAATATGTATAGTTTGCCTGCCAGGATGTGAAGTGTTGGTTGACATTTGTAATCTACAGCATACAGCGTACTAACACTGGTCTTGGAAATTACTGAGTTACAGAGCCAAGTGTGTCATATTGAACACATAGGAAAAATATGTAAGCATCCATGGTGTTGCTATGCTACCATGCTGGAATGCAGTTTCTGACATTAATCTGGAATCAAGCTTCATTTTGCTGTTCATCCACAACAGCATAATTGAAGCTGACAATGGGAATTGCTCATAAAAGCTATGTCTGAGCTAGCCTCGTACGAACCAACCTGATCTTGCGAGCAGGAGTCAGACAAATATGCCCTCCCCGAGTCACTAGTGTGTTACTCTAACAACTTGAAATGACTTGTTTGTTGATTAAGAAGAGGATTATTAGCCTGGTAGAATAAACACTCACCGGGTGACCTTTGATGTTTACTGATTGTCTATTTTACATTCCAGGTTCTCTGTTTGTACAGTGCATATGCAAGAATTGCTTTTGGGTTTCTGAGATAGCAAGAATAAAATATTGTCGATATACTGTATCTATCAAACGCAATTCCCAACCCTCTTCGTGGGTCATCTGCAATTTTCTAATCTCCACATCATACAGTATAATCACATCCAAACAGCTCGTTAATATTCAACGCAGAGGTAATGAGAAGCAAAAATGTTGCTGTCTTTAGGGAGAGTATGTTTTCTTTCAACCTTATCTATACAAATTAAGAAAGGGACTTCTCACTTACATGCTTCATTTGTGGACTCAATGCACACAAAAAAAAACGGTATATTGCAAGCAAGGCCCTGCTGCTGATGCTTTAAACGTGTTGGTGCAGAGGAGGTTCTGTATTCCTCCCTGCTACAGCTCCTCCCCTCTCTCCTGCTACCCCTTTCCCAATGAATGGCATCAGCCTCTCAGTTTGTTGCACTGACAGCTACTCTAATTGCCTCAGGGCAGCAGATTCCCCTGCAGAGGCCTAGGGGATTTGAAGGAAGGGGAAAAATTAAACCATATGTGGGCATTATAGCCTTGATAGGTCCTGCCATTTGCACTGTCAAAGGCTTTTTCAGATGCAATGTCATGATCCAGGGTAGATCTTGAAATTCCTGAGAGCCCTTCATTGTGTTAGGACTTGCCAAGGTACTGAGGTTTTTGGAATCATGAAGTGCTCGCCCTTGTATAAAGAAGGTGTCCCGTAAAATAAAGATATGCCTTGAATAATGTTTATCTGTAGTAAGACTGTGTATCCATATATGCACACTTCAGGTACCTTGCACATGTTATGGATATCATCTTTTTGTAGAATGACAGCTCTTTGAAGCCTAAATGGTGACTGCTTCAGATTGTTATTGTAATAACTGCAATTTAAATGAATTTGCGGTATTATTTTTGAGGAACCAATGCATGACATTTTTGTAATAATCCTGTCAAAACTGTCAGAAGTCCTTACTAGAGACTTACGTTTAAACGAAACTCTAACATTGTGTTACTCAGTGACACACTTCCTTTTGCCCACATGGTAATGATGCCTTATTTGCGTGACTCCTCACTCTTTCTGGGTCGTTGGTTGACAACCAGTGACATGTCAAATGACTGCTGTCTACTCCAATGCAAGACAATGTCAGAGTTACAAGGCCTTTTTGTCAAGAAACTTGCCCTTTTATACTATGAGTTGAGACAAGTAAAGGATTGCGATTCTATCAGATTGCATGCATGGTTTTTCCACTGTGTGCCTCCCACATTGAGGAGACACCTGCCTTGGGTTGTGTTCCTCACCAGGGGAATATGTCTAACCACACTGTACAGTGAAGAGGGAGTATAGTGCAATACAACATCATACATTCATGGTATAAATTCATGGTACCATTTGAATACAATTTCCCATAATAAAGGGGCTGGATGAAGATTTCCTGTACATTTACAGCAGATACATTATGAGGTGTGAATTCACAGAATGCCTATAAGATGTCATGTTTTTTTACTCTGAAAGTAAAAAGTGGATTTAAACAACGGATTTAAACAACGATGACATATTTATAGCATCATTTGGCTAAGTGACACCCATTTACAGCAAATGTATTTACTTTAAGCACATGCATCAGCACAAATTACAGGATGACTTCACCTTTGGAGGCTATGAATCTTCTCAGGTATATGTAATAGAGAGCTGTAAATTGTTTAAATTGGATCCGGTCATTTCTGATCAATCTAATTGGGTATGACCAGAGAACATTCACAATTGAGAAAATACAGTATGTTAAATTCATCAGATCACAACTCTTTGCGATAACAGTACATTTGGATCCTTGGTTTTGCATATGAAGATTTGAGATTATATAACATCACTCACTCGTATGCAATCAACATTGTTTTGTGTTAACAAGCCACCCAAGCCCCCAAGACTGTCAAGGTTTATAGTATGGTTGTAGGGGAGCTGTCCACCAGATGTATGGTGCTGAACCTGGCTGAAAGCGTTATGTTGTTGATGTAGAACAAAATCTCTGTGAGGAGACACCTACCCTCCATCTATTATCTTGAAAGCATAACCAGTCCGAATTTCATCTCTTTCGGTCTCTTTCTCACTCAGTTTGTGAGAAAATGTCTGCCTAGTTTATGTAGCTAGGTCACTCAATCCATTCTACTCTTTATATGAAAATGTACCTTTTTACATTTTAGTCATTTAGCAGACAGTCTTATCCAGAACGACTTACAGGAAAAATTAGGATTAAGTGCCTTGCTCAAGGGCACATCGACAGATTATTCAAGCTCAAGGATCAAATCAAATCAGCGACCTTTCGTTTACTAGCCCGTTTACCATCCCAACACTCGTTAACCGCTAGGCTACCTCGCTAAGTATTCTCTACATGGTGATAATACTGAAATGACTATGATTATTAACCCTTGATTCCTGTACGGGGAACCACAATTAAATGTTCACACTTAACTAAGTTTTCCCTAACCTTGATAGGGGTCTGATTTTCTAACTACCCCATTAGTCTCCAATAATAGTTTGGCCTCACATTTACCATTAGCATAGAAAAGGAGCACGATGGCACAACCAAACCATGTAAGCACACTTTCCAATATGAATCTGTTTGACCCGTGCCAGGACAGCAGTTCCAATTTGACTGCCCAACACTCAGAGAGTAACTATCTTTATTCCCATCTTGCCAGCCACACACACAAACGAGAGAATAAAGAAGAGATCCAGACAGCTTTCAAATAGAAGCCTTCACATAGTGTCAGAGTGGGGTGGGTGGTGGGAGAGGCTTGATAAGGGCAAGTTAAATTTGAGCTGTAGCTGTGATCAGTGAAGCAGGAAGGGGTGTTCAATTAAATCTTTCTCATCAGCTTGTGCTGTAGAAATGTAGTCCCAGGGCTGTCAGCCATCTCTCAGCAGCATTCCTCTGCAAAACGAGGAGATGTTTTAATGAGAAGAAAAATGATATGGTTTTTGCTTATCATTGCCATTACCCTTGATATGACAACTGGATATTTCATCCTTAAATCTTAATCCTTATCTAATAAGAAATGTGGGCACTTTTTCTGAGAAAGTGGACAGTGTTACTAACTTGATAGTATGCTATTAATAAGAATCCGTTTTTTTCTTCTTCAGTTGCAACAAAGGCCCTTGCAAGGACTAATTACTCAGTCTGCTTTTGTTATCTCGCACACTTCAATTGATTTCATCAGGACATGTCGAACTTGATCTTATCAAATATATATTTCACTGTTTTGCCGTATACAAACAAGTCTATATACTGTAGTAGAGCGAATTAAAGAGTATCAAAATATATGAAGACATAATAAATCTTCAACTAATTTCCATCCAATTAAAAGAGTTAAAAGATACCATATCACCCACCCTCTCCACTAAACATAGGACAGGACATTGGCATTCAGCTCTTGGTTAAGCATTTTGTATTATGCAAATAAGGTTCCATGTAAATAAATGCTGTATGTGTCTTTATGTCATGTTAATCTGACTTATTCACACAATGGCCTTAGAGGCTGTGGTGTTTTGAAGGTCTGAAAGCTTTGGGTACCTTTTTATCATGGTGCAATTATATTACTGTGTCTGTTTTCCCCTGTGAAAACCATTCGTTCCACTTGGTATCTATTATTCATTTCAGAGTACATTTCCGGAGTGACAATAGTGTTTTCTCATTGGAGACAAACATTGTGAACTATACAGAGCAAATACTGTTATTACAAAGCACTGGTGATTTCACAACTAGATTGTCTCCAACTGCAATTTTAATTTATGTCAACAAGGCAGTTATTCTGGAGAAAATGACCAAGAAGCAAATTGGAAAGACACCCCAACCAATGTAAAGTACAAGGTCAATGAAAATATGTTTGGCTGTAGATATTCAGTGTCATAAAGCTTCACAGTATGTCATACACATTCAAAAAAATGTTAGACTAGGGTCTTGCTGGGCTCAACAAGGAGCTAACAAGGAGCTAAGTAACAGTAACTGTTGATGTTACATTTCTTTGCAACATACTCCTGCAGCTTTCCAACAATGCAGATTCTGAAACCTGCATTGGAATGTTTTCTAAGATAAACTATACCATGAGTTTCTTCTGGACACTGGAGAGGTTGGGTTAGGACCTATTTAACTGCACAGGAGTTTTTTGTCACTCTTGGTGAACATAACTCAGAGAAAATATATATCACGTGGCGATTTTGGTTTCGGTACAGTTTATATACTGTATATTACACCCTTGGCAGCACTATCGGAAAGCACAGCATTGATTTTCACTGCTATGCAGACGATACACAACTTTACATTTCGGTGTCACCAGAGGATTTTAGCTCCATGGATAAATTATTAGACTGTATTAGTGATTTAAATACTTGGATGTACTTCCTCCAGCTAAATCAAGACAAGACTGAGGTACTTATTGTTGGAGACAAAGCACAGAGAGAGAATCTAGACGCATATTTTAATTAATTGTTATTTTAGATTCTGAACACAATAACGAATCACACATTAGGACCAAAATAGCTTTTAACCACCTGAGGTTTCTTTCTCAGGCTGATACAGAGAGACTCATCCATACTTTTATTACAAGCAGGCTTGACTACTGTAATTATCTCCTCTCTGATCTACCCAAGAAAGCCATTGGTCAACTGCAAAACATACAGAATGCTGCAGCACTGGTACTAACCAAGACTAGATGGAGAGCACACATTACACAGGTTTTAAGGTCTCGTTTTAAGGTCTCTGTACTGGCTGCCTGTGAGTTTTAGAATGAATTTGAAGATTCTTCCAGTTTTTAAATCAATTCATGATTGTGCACCCCATTACGTCAGACATGCTTTTAACTTATTCACCCAGTAGGTCCCTCAGGTCCTCAGGCTGGCCTTTTAACTATCCCAAAGCCTAGGACCAAGAGGTATGAAGACGCAGCTTTTAGTTATTATGCCCCCAGCCTCTGGAATAGCCTGCCAGAGAAACTGAGGGGGGCCAAAAGTGTGGACATATTTAAAACACATATTTTTAGTTTTGCTTTTCCTTAGAGTGGTTTTTAGTCTTTTGTTTTTTATCCTTTTATGTTTGTTGTGTAGTGAATATTTCAGGTTTTATTTGTATTGTTTGTGAAGCACATTGTCTTGCATTCCATGTCTGAAATGTACTGTATAAATTATTAGCAATTTAGAATTCACAACACCTATGGACAGTGTTGCCAATTTAGTGACTTTGTCGCTATATTTAGTGAGTTTTCAGACCCGTCCATCGACTTTTATCGGTAAAAGAAGCTAGCAGCAAATTCAGTTACTAGCGATTCTCACTGATAAAGAGTTGGCACCACTGCCTATGGAAACTATAAGCATGTAGAGGTTGACATGTAATCTCTTGCCTCTTATTGTTGCTCAGTTAATCAAATAATAATCCTTCTAGAGACAAACACGCTGCTCAACAACTGAATCATATGGTAATTAAAAACATCGCCTATTAGCTCTGTGAAAATACAAAATCACATTAAAACCAGGGAGGCTAAAGTTCTTCACCAGAACCTGTTAATTAAACATAAGGACTAATGACGTGTTGTTGGCACTCTGCAGCGCTCCCAATGTAAATAATAATCGGATAACAAATGCATTCTTGTTCCACCTTCAGCTGCTCACACTCAGAATATATTAATCCAGGTACGTATGGTTCCCTGCCTACACAAAAACATTTCCACATGAAATGTGAACTAAATAAAATAGACAATGTAATTATTTGTGATACAGTGCATGGAAAATAAAAGACACTTCTGGCAACAAACATAAAGCCAACACACTAAAACAACAAACATAAAGCCAACACACTAAAACAACACACATAAAGCCAACACACTAAAACAACACACATAAAGCCAACACACTAAAACAACACACATAAAGCCAACACACTAAAATAACAAACATAAAGCCAACACACTAAAACAACAAACATAAAGCCAACACACTAAAACAACACACATAAAGCCAACACACTAAAACAACACACATAAAGCCAACACACTAAAACAACACACATAAAGCCAACACACTAAAATAACACACATAAAGCCAACACACTAAAACAACACACATAAAGCCAACACACAAAAACAACAAACATAAAGCCAACACACTAAAACAACAAACATAAAGCCAACACACTAAAACAACACACATAAAGCCAACACACTAAAACAACACACATAAAGCCAACACACTAAAACAACACACATAAAGCCAACACACTAAAACAACAAACATAAAGCCAACACACAAAAACAACAAACATAAAGCCAACACACTAAAACAACACACATAAAGCCAACACACAAAAACAACAAACATAAAGCCAACACACTAAAACAACACACATAAAGCCAACACACTAAAACAACAAACATAAAGCCAACACACAAAAAAAACACACATAAAGCCAACACACTAAAACAACACACATAAAGCCAACACACTAAAACAACAAACATAAAGCCAACACACTAAAACAACACACATAAAGCCAACACACTAAAACAACAAACATAAAGCCAACACACTAAAAGGTGTATTAGCTATTGTTAAATTCAACTATTTAAACACACATCACATTCCATAAACCTGCACTGTGGCATATTTTTGTCTTAAAAACACCATCAAATAGGAAGCTATGTTGAGTACTACTGGCTAATCCACAAAGTGATGATCATTATAGTCCCTGTGGCCACTAATATCTGTGAGTTACCAAAGTTGAGAAAAGCAAAGTGTGAAGGCTACTAGAGAACAGGATGGTTATACTGATAACAAACAGGAATTCAGAATCTAATTAAAATAATATAATTAGGTTCTATAATGAACTCTCAGTTAAAGAACAAATCATATAAAGGCCCATGTACTACTACTACTACTACTACTACTACTACTAATAATAATAATAATAATAATAATAATAATAATAACAATAATAACAATAATAACAATAATAATAATAATAATAATAATTAAGGTCCTGAAGGGGCAGCAGTGTAAATGTATGAAATGCTAACAAACTATTTAATTCAAAGCCATCTAGAGAGAAAGGTGAGGAGGGATGGACTAGAAAAGGAATGGGGAAGCACTTAAAAGGACATCTTCAGTGAGAGGTGAAGGAATCAGCTTTAAATGGGAAGACTATTTAAAGCTGAATTTCAACCTGTTGAATAAGTCAGCTAAGACCACTAACGCAAATCAAGCAAAGCCAAATTATAGAGGCAATTGTAACCTAATGAGCTGACTTTGCACAGTGGTGTGCAAGAGCATTGAATTACGTGATCTGGTAACCACAGGAAATTCACAGAGCTCTGACTGAGCCATACGTGCCAGGTAAGGACGACCTCTTTCTGTATAGTCAGGACGAACAAAGTACACCACAACTTTGGCTTATGTCTTGAGAGACGCTGCCATGGTGTAATCAGGGAAAGCTCACTACTCAGTGTCCTGGAAGCAATTTGCGGGGCTAATAGTATTCAATAACATGTTAGAGCTTGCACTTTCATTTGCATCGATCCTTTTTCATTATGATTAATTCAGTCCACAAAGAAACCAATCAGCTGTATCCAAGTTACACTGCCCTTAGCGTACAGTCAGATAGCCTGCCCCGGGTAATTAAGTGATGTAGATAGGAAATTAATGCATTTCACCCTTCAACAAACCGTAATCCATTTTTTTTGTATCCTGATTTATAGAAGTGATTATGAAAGGATCTATGTACTGTAGACTGTGACGTGCAGCAAAACAGAGATGCCTTTTGCCCCTTGGGGGACTTACTGTGAACTGTGGAAAAACTGTTTCAACAATAAGCAACAATACACAGCTAAAAGTTATCCTCCAATCAACTTGAATGACTTTTTGTAGAACATTTCAAATGAGACTCGGTAGAGCTGATTGGACAAAGTAGAAAATCCAGAGTAACAACAATTTATCTAATGGATTTAGTATAGGAAAGAGAACAGATCCTTTGACAGACCTTTCACCTTAGCCTGAACCCTATGACTGGGGACCTGCCATTAGGAGTGCCCTGACATCAGGAAGGAATAACTAAAAAAATGTGGTTTTCTACGAGAGGAGGTATGCTTGTGGCATAATTGAAGACCCCAATACCCTGTTTGGTAGTGCAATGACTTATCTTGGTTTCTTTCCATTTAAGTACACATGAATGATCATGAGGAATTTCCAGACACCAAATAGACTACAGCTGTACACTGTGTTATCTATTGTTTAGTGGTATTGAGTCATGCAGACTCCAAACACTTTCTTGCATAACGTGACTCAAAATACCATTCTAAAGGAACTTGTGACAGGAATATTTAATCTCCCACCCTTCAAGTTTCAGTCAGTCATGGTAATATTTAATGAATACGCTTTAAAATAATCATCCCTTAAGTCAACGTTCATGAAATTACGAACTACAAGTGAAATTGCGAGCATCACTTTTCACTCCGCGTTACCATCTCAAAGAGGCATAATCTCTCAACAGGTTTCTGGACAGTTCATCAATGTTATCTCTGTCTGCATCTACTGGAAATGAACCTACCATGTAGAGCTGTAAGATACAGCTGAGCACAATACTGAAACATTTCAATGATAGTCATTTACATTACAGTAGGAGCCAGGAATGTGTTTAACGGCATTAGTCATCTGTGCTCTTCAGTTTTGTCTTTCTATTCCCAGAGCCTATTCCCTGTATTCACCCTGTCATTGATACACTGTGTTCGTGCATCAAAGAGCATGGAGGCTAGTTAGCAACCTTAAGTGACAACATTTCTGACTAAAGATGTTCATGAAGAAAGCCAGCCAGCCATCAGTTGAATACAGTTCAAACCTCGTCATACTTTCCCTTCTACAAGTCTCACCGTTTTTTTATGGCAAGTTGGGGAAAAAGCTGACCTCAGATACCACTGAGGCTCAGAACAAGTTGAAACGGTTCCTCACTCTGATTGATAGAACACATTGTGATTTCCCCCGAGTTCTAGATGGATGGAGACGATAGCACTATCCACAATCATTCTATATGTGTGACTCTGGCCTTCAAGGATGACTACTGATATCTGGACACTGTTGGACACACAGCCCTCTCATGCCAGAAAATATGAGGAGGAGAGCTTCATGAGGAGCTGAAAAGTCTTCAGATGAACTTGACAATGAGACAACAAGATCAGGATGGCACATTACTGTAATCAGTGTCATATTGAATATTGTAAGAGTAATGATATGTTTTTACATGAATATATGAAATATGTTCATTTAGCATGTCGCTAAATATTCAGGTGGCATTTCAGATTTGGAATTTGATGGGGATGGCATATTTTCTCTTGTCGACATGGAATTAGTTTATCCCATGGTTTAAAATGGAAGTATGTTTGCTGATACAATGATTGATTTAACACACCATAGAGAATAATATGTCATTAATTAACAACTCCACTGTGCCATAAACCCAGTTCTGGGTTGACGTGCTTCAGACAATGCCGGATGTTTCATAGACTATTATGATTTAAATTTGGAGTATTTTCACTTCACTCCTGTCTACTGCAATATCCCATGTTTGGTCTGAGCTCTCCTGTGCTACTCCTTCTTCACCCTGAGACACAGACCATCATCTAGAGGCAATCTTCTGTTGCAGTCACGAAATGGGAAAACATTATCTGGATTGAATCTTGAAATGTTACACAACAAGCAAACAACTACCTCTTGCTTGCCGTCCTTTTGTTATCTTGTTGCACATGAAGATTATGTTCCTTATCAATTCCACAGAAATGGCAATTAAATCTTAACAACGTTCCAACGTACACAGTATGGATGCTATAGTAGGAAATGATCTTATGAATAAAGTTGTTTGTAAGCTATGCGCAACATTACAACGGATGAATCAACGTTTGTTTTTTGATCATTAAAACTCTATGGTAATATAGCAGGGGAACTCAACTCTTACCCTACGAGGTCCAGAGCGTGCTTGTATTCTGTTCTACCTGATTGCTGATTATACCTGGCATTATACCTGATTATGAAATCTGGCTTTGAGGTCCAGAGTTGAGTTTGAGGGGTATCGAGGGTGCACCCCAGACAGAGGAGTTAGATTACAATAGGTGTTATGAGTGGCATTTATAGCACCAATTGTAATCCAACTCTTCTGTATGTAATTGAGTTAATGCCTTAGAGGGAAACACAGCCCTATTAGGTTATTCAGTGTTATAGCACCCGATGCAATACCTATAACCTTGCCTTATAATTATGCTGGCTGACAAGAATCCATTAACCACACTATGTTGAAAGATTTGTCTGCCCATTGATTGTCTACATTGCAGCCTCGCCAGAATTGCCACATAAATAAGTTGCCATGCATAACATAGTTGCTACAACCTGCCTAAGAAAAAGGATGCGCGTAATAATCATCATTCCGACATTTCACCAAAGAGAGACGCCTTGTGAAGTTTCATTAATTTACAGAATAAGTCAAACGAAATATAATGTGACATAAAAGTAATACCGTTCTCCTCACATCCTTTCATTCCAAGATACCACTGCATTTATTATTGAACAGCAACAAGATGTACTGCTAAAATTAAACATCCTGAATGCTCCCATTTCTAAATGTATATATATTTTTTAACCCTACGTTATGCATTCTGTTATTACAGGTTTGAGGTGGGCTTGTTTGAAAAGTGAACACTTTACAGTAATTCAGGTTATGTACAGTACTAGTGGTTATGTCAAAGTGTTAATTTGACTAATTTCCTTGAGGCTAGCCTATACTGTAATCAGCTGGCCTGATCATCTCTCTTAGTCTCTTTGTGGGGGCGTAACGAAGCCAACCTTTTTCTTACTGTGAAGCTGGTAGTTTAATCGGACTAATGCCATGTTTCAGAATGAAAGCTGTACGACAAAACACCAACCCCAAAGAATATCCTGCACTGATTTAACTAGTTCATTTTGGGGTTTTAGCTATTGTCTATGCTGATCAAATCAAATGCCTAATATTGAAAAGCTGTAGGCTTAATGACCTAGGATGAGCTTTATCCATAACTGATGAGTTAGCTAGCAGGACCACATGCTTTGCTTGTTGCAAAGATAGCTAGCCACATGGACAGCTACCAAATGCATTGGCTTGTTGATGTAGCTGGAATAGCCAACATTTTCCTGGCCAGTTTGTGGTCTAGCTAGCTTGTTTGCAGATTGTAGCCCCACGCAGTCCAGTTTCATCACTAAAGGTCAAGCTCCATTTACTGCCCATTGCGATTGAAGTTATGCCTGACTCAGTCAGTAGTACATATTCTGCAGATTGTAGCAAGGGTCAACGTTGTTTGTCAAGGTGTATGCTACATCAAGAAGGATATATTGAATGTTTTCAAGATTATATGTGTTTGTTGGCAGGCTTGAGACCTGAGCCCCGGACGGTTTGAGCCCTGAATATTTCAAATAAATAACAAGGGCCCTGTAATATGGACTCTAACCAGAGGTTAAATCAACCTACAGAATAACAAATCTGACGCTAGCCACAGATCCCACTGATCCAATCTGTTTCAACTGAGACAGTATTCTAAATATGCTACATGCCATTCTTTAATACTGTGACTCAAATCTCCAATCTAAGGCTGAGACAGAGATGTTTTCAGGCAATATTGAATGCACAGCACACCCTCACATAATGCAAAGTGGCAACAGCCTCAAAAGAGCCTATATAGTACTGTCATCCGTGTACATAGCAGTCCTTACAAGACTCAGTAAGCCCCATTATTTATGGTGACACGCAAAATTGATTGTGGTTGAATAAAATGAACTGCTCTGTTGTTGCCTTTCAAATACATATCTGCTCACTGCTTGTCCTCAAGGGGACTGATGCATAACCCTGAGTTCAAGACAACAGTTGTTTCCCCGATCCTTGCAAAGTGCTTAATAGGCATTTTGCAATTTCAGTCCAATGGAAAGCGATCAGGGACATAAAATTGGGACCTTGTCTTTGTTGCATTCACACATTGTTCAACACCACAACTCCTCTGACCTTCCTCTTGTCAAAGTGCATATAGTGTGATCTTTTCATTGAATAAGTTAACATGTTTGTATGTGCGAAGCTGTGTCTTGACAGAGACATATGAACTGAAAATATATGGCTTACGGTACTTCCAACAGTATATACAGTATGTGCTGTGTACACACTATATATACAAAAGTATGTGGACACCCCTTCAAATTAGTGGATTTGACTATTTCAGCCACAGCCGTTGCTGACAGCCGTTGCTAAAATCGATCACACCGCCATGCAATCTCCATAGACAAAACATTGGCAGTAGAATGGCCTTACTGAAGAGCTCAGTGACTTATTGTGAAGTGGATACGTCTAGGAGCAACAATGGCTCTGCCGCGGAGTGGCAGGCCACACAAGCTCAGAGAACGGGACAGCCGAGTTCCAAACTGCCTCTGGAAGCAATGTCAGCACAAGAATTGTTCGTCTGGAGCTTCATGAAATGGGTTTTCATGGCTGAGCAGCCGCACATAAGCCTAAAATCACCATGCGCAATGTGAAGCGTTGGCTGGAGGGGTGTAAAGCTCACTCTGGAACAGTGGAAACGCGTTCTCTGGAGTGATGAATCACGCTTCACCATCTGGCAGTCCCACAGACTCATCTGGGTTTGGCGAATGTCAGGAGAACAGTACTTGCCCGAATGCATAGTGCCAACTGTTAAGTTTGGTGGAGTAGGAATAATGGTCTGGGGCTGTTTTTCATGGTTCGGGCTAGGCCCCTTAGTTCCAGTGAAGGGAAGTTTTAACTCTACAGCATACAATGACATTCTAGACGATTCTGTGCTTCCAACTTTGTGGAAACAGTTTGGGGAAGGCCCTTTCCTGTTTCAGCATGACATTGCCCCCGTGCACAAAGCGGGGTCCATACAGAAATGGTTTGTCCAGATCGGTGTGGAAGAACTTGACTGGCCTGCACAGAGCCCTGACCTCAACCCCATCGAACACCTTTGGGATGAACTGGATGCCGTATGCCAGGTAAAATCGCCCAACATCAGTGCCTGACCTCACTAATGCTCTTGTGGCTGAATGGAAGCAAGTCCCTGCAGCAATGTTCCAACATCTAGTGGAAAACATTCCTAGAAGAGTGGAGGCTGTTATAGCAGCAAATGGGGGACCAACTCCATATTAATGACTATGATTTTGGAATGAGATGTTCGAAGAGCAGGTGTCCCCTACGTTTGGTCATGTAGTGTATATTCGTTTCTGATATTACAAGGCCAAATTCTATGGAGGAAAGTAATTTAGCAAACATTCGATTTTGTAGACTGCTATTTGATACGTTAGTTCCATGTCAAGAAATGGAAGAGGAGGAATATAGAAAGAGTTACCTACTGACAGCTTTTCCATTACCACAGGTGAGCCGTGTTGTGTATATATTATTCAATCAAAACAGCAGACAAAAAGGTCAAATAGGAAATTATTGCATGATCATACTCTGTATTTCCATGGGAGGTCTGGCTCCATTTGCGTCCTCCTGAGAGAGTTTGGAGAGTAAGGTTGAGGCCACCTTGGCCCACAGCGGGATCACTTCAGCTATGAGAGCGGCCACACTGGCAAGACTGACTGAAGACAGAGCATTTGGCTGCTAATCAAATAGAAAGCTAAAAGGGGCCATACCCACCTCTGTCTGGGAATCTATTTACCATCTAATGGTTGAAGAGGGAGAGCTGCCCTGCCTTTCAATCACACATGTTCAACAAATGGACGGGGAAAATGAATCTGCTGATTCAAATTGATGAAAATACATACAGACAGTGTTCCATTTTGTTTTTGATTGCTTTGCATCAGGTGTTGCTTATTACCCTGGGAGATCCAGGGAATTGCTGTGGACTGATGTGTTCTTGCCCGTCTCAGCTCTATCCACAAGCTGTTGGTGTGCTCGTCTCTGCACAGGGTTGGCCATCAGGCCCAGCAATCATGGCCTTCTCTATAGACCTCAGTTCCACAATCCCGCTTCAGTCTAATATCAAGACTGTCTACTCTGCAAATTCCACATTGCATCTAAATACATACAGTATTCTTTTTCAACTGCTTACATTTTTCATGTTATGTTTCGCTTCATTTGACCTTTTACTTGTATTTATTTTGTATTTATGATGTCTTGTAAGTAATGTTTCATCAGAATTCCACCCTAATGTCTTGGTAATGGAGGAATGTCTTGGTAATAAAGGTAACTATTGGACCCCATTTATATTCTTCTTTAAATATTATCTTAAACTCCATTGAGGACTGGACTGGACCACCTTGGGGAATGATTTATTTGGTCATTAAATATCAACCCATATTTATTCAAAACGAATAATGTACTGTATTATTAGATATTATTAATTAAAGACAAGCTCAACACTTATTAGCATATTTATTAAATTCCGTCAATGTGTGTCACCTGATATGGCGTTATTTGATTGTTGTATGTATGCAGACACCACACTGCTTATGATTGATATGTTGTGCACTTCTGTAAAATTCTCTACAGGAGAGCGTCTGATTATATCAATTAGATGCATGGCTGTTGTCATAGAGCTAACCCAGAGCTGCTGTCTGGAGGGAAGTGACTAGACACCACAACTGTCTATCACAGTGTCTGAGAAAGAGTTTAATAGATATTCTTATTATGCTTCTTTAGTTCTTCCTTGTTGTGCCTCAAAACAAGCATACTAATTACCACTAATGTTTTGTTACAACAAAGCCCACTTTTAATTTGTGCTAAGGACTACTGTATCTTCAAACCTCAAGGCTGTGGTCATGAGTGAGCTCAATACATGTTTTTGATTGGTTTGTAATATGAACTCCCTTGAATATATTTTGTTACGGGTAAATGTTTTCAGAAAATGTTCATAAGCTTTATCAATGTATGTATCAATGTATCAATGTAGGTTACAGATTAGAATTAACACTGGAGTGATGGATGTGCAAATGATGATGTGCAAATAGAGATACTAGAGTCATCATGCCCAAGCGTGCCCCCTCAGATTTGTCATGTAAATAATTTACACAATTAATAAAAATAATAATAATATATATATATATTTATATATATATATATATATATATATTCTCTGTGATACTATTAGCAACTTAGACATTTTATGAAGTTGGCTTTAGCTTGCCTAGATAGGCTATCCATCAAGTTAGAGTAGCTAGCTTGTCTAACTATCTTAGCTTGCATGCCTGCTGGCAAGGTTGGTAGACTTCAGAAAAGCCATCAGTAACTAAATGTACTGAATAAGACTCACATTCCTTTCAATATTTTACCCAGATCTTATCAGAGATGCAGAGAAGCAAACAGTCGCAACCACACTGACACTGTGCTTAATAACCTATAGCAACCAACATGAACATAGAGGGGTCAAGCTGAACAGAAGCACAAGATAAATGCCCGGCAAGACCTCTTTAACTGTGGAATGCACAATGACGACAGCATTATGGAAATTATTTGAAACATTAGTTGATTTCACAGTCCAATCAGTCAATTAATTGGAACAGTCAAAATAATAGTGGCACCTGACTTGGCCCTTAAACTCCCTCTTTGTGACAAAAAAACAAGTAACCCAAGCCACTATACAGTCCAAAAGGGTTCTTTGGCTGTCCCCATAGGAGAACCCTTTCTGGTTACAGATAAAACCTCTGTGGAAAGGTTTCTACATGGAACCCAAATGGTTCTACTTGCAACCAAAAGGGTTCTACCGGGAACCAAAAAGGGTTATTCAAATGGTTCTCCTGTGGGGACAGCCAAATAACCCTTTAAGGTTCTAGATAGCACCTTTTTTTTCTAAAAGTGTAGTCACTGTAAACCAAATGTATGTGTAATTTAAGACCAACCTATTGTACATCGTTTTAAAGCTAGTCAACATTTATACTTGTCTTAGAGTGCATGTAATGAGTTGTTCAATGATATTAAATTCAGTTCCATTGAACTTATTATAATGCAGTTGCTAATAACTAACACCAGGTGACCCTTCCTTCAAACACCATACATAAAATACCATTAATCTATTTATTGATGTTAGGTTCTGGTCTTATTTGATATCAGAAACAGTGTATGTGTTTTAATTAATTTACTGGTGCTGTGTCCTCATTAATTAAGCTCTCAAAGCAGTAATGAGTGACTTGTTATTTTTTATAAAGCGTGATTATGCAAGAGTGGTTTCATTAGTTTTTTACTCATGCTTTGCATAAGACTTCATTTGTATGCAGTGTCTTACTTAGCTTGCCTCTTACAGAGCAGAGGTCTAAATACTGGGTAATATACATACTGGGTAATATAAATACTGGGTGATACACATACTGGGTAATACCAAAAGCTCTGCTTTGAATATTGTTTTCCTCTTCAAAGACCGGGTGCAGCACAACTTAGACAACTAATCAGTACAGATGGATGAATCAATGCTTTGGTTGTTTCACAAAGGAAGACCGGCATTGATAAGTTCAAAGGAAAAACGTGTTAGCCAGCGACACGTGGGAGATGCAGTGTCATCTTTAGGTTCTCTGTAGCTGTTTAGAGGAGTCTGTGCTTCAGGTATTGACATTTTTATGGAGAGTCCTTTGCATTGATTGGTGTACAATGCTAGAGCCCTAATTGCGTCATAACAAGAGGGGGAATCAATGTCCTCACCCACATAGGCCTGCTGTGTGAAAGCGTAAAGAACACAAAGGCCTATTAAACCAATGTTAACAGCTTCAATAAGAAGTTTCATGCGTTTCATTTTGAGTATCATAGTATCCCTTGGGATTAACCTGCCTGCTCCACTGTGGACTATGGATTTAATTATACATATAATAGGTTGTCATAAGGACTGTCTCTGGAACTTGCTCCTCATGCCTGCATTGATACATTTAGATGAAAGGTGCATTCTCTGATTAGTATAAAATGATCATTTTCACTTTATGAAAACCTTCCTAGCATTACAAGTTTGAAAACTACAAGACAGATCCATTCAGACTAGATAAATCTGACAACAGCAAGAAAATGCTTCTCATTGGCAGAGAGTATAACTAATTACCAACGCAAACTGATATTAGAAGACATTTGCTTGGAGGAGGCTAAAACGCCTGATAAAGAGATGTCTTGTTGTCATACTTTAAGATGGAGGTGATGGATGATGAATTAGCCCATAGAGGGTGCTTTTGAGGATGTGTGTGGAGAATCAGAGTTGATGTGGATTAGAGAGGAGCTTTCCACTGCATTGATCTTCATTTCGCCACTGACATGTCTGTCTTAGCAGGTGAATTTCTCAGCCTCACTATGTGTAAATGAATGGTTTCAGATCCTTACTCTAATGCAAAATTCATTTTGATTGATTTTAATGCACGTACTTTTTCATTCATCAAAGTCACCATGCTTTTTGCATTACCTTGGAAACATTACAATAGAGTCCATTAACCTTAAGTGGCTCAGAGTTGAGGGGAAATGCATGCTCATCGTTAATATTTTTATCCAATACACTTTCGGGAAAGAAGTTAAAAGCGAAACTGAGAAAAAAACTTTCAAAAGAACAATTCAATGTGAAAAGGTTTAATCTCTCAATTTAGTGTTACATGATTAACATATAGTGCTTTAGGAAAGTATTCAGACCCCTTGACTTTTTCCAAATATTGTTACGTTACAGCCTTATTCTAAAATTGATTAAATCAAACATTTTCCCCATCAATCTTTTATGTGTGGTGTTTGAAGGAAGGGTCACCCGGTGTTAGTTATTAGCAACTGCATTATAATAAGTTCAATGGAACTGAATTTAATATCATTGAACAACTCATTACATGCACTCTGAGACACGTACAAATGTTAAATTACACACACATTTGGTTTACAGTGACTACACTTTTAGAAAAAAAAGGTGCTATCTAGAACCTTAAAGGGTTATTTGGCTGTCCCCATAATGACAGAGCAAAAACAGATTTTTAGAAATGTTAGTTAATTTATAAAAAAATAAAAAAAACATTATTTAAGACACTTTGCTATGAGACTCGAAATTGAACTCAGGTGCTTCCATTGATAATCCTTGAGATGTTTCTACAACTTGATTGGAGTCCGCCTGTGGTAAATGCAATTGATTGGACATGATTTGGAAAGGCACACACCTGTCTATATAAGGTCCCACAGTTGACAGTGGATGTCAGAGCAAAAACCAAGCCATAAGGTTGAAGGAATTGTCCTTAGAGCTCCGAGACAGGATTGAGTCGAGGCACAGATCTGGGTAAGGTTACCAAAACATTTCTGCAGCATTGAAGGTCCCCAAGAACACAGTGGCCTCCATCATTCTTAAATGGAAGAAGTTTGGATCCACCAAGACTCTTCCTAGAGCTGGCCACCTGGCTAAACTGAGCAATCAGGGGAGAAGGGCAACGCAGGAGTGGCTTCGGGACAAGTCTCTGAATGTCCTTGAGTAGCCCAGCCAGAGCCTGGACTTGAACCCGATCAAACATCTCTGGAGAGACCTGTAAATAGCTGAAAACAGGTGTGCCAAGCTTGTAGCCTCATACCCAAGAAGACTTGAGGCTGTAATCGCTGCCAAAGATACTTCAACAAAGTACTGAGTAAAGGGTCTGAATACTTATGTAAATGTGATATTTCAGGGTCTTTTTTTATACATTTGCAAAACTTTGTCATTATAGGTTATTGTGTGTAGATTAATGAGGAAAAAAACAATTTTATCCATTTTAGAAAAAGGATGTAACGTAACAAAATGTGGAAAAAGTCAAGGGGTCTCAATACTTTCCGAATGCACTGTACATTGTATGGGGCAATGTTTTTTTTTATAATGACCATACTCAGGTCAATGATTTAGTAACCATGCTTTTATTGTACCGTTTGTTTGCTCTCCCTATATGCTTGTGTAATACAGATAATGTGACATAGTGCCACTTTAAGCAGTATAAAATATCCCGACGTGTCACAGGCCTGCACCCCTTATTTGTAAACAATTCAAACCAATGCATCTCCATCCCCCCCCAAAAAAAGGACACCAAATGCATTATTTGATGAACTGGAAAAAAAAAAACATCCATTGAAGTCATTTTAAAGGGTGTGACAGATTCAAAACGCAAGCAACAAGCTTGTGGTGCATCTTGGGTGTAGAGTCAGTTTTAGTACTCTCAACACGTCATCCTGGAGCACAACAGGGCAGCTGAACCTGAATGCTTAATTTGTGGCCAGTGGGATGCTCCATCCACAGATTTAAACAAGTGCAGACACTATTGCATGCACACTCACGTGGGGGAAGCATGGCCTGAATTGTAGAACAGAGTGTGGAACTCCCCTGTTAACCCCCGGAGCCAGAATCCGAGCTTACATTAAAAAAACAACTCCAAACCTTGGAAATCCGAGTTGTGCATGGGAATTGAAATCAAAACGCCAAGGATATGGACAGAGCTGTGTGCATGTAGTTTCTCATTATCAGTGTCTTCTCGTGCCAGTTGCCTAGTGTATTTGTGGGGACATACAGTAGATTACTTATTATGACTAAGAACAACATACTGTATACCTCCTATATGTGTCCTGTCAGCCTAGTTAGGGAAATAAAACATCAGAAAACCACCTAAATATGAGGTTTATATAGCTGTAGGATGTCATGTAATGTCTTCTGAGTTTTAAGGCTGGCCAGATTAGCACGCCTACTACCGTTGATCAATAGCCAGCAAGCAGAGCAATTTTGAGGCTGCAAGGACATATGTTTCACTGAATGGCAGTGGCGACCCATCGTTCAGGTGTCACGAGCGGGTGCAAAAAGAGACCAAGACGCAGCGCAGGGATTGCAGTTCGACATTTCCTTTACTGAATATTCAATCAATGTGCGAACTGACAAATAACAAACACGATATGACAAAACGTAATATCAAACGAAGCACACTTACTGTCACCGTGACTTGCGAAATATACATATAACGATAACGACCCACATCCCCGGTGTGGAACATACAAACCTATGTAAGATCCCTAATTAGAGACGATGCACTACAGCTGCCTCTAATTAGGGATCCAACGCAAACCACCACCAGAAACAGAAAGAAAAGACCTGTCAGACTCAGGTTTCTCTATGGCCAGAGCCTGACATCAGGGCAGGTGGGGTAGAGCTAAATATATATATACAGCGGGTGAAATAAGTATTGAACACGTCACCATTTTTCTCAGGAAATATATTTCCAAAGGTGCTATTGACATGAAAATTTCACCAGATGTTGGTAACAACCCAAGTAAGTAAGAGCTTTCATTGTCTGCTCATATTCCCCCTTTATTTATCCTACGGTTCTGACTTGGTGTTCAGGGAGAACACTGTAAGAACGTCCCATGTTCTGACTTGGTGTTCAGGGAGAACACTGTAAGAACGGCCCATGTTCTGAATTCTGTCGCTGTACATTTCAAAAGTGCTGAACAAATAGTTAATTAATGTCTTAATTGAAATTACAGATTGCCTCTTATCCATTCGTCGTTCCCTTATAACATAGTTTGTACATCTCAATTGTCAGTAGAAACCACATTTATTTAAGCAAGTCAGCCATATCAGCTATGTTTTTTTTTAAGGCAGTAAATTAGGCTGAATTAACTGTTTCGCTGTCAGACAAGGCTTCGCTGACGGCCAGGTGTAGCGGTGGTAAGAATTCACTCCATGGTGCTGAAAAGAAAGCTATGCTGTTGGGACAGCTTTCTGTATGCCTTAACAGTTTGTGGGCACCGTTTGTCACCGTTATAGTGCATGTATTGTTTAGTGTTGTGTTGTGTAGTGGCTTTGCTGGCATGCATCTAAACACATTTTTGGGAGTTTGCCCCATCGAGATTTACATGCCAGAATTGCCACTGCTGAATTGTATTGCATATTGTAGTTTCTAACGCTGAAGGTCATTCACAACCCCCGTCCGATATTTCATATAAAAGCTCAAAATGAATAGTACGATGACAAACTGTTTCTAAGACAGCTTCCAGACTGAGAAAGCACTCAGGCCAGAGAATGTTCAGTCTGAAAGGAAATCTATGGTTGTTTATATGAGTCAGTGTATGTAAAACTCCAGTGCACTTTCTCACCACAGACACCTTGTTGTCAGTCTTTGGCATTATTGAATATCAGTTATCTCCAGATTCCAGATCTAAATCACCTGTTGTCAATTTGCGATCCCATTTCTGTGAAGAGCAAGGCATAATTTTTTGTAACAGTGCTTTTGTGAATAAAACTGATTGATGTATTTGTTCTAAAGCTAATATTAGAAGTGTTGTTGTGTGATCCTGAGGCAGCTGCCACGGTTCTCCAGCGGTCTCCTGGCGTTAGCCCCAGTCTGACAGCATGTAAAATATCTGTTTACATGTTGGGTTGACAACAGTGTGCTGACATCTCCATTTCCCCAGTGACCACATGAAATAACCCTGTCAAGAAAAATACATTTAAATCCATACTTATGGCGTTTTACTGTCCTCAGTCTAACAAAGTCAAGGAGGTGACTTACACAATGACAAAGTCAACTTTTGCATGCGATTCCTACATTCCCAGTCACATACTTCAAAAGAGGGTTTAGGTAACATTCATTATTTGCTATTTAAGCCAGACTATTGATGTGTTTTGTGATCAAGACCTGAACATGAACGTATACGGAACATGGAACATTGGCAAGAACAAATAAGTCTAAATTGCTATGGCATTAGAGTGCTATGAGATGACAATTGTACAATTGTGATACATTTCATAAATCTAACTATTCCTTTGTATTCTAGATAACAGATTGTTTGTGCTGTCAAAGATTGTTTGTTTAAACCAACTGTTGTATGCATCCAACTATATTTAATCATCAGCCATTTTGTCCTAAGACAATGTGAGACTTTGTGAGCTCTGAGTCTCTGTGTATTACAGTTAACACTAGCTTGTCTCCGCATCTTGTAGATTCCTCAAGAAGAAGACTGCATTGGGTATACAGGGATGACAGGTTGAAGTTGTGATTATTTATTTATTAAATTTTCTCAAATCATTGAGAAAATCTAAAAGGTGGCAAATACTTTGTATGTATGTTGTAACTCTTAGTACAAAACTAAAAACAGATCATCAAAAAGGCAGTTTTTTCAAAACATTGAGCACATTTTCAACTGACTAAATACGACACAAAACATCACACAGTCACTTTTTTACCAAACCTTTCATCTAGAAATACCTTTCATATAAAGTAATTGCCTTCCACAACGCAGTGCTCACAATACTTTTCATATCATTCGTTTGAATACATTTGACCATCACTTAATACAACTTCGCTTAATGGTTAATCACAGAACCGTTTGGTAAACCTATAGATTTTAAACTGTTTTGTCTACTATATATGGACTACAGAGATTCAAAAGGCACTCGCACATCTGAGCTATCTCTTTTGCAGGTGCGTGGTAACAAAAATTCTGACGAAGGCCTTTGGGCCAATAAGTAAAGCTTAATAAAGAGTAGTGATACTATCAAGAGCAGTGTGCGAGAACTACAGAAATAAAATTGGTTTTTATAAAGTAGAAACATCTAAATTACATGTAGGATACATGATAACCATACATGATGAATACTCGTTATTGCTAATTGATTTCACATAGTGGTAACCACAACTGGTCACCATATAAAAGGGTCTGTGTGAACACTTGCAATTTCTTTCATCATGGAGCAGGATAGAAATCAATTAGGGGCCCATCAGAGAGGTAGGCATGAGCCCCGTCAAAGAGGTCAAAGAGGTGGGCATGGCTCCCATCAAAGAGGTCAAAGAGGTGGGCATGGCCCCCGCCAAAGAGGTCAAAGAGGTCGACATCAGCGAGAGGGAGGCAGATGGCAGAGAACTGTTGTGTCTAATGAAGTCCAGGCCATCGTCGCTGACCATGTGGTACACGGAGGCCTTACCATGGCAGAGGCTGCCAGATTAGTTCACCCCAATCTGAAAATATCAACTGTCAATTTGATCGCCAAGAAAACCTGCAGGATATGCACTATGCTTTACCGTTATATTTACAGTATATTACATATTGTAATGCATGTAGATTCACAAAACATCTTACAGTATTCTTACGGTATGTTCTGTTGACAGTATACTCTGTTCTACTCTCAGAATTGACAGAAGACCCCATGGTGGTGGCTGTGACCGACCAGCAGGAGTGGGCAGTGGTGGAAATGGCGAGGGCCAGGAATGATTTACAGCTGTCCGAAAATAAAGCAGGCCATTGAGGAGAACAATGACACCTTTGCCAATGTTGGATCCATCAGCCTACCAACAATCGCACGCCTTTTGAAGAGCCACCAGGTATCTATGACACACATTTACCTGGTGCCTTTTGAGAGAAACAACGACCGGGTGAAACATCTGCAGGCCGAGTATAGTCAGGTACAGCACTATATACTGTATTACTGTTACTATTTGATGCACATGCTACTTCACAATATCATATTGGAACTATACTGTAAAAATAACTAACCAAAATATATTTTTAGAGGGTGATGGTCCTTGATGCTGCTGTGAACCATCACAAGTATATCTTTGTTGATGAAGCTTCAACCTGGCCAAAACTCGGAGTCGTGGACAGAACCTCATCGGCCAACCGTCCAATTAAATTAGTTTAACCTTTATTTAACTAGGCAAGTTAGTTAAGAACACATTCTTATTTACAATGACAGCCTACACCGGCCAAACTCAGACGACGTTGGGCCAATTGTGAGCCGCCCTATGGGACTCCCAATCACGGCCAGTTGTGATACAGTCTGGATATTAACCAGGTTGTCTGTAAGTGACACCTCTAGCACTGAGATGCAGTGTCTTAGACCATTGCGCCACTTGGGAGCCCAAGTGCCTGGACAACATGGGGGAAACAACTCCATGTGTGCAGCTATCTCTGAAGATGGTGTGGTAGGACGTAAGCTGTAACTTGGATCTTACAACGCTGCACACCTCATTGTGTTTCTTAATTCAATTGAGCAAGCCTGTTAAGGTGACAGGGTCACCTATGTCATTGTGTGGGACAATGTCAGGTTCCACCAAGCGGAGGTTGTTCAGGCATGGTTTCAGGCCCATCCCCGATTCGTGACCCTATACCTGTCCCCATACTCTCCATTCCTCAACCCTATTGAGGATTTATTTTTCAACATTGAGATGGAAAGTGTACGATCGACATCCCCACCCTCCTTCTGGCCATGGATGAGGCCCTGCGAAGACGCCATGCCAAAAGGTTTTTCCTGCGGTTTATGAACAATAAACACATTCACTGTGATGTGCAAATTAACGCGTGCTAAACATTGTTTTATTTTCATTAATTGTATTTATTTTATTTTATTTCTTATATTTGATTACAGACAGTGCACCTACAGTATGAAATGATATCTGAAAAATAAAATGTCTTTGCATGTATGATTGTAGAGGATGTCTTCATTGATCACACCTTTGATTACACATTGGATAGATATAATAGAAACTATAGATTTTCTGCCAATGTTGTTAGGTAATGCAAGTGTATTGCCTGATGCGAAAACTGTGTAATCTACTGTAGTTTACAGTACTGTAGCATATTACTTTCAGCACTTCTAAGGGAGATTTGAAACTCTTATCTTGCATTGTTTGCTATTGAATTAAATGGTAGTTAAAATTATAAAATATAAAACATAGAGGATCTAGATACATGTTCTAATCTCTCTGGATTAAGTGTGCTATATTACGTATTGGATCACTAAAACATACAACTTCTACATTACTGTGTAGTTTACCAATAAAATGGTCTGATGGTGATGTGGATATACTCGGTATACATATTCCGAAATAAATAAATTATCTCGCTCTAATAATATATTTTAATAGAAAGTTGACAAAAATAGGTAAGATCTTGGAAGCTACCATTGAAAGGTAAATACTTTTCTATTTGTGGAAAAATCACCCTGATTAACTCTTTAGTATTATCCCAGTTTACCTATTTGCTCATGGTCTAACCTACACCTAGCTAACAGTTTTTTCAATTATATGAGAAGAACATATTCCATTTTATTTGGAATAGCAAGCCAGACAAAATTAAACGTGCCTATTTATATAATGAATATGAATTTGGAGGGCAGAAATTATTAACTATTAAAGCATTAGACCTCTCACTAAAAGCTTCAGTCATACAACAGTTATACTTAAATCCGAACTGGTTATCTAGCAAATTAGTAAGAATGTCTCACCCTATGTTCAAGAATGGCCTTTTTCCCTTTATTCAGACCATAATTGGTTAGAAAGAATTGTGATAAATAAAAAAAGTGTACCAGTTTCATTTAAGGACCAAAGGATTGAAAGCCGTCCCATTGCAAAATAGTTGGGAAGAGATTTTTGACGTACCGATTCCATGGCACATGGTTTATGAACTGATGAACTGATATGCAAAACGACACCGGATTCAAAACTTCAAATTTTTCTATTTAAATTATTATATAAAATTCTTTCAACTAATATAATGTTATTTATATGGGGGATACAAACTTCCCAGCTTTGCAGATTTTGCTGCGAAGAGACAAAATCATTAGATAATTTGTTTTGGTACTGTCCATATGTAGCCTGGTCACATGTCCAGAAATGGCTGAAGAATTGCAATATTTACCTGGAAATAGCTCTGCATATAGCACTACTGGGTGATCTGAAAAGTCATGGTCAATCGATCAATAATTTACTAATACTTTTAGTAAAAAAAATAATTTTCAATTTACAATCTATAGAAACAATGAGAATGAAAGGTTCAGAACTTTTTTGAAACAACAAAGTACAGTTAAAAAATTATGGCAAATATACAGTATATACATTTTAAGAATGTGAAATGTCAGAATAATAGTAGAGAGAATGATTTATTTCAGCTTTCTTTCATCACATTCCCAGTGGGTCAGAAGTTTACACACACTCAATTAGTATATGGTAGCATTGCCTTTAAATTGTTTAACTTAGGTCAAACATTGGCTGTTCACAAGGTCCTTTGCTGTTGTTCTGGGATTGATTTGCACTTTTCACAACAAAGTACGTTCACCTCTAGGAGACAGAACGCGTCTCCTTCCTGAGCGGTATGACGGCTGCATGGTGTTTATACTTGCGTACTATTGTTTGTAAAGATGAACGTGGTACCTTCAGGCATTTGGAAATTGCTCCCAAGGATGAACCAGACTTGTGGTGGTCTACAATTTTTTTTCTGAGGTCTTGGCTGATTTCTTTTGATTTTCCCATGATGTCAAGCAAGGAGGCACTGAGTTTGAAGGTAGGCCTTGAAATACATCCACAGGTACACCTCCAATTAACTCAAATTATGTCAATTAGCCTATCAGAAGGTTCTAAAGCCATGACATGATTTTCTGGAATTTGCCAAGCTGTTTAAAGGCACAGTCAACTTAGTGTATGTAAACTTCTGACCCACTGCAATTGTGATATAGTGAATTATAAATGAAATAATCTGCCTGTTAACAAATGTTGGAAGAATTACTTGTGTCATGCACAAAGTAGATGTTCTAACCGACTTGCCAAAACTATAGTTTGTTAACATGAAATCTGTGGAGTGGTTGAAGTTTGAGTTTTATGATGTATGTAAACTTCCAACTTCAACTGTATATATATATATATATATTATTATTATTATTATTATGTTGACTTGATTAAACCAATGTTCTCATTACATTTCACAATAAACTTTTATTTTGTCTCTAATTGGGGATCCTATTTAAGGTTCTTGCCTTCCCACCTGTGTGTGGTTTATTGTTTGTGCAAAGTGCACATCAGTTCGTGGTTGCTTCCTCTCCTTGATTGTTGTTTTGGAAAACAAATAAAGGAATGTCTGTATACTTCAGCTCTGCGCCTCGGGTCCTGCCTACGCACAATGACAGAATAACTCCACCACAGGACCACACAGAGCTGGACAGTGTCGGAACTCCTCGGAGGTAAGGAGCTTGTCTCCGAGGAGGAGTACCTCCACTATCTAGCCCTGGATCGGGACGCAACACTCGTGGGGGTTCATGGAGGAGCCCCTAAAGCCATGGAAGCAGGAGTACAGAGAGGCGTCAGATGAGGACGACAAGGTGCTCCTGTCTCCCAACTCGTTGGGGGCTCTGGGATGAGCCCCTGCAGAGCCAGCATCGGCTGAGGAGGGAGAAGGACGGAGAGACACAGCGACCTCCAACAAGGGAAGATCAGCGGCCCCCAGAGGGATTTCACGGCCAGCCCCTGGAGGACCAGTCCAGGTGGTGGAGGGCTTGGCTGGCGCTGAGACCTCCCAGCCAGGGAGCGAGAACCAGCCAGAGGGAGGACGAGGAATGTGGGCGGAGCGTCTGGAGGCTCTATTCCCGGATGTGAGGAAGGTGGAGGAGGTAAGGCTCAGCCCGTATCACCCAGTGCCGGTCCCAAGCCCGGAACCTCCAGTGTCGGCTCCTCGCACCAGGGTCCCGGTGTCGATCCCCAGCCTGGTACCTCCAGTGCCAGTCCCCAGCCCGGTACCTCCAGTGCTGGCTCCTCGCACCAGGGCCCCGGTGTCGATCCCTAGCCCGGTACCACCGATGCCGGTCCCCAGCCTGGTACCTCCAGTGACGGCTCCTCGCACCAGGGTCCCGGTGTCAATCCCCAGCCCAGAGCCTCTCCCTGCTGCAGCGCTCAGTCCTGATCCGGGAGCGGATCCTAAATATCATGTGGCTGTCCATGGTACTGACGTGTTAGTGGTACTGATGTGTGAGTGGTACTGACAGATTTTTCTGTCAATTACACTTTGCTGTCGATCCAAACTGGCTTCTCTTGACACTTTCTTTTGGTGCTCCAGGACCATTCACAGTTGAGCTCACTCAGTTTAGTTCAACGCGGATTGGCTATTCTTTTATGTAAAAAAAAAAATGTTTTCAAATGCTCACTGGCTTACCTTTCTATTGAATTCAATGCTGCGGTTGGCAACAATGTCATACTCATTTTGGCCAGACAGCATCAGATACTGAGACAGAAGGGTGCCTTTTCACTCACTCAGATGCTTTCTCCGGTGAGATAGATTCAGCCATTTATAAATTAAGGGAATCTCACAGAGATACATAATCTTTTGCTTTTTTTTTTAATTGGTCACATTTTTGGGGAAGCCTGGCTTCCCTTGGCGTCCATAAATATACGCCGCTATTGATGTGTTGGTAATAAGCCATAATTTGTTCGACCAAATGAGAAAACGGCTGTGTAAGCATTTGAAAAAGATCAGGATCAAACGAAAAGGATCAAAAATGTTAGCTAGGATGTCCAACATTTTCCCTGACATGCATCCATCCCAGAGGCATGGGAGAAAGATGGTGGTTGTGCTGCTGAGCTGCCAACCAGCCAGCAAGCCAACCACAAACCAAGTAGTTGCACCTGACTTATGTCGTGAAAATTTCAGTACTGAGAGAGACTTCAAACAATCATCATTTCTTCAAACAATCATCTTTAATTATTATCGATTTAATTACTGCAATAATGAAACCGTCAGCCCAACAGTCTTGAGCTGTATTATCATGTGTATATCTCTGCTCCCCTATCCAGTATAGAGCTTACCATAAAATGCTGAGTCATGGCTGGTTCAAACCCTCTCATGCAACCCAACAGTCTAATAAACCACTTTAGATACATCCTGTCGTTATCTGCATCAGGCGTTATCTTAAACCCCGACCCTGGCCTAATTTCCCCGATGCCAGGATGTCTAAGAACCATTAAGGCCCTTTGTTCTACTCCTCTTCATCCCAGTTACAACCACCCCACCTCCTGTCTATGGAATGCTCCTCTTCATCCCAGTTACAACCACCCCACCTCCTGTCTATGGAATGCTCCTCTTCATCCCAGTTACAACCACCCCACCTCCTGTCTATGGAATGCCAGAACTTGACTTCGGTTTGCAGTATGACAAAGTCACTCAGAAATATATTTGATACAGATGTTATTAGCAACTTCTGGATTAGCTAGCTCGGTACCTAGCTAGCTAGCACCAATACATTTAGCCTGACTATAATGACCAGTCATTCTCAATATTCTTAGCAATGATTTAGGATTCCATGTGACTAATAGGCAGCCACTTGTTGCTGTCCTATTGAAATCAAACTTCAGTTCATGAAAGCAACCTAGCCAGCTAGCTATATAGCCATACTGCCCCAAGCTGATCCTCTCAAGCTCTGTCAGGTTGAATGGGGAGCGTCGCTGCACAGCTATTTTCAGGTCTCTCGATCGGGTTCAAGTCCGGCTGGGCCACTCAAGGACATTCAGAGGACATTCAGAGACTTCCTGAAGCCACTCCTGCATTGTCGTGGCTGTTTGCTTAGGGTCATTGTCCTGTTGGAAGGTGAATATTCTCCCCAGTCTGAGGTCCTGAGTGCTCTGGAGAAGGTTTTCAACATGATCTCTCTGTACTTTGCGCCGTTCATCTTTTCCTCAATCCTGACTAGTCTCCCAGTCCCTGCCGCTGAAAGACATCCCCACCGCATGATGCTGCTACCACAATGCTTCACCTTAGGGATGTTGCCAGGTTTCCTCCAGACGTTACGCTTGGCATTCAGGCCAAAGAGTTCAATCTTGGTTTCATCAGACCAGAGAATCTTGTTTCTCATGGTCTGAGAGTCTTTAGGTGCCTTTTGGTAAACTCCAAGCAGGCTGTCATGTGTATTTTACTGAGGAGTGGCTTCTGTCTGGCCACTCTACCATAAAGGCCTGATTGGTGGAGTATTGCAGAGATGGTAGTCCTTCTGGAAGAGTGACCATGGGGTTCTTGGTCACCTCCCTGACCAAGGTCCTTCTCCCACGATTGCTCAGTTTGGCCGGGCGGCCAGCTCTAGAAAGAGTCTTGGTGATTCTGAAACTTCTTCCTCTTAAGAACGATGGAGGCCACTGTGTTCTTGGGGACCTTCAATGCTACAGACATTTTTTGGTAACCTTCCCCAGATCTGTGCCTCAACACAATCCTGTCTCTGAGCTCTAAGGACAATTCCTTCGATCTCATGGCTTGGTTTTTGCTCTGACATGCACTGTCAACTATGGGACCTTAGATAGACAGGTGTGTGCCTTTCCAAATCATGTCCAATCAATTGAATTTACTCCAATAAAGTTGTAGAAACATCTCAACGATGATAAATGAAAACAGGATGCACCTGAGGCTCATAACAAAAAGTCTGAATATTTTTTTATAAATGTGCTAAAATTTCTACAAACCTATTTTTGCTTCGTCATTATGGGGTATTGGAAATGTAATTTCATTCATTTTAGAATAAGGCTGTAATGTAACAACATTTGGATAAAGTCAAGGGGTCTGAATACTTTCCGAATACACTGTAAGTCTAAACTGCCATGGCATTAGAGTGCTATGAGATGACAATTGTACAATTGTGATACATTTCATAAATCTAACTATTCCTTTGTATTCTAGATAACAGATTGTTTGTGCTGTCAAAGATTGTTTGTTTAAACCAACTGTTGTATGCATCCAACTATATTTAATCCTCAGCCTGATAAATGTTTTCGAAAAAACATTTTATCCTAAGACAATGTGAGACTTTGTGAGCTCTGAGTCTCTGTGTATTACACTAAACACTAGCTTGTCTCCACACCTTGTAGATTCCTCAAGAATAAGACTGCATTGGGTATACAGGGGGAGAGGTTGAAGTTGTGACTATTTATGACATCTTTCTTGGCGCATTATCTTCACACTAAATCTCCTTGGGGTAGATGGAGTGTGTAGGGCAAGCACTTCCACCCACTAACTCCTAACATGTAACCAGACATTGCTTTTAGGGTCCGGCTGTTAACAGGGTTGACAATACTCTTTTAAGCCTTCAGATTGAATATTCCCAGAGTCTGCCTCAGCGTAGGCCATGTCTTTACAGCTGATGGCTCCAGTATCCTCTGGGAGAGAGAGGCACAAGGACTTTTTTCTTTTGTCTTTTTCCCTGTATTTTATGGCTCTGGCTTTCACTAAAAGTATTGTCCTTGTGACCCAAAGGCTAATGCTGTTTAAGAAATGCTTTTCATTTATAGGCAGTACTGTGCTTAAACACAGGATATCTATGTTGACACAGAACTAGCCACTGCTACTACTCAACGAGGTGGAAGGTAGCCTAGTGGTTAGAGTGTTGGGACTCTAACCGAAAGGTTGCTGGATTGAATCCCCTCTGCCCCTGAACAAGGCAGTTAACCCACTGTTCCCTGGGCGTGGATGTCTATTAAGGCAGCCCCCCGCACCTCTCTGATTCAGAGGGGTTGGGTTAAATGCAGAAGACACATTTCAGTTGAATGCATTCAGTTGTACAACTGACTAGTATCCCCCCATTCCCTAAACAGCTGTACTAAAGTTTTTGTCCAGGTTCTGAGAAATGTAGTCATGTTTCACCAGAAAGTATGTAAACAAAAGCATTTCCTTTGGAAAGGTAGTTAAAAGGTGCTTAGGCATGTGAACTGTTTCAGTTGTATACGCCTGGGGGGAAAATACTGTTTTATGTAAATACCTTACACATTTTAATTTTTTATGAAAACAAAATCATAAATTTACAGCTCCAATTACAATAGTCTTACTATAGATTCTTATTGTAACATAATAACAATGTATACAAAACTTTTAGACCCACTCAGTAATTGTACCATACAGTATTTTACTGCACAAATTATTCATGATCAACAATCTTGCAATCAATGTTTAGTTCATGACATAGTTCTACTACTTATACATACTGTACCTACTACTTTTCCCCTTCTAGTGTTCTGAACAGACTGGTTAAAGCAGGGGCTATTATAGGTGTTTCTATCTATCTCAACGTATCAGAGGTAAAAATTGCGATTGAGTGGCCAAACAACTTAAAATAGTATGCCAATTTTATGAGTAAACAGAAGGTTCATGTGAACAATTGCAACATATTATTGCTTTTTGAAGTAGGGTATGAACCTCAAAGAGATGATTGATGCGCTAGTGTGCCAATTTCATTAACGTAATACCTTGTTTGGGCTTCACTCAATCCACCACAAAAATTAATGGATGAATGTAAGTAGTTTTGTGTATTTATATACTGTATATATAAATATCCTAGATATAGGACAGACACTTCAACACCTTATGTTATTCAGTGCTTGTCTATGGGCGATAGCAGTAAAGGCTAAATGTAATATTTCATCAAAATGTAATTGTTTTATACAAAAATTATACCTACAGGGGATCTGAAATTCAGAATCAAACAGCTAAATGATCCATGGCATTACCGTCTTAAATCAATTCCATATGTTAGCTTTTGATAATGGCTATAATTACTCTTCTGCAAAGTCCAGATCCTTTGGCTGCCGTTATAAAGTGTGTGTCATTGCCATGAGCAAAATAAGCCTCTCCAAAATCTTCTTAACTCAGCCTCCCCTGAGTTGCTTGTTTTAAATTATTCCCTAAATAAACACTTGATTGTGTAATTAACTCAAATGAGCCTAAAACACTAGCCTACAAATTCTGTCTGCTTCAGAATTTGAGCTTTTTAATGTCGGCAAGATGGTTGCCTGTACACTGAACAGAATCACCAGATGAATAGCCACTTGATAGTCACAACAACAGTGTATTTGTGAGTGGAGCAGAGCATTGAAGAATGAACATACACTGGGGGCCAAAAGTTTGGAATATTACTCATTCAAGGGTTTTTCTTTATTTGCACTATTTTTTAAATTGTAGAATAAAAGACAAGACATCAAAACTATGACATAACACATATGGAATCATGTAGTAACCAAAAAAGTGTTAATAAACAAATCAAAATATATGTTATATTTGAGATTCTTCAAAGTAGCCACCCTTTGCCTTGATGACAGCTTTGGACTCATGGCATTCTCTCAACCAGGAATGGAAGACCCAGAAATACCTCTGCTGCAGAGATTATAAATGTTGTTATTGCTCTTGTTCATTAGAGTTACCAGCCTCAGATTGCAGCCCAAATAAATGCTTCACAGAGTTCAAGTAACAGACACATCTCAACATCAACTGTTCAGAGGAGACTGTGTGAATCAGACCTTCATGGTCGAATTGCTGCAAAGAAACCACTACTAAAGGACACCAATATAGAGAAGAGACTTTCTTGGGACAAGAAACACGAGCAATGGACATTAGACTGGTGGAAAATTGTCCTTTGGTCTGGAGTCCAAATTTGAGATTTTTGGTTCCAACCTCAACCAAATTTAGATGGTTTGGGATGAGTCGGACTGTAGTGAAGGAAAAGCAGCCAACAAGTGCAATAAAGAAAAACCCTTGAATTAGTAATATTCCAAACTTTTGGCCCCCAGTGTAGTTATGGTTACTCTATACAGTATAATAAATATATGAATAAGCATCATCATTAAACTTGAATTTTATTTACATTACCTAAGATTTGAATATTGGAACTAGAAATCTTCCTCTGGGAAAACAAATAGAGTTACAGTAGAAAGCAGCACACAATGACAAACATACTAAACTGTCAATCAAAGAGCTGTCAGCATGATGCTCCACATATAAGCAAACCTACTAAATTTGTACCTGTATAGCAGTACTAGTAAATAGTATATTTCTCAGTACTTGATACAACAAAGACTGTGACTAGAATGTGTTTAAGCCAATTAAACATTCCATACAGAAATCAATAGAGGATCAGAACACAAGCTATTTTAAAGTCACTGCCTACTGCTATTCTTCAGATTTCAAATTGATTTGTTATGCCCACTTAATGAAAATGCAAATATTATTTATAAAACCTTTGTAGCAATGAAGGCCAAGACAAAGACTGGCTATACATACATTCTTGGTCTAACTTTTATAAGGGTCATAAGTCTTCACTGAAAGTAGCATGTGTCTACTCAAGAGTTTACTGGAGATTTGATCAGAACATAAGGTACACGTTGAAATGGATAAATCCCAGTATGTTCATTTTGCACTCACATCTGAGCATACAATCATTGGGATATTGTGAGTTAATGTATACCTGCCAGAACTCATAATCTTCCTAGCTTATATACTCTGCTATTTTCCAACACCTGCTGCCAAGACTTGGCCAAAATATGGACTCAAACAGGGAGCTCAGCAAATGTCTCATGGGGGGATATTGTGTGTGCATACTGTTTCATTTACATATAGCTAGCCTAGCAAGAGCAATAAGGAGCCTGGTTGACTTGAGTTTGAGTCACACCCCTATCTATCAGACTTTTGATTGATGGGCTCTGGAGGAGAGAGAGGAAAGATAGGAGGAGGGGAGAGCATTGAAGACTAAAGTTTTTGTCCAGATTCTGAGAAATGTAGTCACGTTTCACCAGGGGGGGACAGGTTATGAGGGACATTGCTCTTGTACTATTGTATTGCGGTGAGCGCCTTCACAATGTTTTAAGCAATGGCTATTCAAATCCATACAATATGGCAAGCACTTTCTCTTCAAGGTTATTGAAAACACATTGATTATTCATAGATAGGCAAGGTTGTAGAACAACATACTGTTAAAGATGTACGTATGCAAGATTTCAGGATGTTATCTACAGCATGTTTAAGTCTGTCTTGTATTTCCTGTGAATTTCACTAGGAGGGAATTAGGATGTATAGCAATATTCCATGGGATCACTGAGAAGGGGTCCCATACTTGAGGAAATGAGAAGGCTATAATTGTAGCTGATGCCAAGTGCTCTCCTGTGTACTCTCCAGGAGTATGCTGTGGAGGCTTTTTAAATGGGATACTTTACCAGAATCATTACATGTATTAATTGGTTAGTTAAATGAACGCATTAGAAAGATAAGATAATTAAAACTAATTTCCCCAAAGATAATAAAACTTTACATTTACACAAGCTTGTTATATTCCTATTTCTAATTACTTGAAAATAAGATCAGTCTGCTTTTACTACTAACATTTGTCAGACTTAAACCATTTGGTCAAACCTGTTCAGTAAGACTAGTCATTTTTCAGCAGAGATACAGGTACAATAACACATTCCAGTATATATCAAACCAACATACACTATTCCTCATGCATCCATGAGTGCAGTTTAACCCAAGGAGAATATAAGAAATCAGGACCCGGTTTCCCTAAAGCATCTTAAGGCTATGTTCATAGGATACTATGGTTCTAACAATGAATTTGGGAAACCGGGCCCAGGGTTCAGTTTCTCAGCTAAGCTATATTCTTTACAGGTACGGTACATCTGTTTGGGTTTCGACGAGCAGAAAAGCCCTAACGAACACAACAGAGATCCAACGCATAGCCTCCTTTTGTATACTCTCGTTGATGTAGGAGCTGACCGCCCGGGATAGGGCAGTGAATTATTGACCATCTTCAGCAGTATTCCGTAGATGTCCATAAATAATAAGCAGTATTGATTTGAACCAAGAGAGGGAAGAAGGAGACAGTGTACTGTAGGCTACAATGCACATTTTTTTATCACATTTGGAAATGCACAATAATGGAGGGTTGTGGGAACAGCATAAGAGAAAAGCTGAAACAAGCTGAGAACTTCAACCCCTCTGCTGCCTCTAGGTTGTATTTGCCGTAGCCTCCGCAGACCTCTTTGGAAAGGGCAGATTAAAAGCTATGCAGACGTGATCTGCACCCAGACTAGACAAAGCAGTGCTCACCATACCACAATCTTGATGATTTGCATTTGTGCCTCAGCAACAAATGTTACACTTAGCATCGCTAATGGTTTTATGGTTATCCACTGATGTTTTTTCTTGCTGGCTCCTTGGTCATTTATTTACATGATTGAGGGCCACTGTTTCTGCCACAACGCTGAAGTTCAAACAAGCACATGGGTAACTAATGCAATATGCCAAACTAAAGCCCCTGAGAGACCCCTACGATGTGATTCCTGGAAAGAGACAGTCATTAAAGTCCCTTTCTTTATGTAGATTTGGCCAATAAACGTTGCATTGCCGTCACTCACAACCTATTTGCTTATATTAATAACATGTTATTTTAATAACATTTTTTTCTTCCACCAGTGTTTTTCCCCACGTCCTCTCATCTCTTACATTCTCACAACATACCATTTGGTGATTCGTTTTAAGTGGCAGTTCACTCTGGTCAATACCCCAAAGGCTAGATGTACAGTGTAAGTGTTTTTTTCAGTTGGAGATAAATATAGCTTTAACTATTGTCATTGACCTTTATTTAACATTTGTTTCTATGTTGGGAAAAAAACCTACATATTTTTCACTTGTCAATAAACATTCAAGTTACATAGATAAAGTATTATGCCAGAGCTATTATTTTCATGTGTTCCACATAGTGATGTGTTTAGTGAACTACACTGCTGTACAATGGAATTCAATAAAGGGGTTCACTCACATACATGTTACCTTGACGGTAGGGGATAAAAGGATTGCCATGTTGTTTATCTTTGTCACACGTGTATACATACTGTACATATGGAACAATGTGGTGGAGAGAGGCTTCAGACAATATAATACAGGCCTACAACAACCTTTCAGTAGATACATTACCAATGGAGCCAATGTTAAACACTGAGTCAAGTAGGTGTTTGCCACCGTGAAACCTTTGTTTTCAGTACATACTATGTCAATCATACGATATTGACATCAGCAATCTATTTTAAAATGTCACTGTTTAATCATAAAACAAAAGCATTATGCTTCCCACACCCACAACTATGGTATTCAAATCCTTTTTTCAAATGCCATTCTCAAACACTTTACTGCTGGGGGTAATGGAGTTATGAGAGATTTTGGAAGCGGATGCTGTTTTTGTTTGCCACTGGTTGAATCTGAACACTGAATTCTTTACAAGCAGCACATAAATTCAGTGCTTGGAGCAAAGTGAATGTCATCCAAGCAATGAATGAGTGCACAATTCTCAACATACACTAGATTACAGGACATGCATTGGTCTTGAGTGCCTCTATTTTGACAAACCACATCTGTCAAACTCAACACAAAACAGTAGTGGAAGTGTGTTACTGTATTGGCGAGTTTAGAGTCTAATTTCACGTGCATTGTTGCAGTACATGGCTGTATAGAAGTATTGTAAAAAAAATAAAATAATAATAATAATATTGTATTGTATATTGTGGAATAAAATGTTTACATTACATGGACTTGGAAATTGTGGGAACGTAAGGTTTGTTGGTTCTGTGAATAAAGCCATACGTTTCCTGACTGGTAAAACAGAACGTTTTTTAAACTTTCTGAGAACGGAAGTGAAAATGTACCCTTCTCTGGGAACCTACATTTTTATGGAGGTTCTGAGAACGTTTTACTGTGGTTCCTTTTGGGAGGTTTTATTAAATTATACAGTAGGTTATAAGACCTCACTGCTAGCTTGTTTGGGGTATATTATTATACTTTTGTGAACTCCAAGCACATATAGGACACATGGAAATTCATTAGGCATTAATCATGCAAACACATTTATTTTTTATTGGAACAGAAATTTTAACCTAAAATCTTCTGTTCTCTATCCATGGAATTAGTCCACTCCGTCACCAGGATGGAGCTAGCATGCCATGTTTTTTTACTCATACAATGCTATTTTAGTCTATTCAAACAGACCCCATTTCAAAGGAAACAAGCACTCATTAACATCCGGTGTGGCCAATTAGTGGGCGCGGCCAACACACCTGAACACAGTTAAAAATATATATTTTTAAATCTAAGAACGGAATGTATACAGTATGTTTTTAAATAACATTCTTAAAACGTTCTCTGAACGTTACTAAAGTTTTATTGTATTTTTTATGGAAATGTTTCTTAACGGTCTCAGAACAAGTTGAGAACACGAGGAAACCTGTAGGAAACATTATGCTGAAGTACTGAAATTCCCACAGAAGAACTTTGTTTCTTAATTTTCCCTGAACTATTTAAGAACATCCCTAATGTCAAACCAGTTGGAGAACATTCCTAGAACATTACCAACATTTTTATTAAATCATGTAACCATGTTTGACCTTTTAGGAAACGTTCTGTTAAAGTAATGAAAATCCAAGAAAATATAGTTTTTTTGTGAAGTTCCTTAAGAATGTTCCAAAGTCAATCAACTATTCAGCACCATTCCCAGAACGCTGTGGGAAAGTTTTATGGGAAAGAACCATAGGACAACCATGCTCTCACCAAGCTCTAAGAAACATATGGTTCTCAGAACGTTATGTGCTAGCTGGGGAGCCCATATTCCTTCATGTCAATGTGCATCATAGCAGTGAAGAAAGGAAAATGATTGTGCTGGTAGCTTTAATAAATGGCTTGGGACACAAATAAGATTTTGCTTCCTTTCATTAGAGGTAGAAGAAGGAAGCGATTAATTTGTTGCCCCGCAGTAAATGTTTCAACAGTGGAATTAGGGAGAGCAGGCCAAGCCAATAGCCAGAGCTGTTTGTCAGTGTTGGTTTGTACTCCGTGTGATATGGAGACATTGCAAGAAAACAGCACTCCATCAAAAATGTATCTTGTCAATCCCCTGTGTATTTTCATATCATGCTGAAACGGAGGCCTTCTTTGTATGCAGGTGTTGAATGGGATTAGTCCTGCGCAGGTATTCGTCTCCTCTCCGGCAGGGCCGGGGGAATGGAGAAGCAAAGCACTGAGTTGCCATGGTTTCCAGCTCAGCTCTGCCTCTCTAACCAGCACTGCTATATGGGCTTTGTGTATCAGTACGTCCTGAGCAAAAGACCTGACGATATCTGAAAATATTTGTTGATACCATCATGTGAAATGCTGTGGCAAAACATCTTTTTACTCATCGATCATGACAGATGCGGTCATTAACGACAACATAACACTGATCATTCCTTTGTTTGGCGTTTCTTTTGAACACTGAATTAGCTTAAAGCCTCCCATCAAGACGGCGCCTGTTATCTGATGTGTTAAGAAGACAGGGTGAGGAGGAAAAAATAACAACATTCTCTCTTCTCTAGGGAGAGAGTCAATATTATTACAAATGCAACCTGTTGTAGTATAAGTATAAGTATAACATTAGTTTTTTCTATATTTTCTATACTGTTTCGGGGGGTGAAATACATACAGAGTTTAAGTAATAATACATTTAATATTAACAGTAAAAGAAAACAAAAAAGAAGTGGGCCTCCACCCCCAACCTCCCTTCCCATTCCCCCAACCCCACCCAGCCAAAAATAAAGAGGGTCTTGACTTAAGCGGAGCCCCTTTGATAGTCTCTAGAGGAGCCACAGGAAACATGTCTTAAACTGTGAGTAGAATTGCCTTCCTGTGTCCTCAGCGGCCCTTGTGGAGTTCTGTCTGTTCTCCACTCGCAGGAGAAATAAAACTTGTTACATTTTCACTGTTGACTTCACAAGGGTGGACAGGACAGATTTTGCGCCTCAACAAAAGCAAACAATCTTTAAAAGAAAGTATAGCGCCTTTATGTTTTTCCTTAACAGTCGTATCTCAGAAATGAAGACACTCCTGGTTTTCCCATGACTCACTTCTGAGGATTTGTGCAAATTTCTCCCAAAGATTTTCTACATATCAAACCATCTTCTGGCAACATTCCCAGAATGAATGCACTTTTATTTCAATGCTGCGTTTAGCAATGTCATACCAACCCTGCATTTGCAATAAGATGAGTAACCCGTCAGCAAAGATATATTTGAGATTGTTATTTATTCATTGCAGAGTTCATTCATTCATTCATCATTCCAAGTTCTCTGTTTTGGCCTCCTTGAACAGTGTGTGACACCATACAGACCGGAGCAGTGTGTGACACCATACAGACCGGAACAGTGTGTGACACCATACAGACCGGAGCAGTGTGTGACACCATACAGACCGGAACAGTGCGTGACACCATACAGACCGGAACAGTGTGTGACACCATACAGACCGGAGCAGTGTGTGACACCATACAGACCGGAACAGTGCGTGACACCATACAGACCGGAACAGTGTGTGACACCATACAGACCGGAACAGTGTGTGACACCATACAGACCGGAGCAGTGTGTGACACCATACAGACCGGAGCAGTGTGTGACACCATACAGACCGGAACAGTGCGTGACACCATACAGACCGGAACAGTGTGTGACACCATACAGACCGGAACAGTGCCAGGTAGAGTAGAGAGACAACACACAGGAGACATGCCTCCCTCCACTTCTGACCCTCTGTATCACATGGAGGGTAAGGACATGAAACCTCTAGCTGATGGAGAGGCCACAGTCGGTTTGAGGACCCGGGCTAAGTGTTTGTGTCCCTGCCATAGCCGAGATGGCAGAGGGAGGCACAAAAGCTTTCTGTTTGTTAGTGTGGTCTCAAGATGGTTTACAGCGAAGCACATCCCACCAGTAATGGAATGAATAAAATGATTTATTTAGTACGTGCTTCCAGGATATTTGATATGCTTGGCTACGTTTAGCCCATAGCCTCATCATAATGAAACAGCAAGCAGTCAGACTTGAAGCAGAGGCATTTCACTGGAAGAGGAGAGAAACTCTGTGCCCCAGGCTCTGTTAAATGATGCTCCTCGTCCACAGTCACTCGCTCATCTCTCTTCTTGTCAATACCCTTCTGAACGCTTGGTAGGATCTGTGTCTGTTCTGCACAAGAGGCGCAGGATCTGTCTCGTTCCTCTGTAGAGACAAGGCAATGGCAATGATAAATGAGATTTAGGTATATATTGGATATTTTGGTATAAATGCATTTGTGTGTCTCCCCTCCACAACCGTATTCATAGTTTTGGGAAATGTGCAGCGACTGACTGTCATAAGAATATATTGTATTGTTCTTGTTGCCCCGGTGACTTGTTGTGGATACACCTGTAAACCATAGAATGGGATTGTCAAAGCTTGACCTTCTGTCGCCTAACATTTTTTTGTATTCACTGATTCAGTATAGATTATTGTAGAGATGTGTAGATGCTGCAACAGATAAGAGAAGGTCTAGGGGTGTTTTTCAGATATGCCTTGGCAATTCTCCAGCCTTATTCTTCCCTTGTAAAACATGAATCAATTGGGTCTGTTAGCTGAAACTAATCTATAAGGTGTAATTATGACAATGTTTTAATTACTGTAATTACCAGCACTGTGTCTAGTTATTTCTCCTAGTGCTAACAGAACTGGACAAGGTCGCTGTTCAGTTGAGGACGTAAATAAGAGCAACAGTGAACCTGTGTTTCTTTCAACAACAGTCATTATCACATAAATGAGTCCCCAAATACATGTGATGAGGGGTTTATGTAACATCAAGTAGGAACACATGAATGTTTCTACCATTATAATGCTTTCCTTTATTGGCCTTGACCTCAAGACAAGGGTCAACAGTGGGAGTTGCCACATTTGAAGTGGCTCTCCATTAGTTGTGTTGTTTCCACGGTTACGTAGGAACAAATAACAATTTAGTTGTTTATCATCGTGTTTATGTTTGTGGCATTTTAATCTTCCAAGTTTACTTAAATATCTCTCTGCCACTATAAAACGTTGTAGTGAATATGAAATGTGCTTTCCCTTGGTTCGGTTATATATTATACATGAAGAAAAATGTATCTTCGTCTGAGAGGAAACTAAGAAATAATACATGCTTAGATCAAATATTTGTTTTCTGCCCTGATGTTTTTGCAATAATATGTTGTATTCTCTTTAAATTAAATGCTGTAAACAGTAGGCCTACTTGAGTGAAAGGACGAACAGCTATAGTTAAGTCGTCATACCAGAGTTTCTCCCGTGACAGCTTGTTAGATGGGTAGTGGAACCCAATAGAGCTGTGTGTACCTCACAGACTACCAGTTCCATTTCACAGGGTTCACAGAATACATTTTCAAAGTCAATGCTTTTATTTACTCCGTATGGTGGTTGTAAAGGTGGTCAGTGTGTCGGTTGCCGTGTGAGACAAGTAGTACTACAGAGAGGGATGGGGGTGAAAATCTGATTTAAGAGGCACAAATGTGCCTTTTCATCACATATTATTTGTTACTTGTATCTCAGGCACAGGTGGAAGTATAAGCTCTCTCTGCAAATGCTCTTTATTAAAGCGGGCACAATACAAATTGTACACATTTTTTAACAAATGTTACATATGCAGTGGTTTTCAATGAAAATATGCTAATAAGGGGTGAAAGTTACAGTACACTAGTATTGTTGGCTCAACATGTTAGTATGATCAGTGCACAGTATGCCTTGGCTACAGGACTGAAGCCAGCCTAGATAACATACTGGAGTAGGTAATCCCAGTTCTTTGTGGGAGTGCAAAGCTTGTTCATTAGGGAAGAAAAACAGAATATACATCAACTTGACACAAACAGAAGTCTTGCGTTCTGGCATAATGAATCACTTTCTGACATAGTCTCACATTTAATGAGCAACCTAAAATTGTTAACAGCTGAACATTAAAATGTGTTTTAAATATACATTCTGCATAAGTGTATCATAAATGTCACATTTGTATAAACTTTTTCAAGTACTGATAAATACAATATTTACCATGCAGTTGTACAGACAATGTGAATAAACCTCAGGAAAAAATATAAAAACTGTAAATAATGTCATTCAATGAAGTCATTCAAACTCATTGTTCAACCATTCCACAGATTTCATGTTAATAAACTATAGTTTTAGCAAGTCGGTTAGGACATCTACTTTGTGCATGACAGAAGTAATTCTTCCAACAATTGTTTACAGACAGATTATTTCACTTATAATTCACTATATCACAATTCCAGTGAGTCAGAAGTGTACTCACACTAAGTTGACTGTGCCTTTAAACAGCTTGGAAAATTCCAGAAAATGATTTAGAAGCTAATTGACATCATTTGAGTTAATTGGAGGTGTACCTGTGGATGTATTTCAAGGCCTACCTAAAAACTCAGTGCCTCTTTGCTCGACATCATGGGAAAATCAAAAGAAATCAGCCAAGACCTCAGAAAAAGAATTGTAGACCTCCACAAGTCTGGTTCATCCTTGGGAGCAATTTCCAAACGCCTGAAGGTACCACGTTCATCTTTACAAACAATAGTACGCAAGTATAAACACCATGGGACCACACAGGCGTCATACCGCTCAGGAAGGAGACGTGTTCTGTCTCCTAGAGATGAACGTACTTTGGTGCGAAAAGTGCAAATCAATCCCAGAACAACAGCAAAGGACCTTGTGAAGATGCAGGAGGAAACAGGTACAAAATAATCTATATCCACAGTAAAAACGAGTCCTATATCGACATAACCTGAAAGGCCGCTCAGCAAGGAAGAAGCCACTGCTCCAAAACCGCCATAAAAAAGCCAGACTACGGTTTGCTACTGCACATGGGGACAAAGATCATACTTTTTGGAGAAATGTCCTCTGGTCTGATGAAACAAAAATAGAACTGTTTGGCCATAATGACCATCGTTACGTTTGGAGGAAAAAGGGGGAGGCTTGCATGGGGGTGGCAGCATCATGTAGTGGGGGTGCTTTGCTGCAGGAGGGACTGGTGCACTTCACAAAATAGATGGCATCATGAGGAAAGAAAATTATGTGGCTATATTGAAGCAACATCTCAAGACATCAGTCAGGAAGTTAAAGCTTTGTCGCAAATGGGTCTTCCAAATGGACAATGACCCCAAGCATACTTCCAAAGTTGTGGCTAAATGGCTTAAGGACAACAAAGTCAAGGTATTGGAGTGGCCATCACAAAGCCCTGACCTCAATCCTATAGAAAATGTGTGGGCATAACTGAAAAAGTGTGTGCGAGCAAGGAGGCCTACAAACCTGACTCAGTTACACCAGTTCTGTCAGGAGGAATGGGACAAAATCACCCAATTTATTGTGGAAAGCATGTGGAAGGCTACCCGAAACGTTTGACCCAAGTTAAACAATTTAAAGGCAATGCTACCAAATACTAATTGAGTGTATGTAAACTTCTGACCCACTGGGAATGTGATGAAAGAAATAAAAGCTGAAAGAAATAATTCTCTCTTCTATTATTCTGACATTTCACATTCTTAAAATAAAGTGGTGATCCTAACTGACCTAAGACAGGGAATTTTTGCTAGGATTAAATGTCAGGAATTGTGAAAAACTGAGTTAAAAATGTATTTGGCTAAGGTGTATGTAAACCTCCGACTTCAACTATATATATATATATATATATATATATATATATATATATATATATCATAGCAGGTCTTTGACTTTAAGAATAGGACATAATAAGTGTAGGGAAATGTATCTAAATTAGTTAAAATTAAGAGTCCTGACAAGACAATATCCTGGCAATTAGCTATTGATTTGTTGCAAAACATAATTAGTACACATTTGTAAGGCATTTCAAGTTGTGAAAATACAGTATGACAGATCCCACTGAATGTCAGTGAGTTCTCTGTCTAATTATTTTTGGCTAATCAAATACCAAATTAAAAAAACTGTCTAAAGAATGACAATGACAAGTTGGTGAAAGGATGGTCCCAAAGTCATCATGCTTCAGGTATAAATGGCAAGCTCACTCAGACTGTACTATGATTGACATATCTCGAGAGGATTCCCATGGAGCAACCTGTTCAAAGGGGGGGGCCTAAGATTGACTGCAGAGTCATACGGCCAAATAAGAAACCTGTCACGATCTCATGGTCTTGTCTAGCAGCTCTGGGTGTAGTTAGAGTGAACAGGGGACCTCTAAAGACTCAATATAGACCCCCTCTCAACAAATTGAATAGATGTCTCTCTATTAGGTCAAAGGAAACATACTATTGTAGTTACAGGACAGGTGTCTTATAAGAAAGGATCCCTATCAGATGAGATGTTAAAGAAAATGTCCTGATGCATTGTGATCATTAATAATCCCATTCCACATAGGAGGTATCTGAGCCCATTAATAAATCATTGCTGCTGCCAAGTGTGCAAAGCAACCAGCCGTGTAGTAGTTTTCTGATGCAAAAGTAGTGGACCTGTGTCTGAATTTACCATGCTTACTTTGTTTACTGTCCAGGCTCTAGGGTTTCACTCTGCTAAAATGGGTCGAGAGATGGAATAAAGATATTGTAATATGACAACACCAAAACAATGGCTGTCAAACCTCTGGGTTTTTGAGACACACAGTATTTGTGCTTTCCAAAATGAATGGAGAATTTTAGCCAGGCAAATTCAAGTTGCTTGTGTGCCAATGGGGGAGCCTCTGGTGCAAATAATGTATATCTCAATATCACTGTACAGAACTAGGAGACACTGCTTAAGCCTTCAAAATGTGCTGTAGAAATGCAGACATTATTATGTTCTTTGTGCAAAGCAGAAAAATGTCAATAGAGACATTTAGTAGGACCTAAAATGACAAATCCAACCACTCAAATTCAGCAAAAAAAATGACAAGCAAAGAATAGACACAAACTAAGATAAACAGAGACAAAAACATAGCAGCATTGAGAACAGCCCTGTATCCCTCCAGATACACCAATGACAGCCTCAACGTCTCCAAGACTCAGTGAGAGGGAACAAAAATATCTTGGATGGCGACCACAATAAGGGGATGGAAGGGGTAGATACTGGGCACAGAAAGAGGGTGAGCCACCCTAGAGCGTTCAGCACTGTATGGAGAGCAACAGACCATGTGCATGAAACTTGGTGAAAACAGAGAGCATTTGGCAGGAAACATTACACTGGGAGCATTGCTGGACTCTATGCAAAACACCTTGGAGGAAAATGGAGGAAGAATCTGGGGGAAAGAAAACTGAGGCGAATTTGCAGGCATGCTGACTTAAGCGAACCTGAAATCAGCATCAGTCACATATCAATGTATTGACATCGGTTTCACCATCCAGGCTGAGTCCCGTTTAGACCAACAGGTTGTACACAACATCTATTACACAATCTATCAACAGCTCTGGAAATGAGAAAGTCTCCTCACCCAACAGTGGGTATCAGTGACCGAGTGGGAAAAGCAAATTACGGTATATCACTTATGTCATATATCAATTATTATATTGCTGTATTAGAATTGTTATTTATTAGGAATGAAGCCAGCTAGTTTGTCATATAACTGTCCCTTTAGAAAAAGTACCCAATTATCATGTTTGAGTATAGATAAAAGTATCTGTTTTTAAAATACTTAACTATCAAAAGTAAATGTAATTGCTAAAATATACTTAAGTATCAAAAGTAAAAGTATCAATCATTTCAAATTCTTTATACTAAGCAAACCAGACGGCACCTTTTTCTCTTTTTTATTTTTTATTTACGGATAGACAGGGGAACACTCCAACACTCAGAAATAATTTACAAACAAAGCATGTGTTTAGTGAGTATGCCAGATCAGAGGCAGTAGGGATGACCAGGGATGTTCTCCTGATAAGTGTGTGAATTAGACCATTTTCCTGTCCTGCATTCAAAATGTACTTTTGGGTGTCAGGGAAAATGTATGGAGTAAAAGTTACATACTGTCCTTAACGATTGTATTGAAGTAAAAGTAAAAGTTGTTAAAAATGTAAATAGTAATGTACAGATACCCCCAAAAATTACTTAAGTTGTACTTTCAAGTATTTTTACTTAAGTACCCATACACAACATATGCCTCCCATAGATTTTCTTCTGGTGCCATGCCTGCCGTCAGTCCTCTAAACAGTTTTGGGATGACGGGGCGGCAGGTCAAATAAAATAAAATTGAATTGGTCACATACACGTGTTTAGCAGATGTTATTGCCGGTGTAGCGAAATGCTTGTGCTTCTAGCTCCAGCAGTGCAGTAATATCTAACAAGTAATATCTAACAAATTCACAACAATACACACAATACACACTCATCTAAAGTTAAGGAATGGAAAAAATAATATCTAAATATTTGGACGAGAAATGACAGGGCGAATTGGACTAAGATACAGTATAATATAATATTATACAGTGTATACATGAGATGAGTAATGCAAAATATGTGTACATTATTCAAGTGGCTAGTGTTCCGTTATTAAAGTGGCCAGTGATTACAAGTCTATGTACATAGGGCAGCAGCCTCTAATGTACTAGTGGTGGCTATTTAACAGTCTGATGGCCTTGAGATAGAAACTGTTTTTCAGTCTCTCTGTCCCAGCTTTGATGCACCTGTACTGACCTCGCTTTCTGGATGTTAGCAGGGTGAACAGACAGTGGCTCGGGTGGTTATTGTCCTTGATGATTGCGCGTTCTTCACCACACTGCTATTGCGCCTTCTTCACCACACTGTGTGTATGGGTGGACCATTTCTGTTTGTCAGTGATGTGTTTGCCGAGGAACTTGAAGTTTTTCCCCTTCTCCACTGGAGTCCTGTCGATATGGATAGGGGCGTGCTCCCTCTGCTGTTTCCTGAAGTTCACGATCAGCTCCTTTGTTTTGTTGACGTTGAGTGAGAAGTTATTTTCCTGGCACCACACTCCCAGGGCCCTCACCTCCTCTCTGTAGGCTGTTGGTAATCAGGCCTACTACTGTTGTGTTGTCTGCAAACTTGATGATTGAGTTGGAGGCATGCTTGGCCACGCAGTCATGGGTGAACAGGTAGTACAGGAGAGGGCTGAGCACGCACCCCTGAGGGGACCCGGTGTTGAGGATCAGCGAAGTGGAGGTGTTGTTTCCTACCTTCAGCACCTGGGTGCAACCCATCAGGAAGTCCAGGACCCACACTCTTAGAAAAAAAGGAGAACCCTTTGAAGAACCCTTTTTGGTTCCAGGCAGAACTATTTTGGGTTCCATGTAGAACCCTCTGTGTGAAGGTTTCTACATGGAACTCAAAAAGGTTCTGCCTGGAACCAAAAAGGTTCTGCCTAGAACCAAAAAGGGTTCTTCAAAGGGTTCTCCTCTGGGGACAGCCGAAGAACCCTTAGGTTCTAGATAGCACCTTTACTTCTAAGAGTGCAGTTGCACAGGGCGGGGTTCAGACCCAGGGCCTCGAGCTTGATGATGAGCTTGGAGGGTACTATGGTGTTGAATGCTGAGCTATAGTCAATGAACAGCATTCTTACGTGGGTATTCCTCTTGTCCAGATGGGATAGGGGAGTGTGCAGAGTGATGGTGATTGCATCGTCTGTGGATCTATTGGGGCGGTAAGCAAATTGAAGTGGGTCTAGGGTGTCTCTCAAAGCACTTAATGATGACAGAAGTGAGTGCTACTGGGCGATAGTCATTTAGTTCAGTTACCTTCGCTTTCTTGGGTACAGGAACAATGGTGGACATCTTGAAGCATGTGGGGACAGAATACTGGGAGAGGGAGAGATTGAATATGTCCATAAACACTCCAGCCAGCTGGTCTGCGCATGCTCTGAGGATGCGGCTAGGGATGCCGTCTGGGCCGGCAGCCTTGCGAGGGTTAACACGCTTCAATGTCTTACTCACGTCGGCCTCGGAGAAGGAGAGCCCACAGTCCTTGGTAGCGGGCCTCGTCAATGGCACTGTGTTATCCTCAAAACGGGCGAAGAATGTGTTTAGCTTGTCCGGAAGCAAGATGTTGGTGTCTGTGATGTGGCTGGTTTTCCCTTTATAGTCTGTGATTGTCTGTAGACCCTGACAAATACGTCTTGTGTCTGAGCCGTCGAATTGTGACCCCACTTTGTCTCTGTACTAACGTTTTGCCTGTTTGATTGCCTTGCGGAGTGAATAACTACACTGTTTGTATTCCGCCATATTCCCAGTCAACCTTGCAATGGTTGAATGCGGTGGTTCACGCTTTCAGTTTTGCGCGAATGCTACCATCTATCCACAGTTTCTGGTTAGGTTTTAATAGTCACAGTTGGTACAACATCTCCTATACACTTCCTGATAAACTCTGTCACCGTATCAGTGTAAACGTCTATGTTATTATCGGAGGCTACACAGTGGGTACAACATCTCCTATACCCTCCTGATAAACTCTGTCACCGATACCCATAGTCAGGTCCTTGGGACGCAAGGGACAAGGAGGAAGAGGAGTGGCTGAGGAGATATTTCGGGTGGGCCAAGGAGGACGGCGAGAGGATGCGTTCAGTTTCCGGCCCCAACACCAGATCTCCAGTGCACTCCTGGCCTATCCGTCCAGCGTGCCTCCCCAGCCCGGGACCCCCTGTGCCAGCTCCACGCAACCGACCTCCGGTATGCCACTCCAAAATGGCAGATCAGCGCCCACCACTTCCGCCTGCGACGGTTGATAACCGGAGGACGCCTCCAGTGCCATGCTACAGTGCCGGAGCAGTCCGCTCCACCGGTGCCCAGTCCGGGACCGGTCGTCAGCCCTGCTACAGTGTCGGAGCAGTCCGCTCCACCGGTGCCCAGTCCGGGACCGGTCGTCAGCCCCTCTCCAGTGTCGGAGCAGTCCGCTCCACCGGTGCCCAGTCCGGGACCGGTCGTCAGCCCCTCTCCAGGGTCGGAGTCTCCCACAACAGCGTCCAGACAGGACTTGGTGCTTCGCGGGAGTACAGAGGGAGGGTCCATTGCGCCGGGGTCTGGACAGGACCGGGTGTGCAACGCGGCGGCAAGGAGGGAGCTGTCTTCAGAGCCTGCGTCACGCCCGAAGCCGGAGCCCCCACCTACAACCTCCCCAGTACTCCGCCCTTTCCCCCCTTTTTGTGTTAGGATGTTGGTTTTTTTGGTTGGGGGTGAATCTTGCGGCCGGGAGCCCGCGCCTTAGGGGTGGGGGGGTACTGCAAGGGCCTGACTGAGGCCAGGTCTCTGACTCCCAGCTGTCTTGAGTTGTCTCTAATTGGGGATTCTATTTATGAACACAGTGCATCCACCTGCGTTGTGGATCATTGCGTAGTCTGTGTCTGTAAGATACTAGTCACCAGTTCATGGTGTGCTCTTGCGTTTCTTGTTTTGTCATTTGAGTGTGTTAATAAATATGTTTGCACGCACCTCTCCCTCTGTGGCTCGTTCCCTAACCACGAACCGTGACAATAGGAAGGGAGGAGCAAAATGGAGTCGTGATCAGATTTACCGAAGGGAGGGTGGGCGAGGGCCTTGTAGGCATCCCGGAAGTTGGAGTAGCAGTGGTCAAGTGTTTTAGCAGCACGAGTACTACAGTCAATATGTTGATAGAACTTCGGTAGAGTTTTTCTCCAATTTGCTTTGTTAAAATCCGCAGCTACAATAAATGCGGCCTCGGGATATGTGGTTTAATTTGCATAAAGTCCGGTGCAGTTATTTGAGGGCCGTCGTGGTATCGGATTGAGGGGGAATATACACGGATGTGACTATAACCAAAGAGAATTCTCTTGAGAGGTAATACGGTCGGCACTTGATTGTGAGGTATTCTAGGTCGTGTGAACAAAAGGACTTGAGTTCCTGTATGTTATCACAATCACACCATGAATTGTTAATCATGAAACAAACACCACTGCCCTTTTTCTTCCCTGAGAGATATTTGTTCCTGTCTGCGAGATGAACTGAGAAACCAACTGGCTGTAAGTACCCAGACAGTATATCCCGAGAGAGCCATGTTTCCGTAAAACAGAGTATATTACAATCCCTAATGTCTCCCTGGAAGGAAATCCTCACCCCGGAGCTCGTCAACTTTATTATCCAGAGAATGAACATTAGCAAGTAATGTACTTGGAAGCGGTGGGTGGTGTGCACGTCTCCTGAGTCGGACTAGAAGACCACTCCGAATACCTCTTCTCCGCCGGCGATGTTTTGGGTCAGCCTCTGGGATCAGTTCAATTGCCCTGGGGGGTACGAAACAAAGGATCCGATTAGGGAAAGTCGTTATGATATCCAAAAGTTCTGTATGTAATAACACAAAAAATGTCCTGGGCTAATAATGTCAGAAATAACACACAAAAAAACAAAATACTGCAAAGTTGACTAGGAGCTAGGAGCACGGCCGCCCTTTCTATCAGCGCCATCTTGGAATAGCAGTTAACCGAAAGGTCACTGGTTTGAATCCTTGAGCTGGCAAGGTGGAAAAATCTTCTGTTCTGCTTCAGAAGGGTTGGGTTAATTGCAGAAAGACATATTTCGGTTGATTGCATTCAGACTAGGTATCCACTATGCACTTGAAATTCACCTTAAATGGATAGTTTGGTATTTAGGCAATCAAGCCCTTTACAGTATATACTTCCCCAGAGTCTGATGAACTTGTGGATACCATTTGTATGTCTCTGTGTCCAGTTTGAAGGAAGATATCCACAAGTTCATTAAGACTCTGGGGAAGTAGATTTAATTGCCAAAATCCCCAACTATCTTTGCTGAAATGAACACAACAGAAAACTCATAAGAATGTAGCAGTTATTTTGGAAATGAATGAATATGCCTGACTGAAGTAGTTTTCAATGAGTCACCTTTCTAACCTGTTGAAGGAATGCATTCAGAAAGAAAAAATGTATAATTGACAAACAAACCAAAACAAACAGAGCAAGAGGGAATATGCGTTTTGTTTTGTCTACATTTTTAAACTGTGGTTGCCTTACTGTCATATTGGTGTTTTGTCAATTGATGTCCGAGAAGAGTGCTTGTCTGAAAATAGGTTATGCAAATGAGAGACGACCACATATTGCTACAGGGGCACTACAGTTGAAGTAAAAAAAGCCCCAGTGACAAATAGATGGGTCAATTTCTACAGGCTTGTTGCACTCGGCTGACATTCAGTAGAACGAGGCCTTGATGGAAGGGAGAATTTGAGTAAATCATCACGCACTGACTCTTGTTTCTCTCCTAAAGATGGTAATCTACTGTAAATCAATAGGCCCCATACCATCTACATGCCTGCCCGCTGACACGGCTTGATTACCAGCCAGTCTGTGCCTTAAATCACACCAATGAGATCAAATAAATAATGACCAGTTAAAGTGCCGCTGTCCAAGTGCTTCCGTCAAAACCGGCAAGCGCAAATTAACTGCAAATTTATGGAAATGCAACAGGCTCAGGAGGAATGTCCTGCGTTTTTGGTGACAAATTGAAAGAGGGGGAATGCCCAGGAACCGTCTGCTTCACTGCCAAGTGAGACAGTTAGTCTCTACAGAGTCCTGGGTCGCTTAATTCTCACTGAAATGCCGGCCACTTCTTTCCCTCTCTGTCCCTCCTTTCCTCTCCCACCTAACTCAGTATTTGGAGTTTCATTTGGAGTTCACTGCAGGCTGGTAGCTTACGGTCCTCAGGCAAGGAATGGGTATGAAAGGAGGGATATTTGCTCTGTTACAAACAGTAGATGCCTGAATATCATAGAGTCCTGGCTGTGAGCTAAATAGAGAGATAACGACCTCTACATCATGCAGAATAGCTATGAGTAGATTTATGCTTCCTCCTACAACATAGCCTGATGTGTATTTGTGGTGATTAGACTGCATTTACCGCAAAACTCCAAGATCAGCACATTTGCAGCTGTTGAGAACCAGTTGACATCATGATTTAGCTTAGTTGGTGCAATGGATCCTGAGCTTGAAGTTTGTCAACCGGGCTGCAAACTCAATTTGCAGAACAACATTGATTTTTTTTTCTCCCTCCTTTCACACGTTGTGAAATGATTTGTGGGGACTTCCATCCCTTTTAAAAGTGGGTCAGATATTGTTCTTCAAGGAGTTGCAACTGTGTTTCTGCAGCTGACAGGTTTATTGGATCATAGGGGTATTTTACGCTAAAATCTCCTGTGCTGGTTTGCACAATACGTGTTCTGCCGAGGTAGGTACTGCTCCTGTAATAAAACATTGTTTCGCCTTGTCTTTCAGACTGCCAGCTGCAAATATGACACAATGCAGCTGGCTCTGAACTGGGTTTAGCAATCCACGTGATTTACAAAATACTACTCATCCATTAGGGTCAAGAAATACATACAATGGTGTAAAGTACTTAAGTGAAAATGCGTTCTACTTAAGTAATTCTTGGGAGTATCTGTACTTTATTTTACTATTTATATTTTTGACAGCGTTTACTTTTACTCCACTACATTCCTAAAGAAAATATGTACTTTTTATTCCAGTGATGAAAAAGCTTTTGACGTTTTTTTGTATAATTTTTTATGTACTTTCAATGTATACATAGTTATGGTGATTATATTGAAATTAGATTGATGTAACAACCTTTTAGTCAGGTTAAGTAATTGTATTTAAGTTCAAGTTTTACCCTCATTTCAATGTTTACAAAGCTGGTTGAAATGAGATGAAAACAGTATTGGTTGATTACTTTTTGATAATCCAAATGTGTTTTCCACATAGATTACATGTCACAATAGGTTGACAAACGTTGATTCAACCAGTGTGTGTCCAGTGGGAGGTTACTCTAAGTATCAATAAGAATAAATTCTCAAAACATCTGGGCTTGCTTAGCTGGGAAAATAATTTCTGGAACCCGAAGTGACTGTCAGGATTTACTAGGATGGAGTCAGGCGCAGGAGGATACGATTCAATGAATTAGGTTTATTCATGAATGACAGTGAATCACAGCAAAGCGTAATTCCAATACAAGCGATATACAGAACGTGTACTGGAACAAACGAAATTACACGGTTATAATAACCCTGGAGAATACGAGAATACGAAAATACAACCACTGACATAGAACAATAACACACAAAGGACATGGGGGAGCAGAGGGTAGATATACACATAGATAAAGAGGGGATATGAACCAGGTATGTGGATTACAAGACAACAGAGGGAGTCATGACAGTACCACCCCCCCCCCCCCCCCCCCTTGACGCGCAGCTCCAGCAGGGACGATCAGGAGGACAAGGAGCAGGGCGATCCGGATTGCGACGGTGGAAGTCTCTCAGCATAGAGGGTTCGAGGACATCCTCTACTGGAACCCAGCACCGTTCCTCCGGGCCGTACCCCTCCCACTCCACGTGGTACTGAAGGCTCATCGCCCGACGTCTCAAATCCAGGATGGGACGGACGGAGTACGCCGGGGCCCCCTCGATGTCCAAAGGGGGCGGAGGGACCTCCCGCACCTCAGACTCCTGGAGCGGACCAGCCACCACCGGCCTGAGGAGAGACACATTGAACAAGGGGTTAATACGGTAGTCTGCTGGAAGTTGTAACCTATATGTTACCTTGTTCACTCTCCTCAGGATTTTGAACAGTCCCACAAACTGCAGACCCAGCTTCCGGCAGGGCAGGCGGAGGGACAGGTTCCGGTTCGAGAGTCAGACTCGGTCACCGGGGGCTCACTACGGTGGCAGTCGGCGTTGACCTTTTCGCGACGCACGGCGCACTGGAGGTGGACGGCATCCACGTCTCCTCCGTGCACCGGAACCAGTCATCCACCGCAGGAGCCTCGGTCTGGCTCTGATGCTATGGTGCCAGGGCCGGCTGATACCCTAAAACACATTGAAAGGGTGACATGTTAGTGGAGGAGTGGCGGAGAGAGTTCTGGGCATATTCGGCCCAGGGTAAGAACACCAACCACTCCCCCAGCTGGTCTTGACAGTATGACCGCAGAAACCTGCCCACATCCTGATTTACTCATTCCACCTGCCCATTAGTTTCGGGGTGAAACCCAGAGGTCAGGCTGACCGAGACCCTCAGACGTTCCATGAACGCCTTCCACACCCTAGACGTGAATTGGGGACCCCAGTCAGACACGATGTCCTCCGGTACACCGTAGTGCCGGAAGACATGAGTGAAAAGGGCTTCCGCAGTCTGGAGGGCTGTGGAGAGACCGGGCAGAGGAAGGAGGCGGCAGGCTTTTGAAAAGCGGTCCACAACGACAAGGATGGTGGTGTTACTCTGAGAAAGGGGAAGATCAGTTAAACAAATCAATCGACAGATGAGACCATGGTCATTGTGGAACTAGTAATGGATGTAACTTACCCCTGGGAAGGTGTCTAGGTGCCTTACACTGGGTGCACACCGAACAGGAGGAGACATACACCCGTATAGGGGTGTTGTCTATGGGCCTCTCCTCTGTGTTGTACAGCCAGGACAGTGTGTCTGCCTTCACGTTCTTGGTACCTGGTATGTAAGACAGAGTAAAGTCAAACCAGGTAAAAAACAAGGCCCACCTGGCCTGGCGAGGGTTCAGCCTCCTCGCTGCCCGGATGTACTCCAGGTTACGGTGGTCAGTCCAGACGAGGAAAGGGTGTTTAGCCCCCTCGAGTCAGTGCCTCCACACTGTCAAGGCGTTGACAACAGCTAACAGCTCCCGATCACCCACGTCATAGTTCTGCTCCGCCGGGTTGAGCTTCTTCGAGAAGAAGCCTGAGCGTTGGGACAGAACCGTGCCTACCCCTACCTCAGACGCGTCCACCTCCACTATGAAGGACAAGGAAGGATCAGGATGGGCCAGTACTGGGGCCGAGGTGAACAGAGCCCTCAGGTTAATGAAAGCCCTGTCCACCTCAGTAGACCAGCGGAGCCTGGACGGCCCACCCTTCAACAGGGAGGTGATGGGGGCCGCGACCTTGCCAAAGCCATGAAAAAACCTATGATGTGCCTGAACAAGGTGAGGAGGCAGCTTCGGAGGGAGTCGTGACAGTGACAGAATAAACGTGTTGAGGTGCTCATCCATCTTCCTCATAAAGGTAGAAGGAGCGAACAACTGTTTCCTCTCAGGAAGCCTGAGCAACAAGCCACATACCTCAGTGTGTTGGGTGGAACAGAGACACAAAGGTTTTCTGTAGACTCTAATCACGTTGCCACAGGACCCAGCAATCAACTGGTCCCGGACAAATGGCTATGACCATGGAGAGGTGCAATTACACATGACGCCGCAGTTTTTACATCGTTGCCCGTCATTGAATGTTTCTGCAGTGCTTCTGTGACTCCCTATGCTTCCCTATGACTGCTCTCATAAGTCAGGCCACACAATGCACATTAGAGGGCCACACAGTGAGACAGTGCCATGTTGACTATTATCCAGTGGTAACGAAAGAAAGTGGAGAGCAGAAGCACCCTTTTCATCTGACCTGTGGGTCATTAAAAGTTCTCTAGGAAATGCCTCCGCCGTGCCCTCATTTATCCATTAATACCCTGTAATTAACGATCTTTCATTTACCTTGGTTAGAAGAAATCAATACCACAGGTTTCACTTAATTAGACAAATGTTCTTTCTCTTAATCCCTTGGTGACTTATAGGATTTGTGTGTGTGCTTTTTTAAAGTGTTCCATGCTTTTAATGAATAAGCCATGAATGTAACAGGCCACAAATTCCCTAAATCTACCTTTTTTTGTTGGTGTGGATTATTTTGTGTGCAAGACCTAACTGCTGACCCCTCCTATTGTGTACTCCTTCAAAAGAGAGGGCGGTTTGGGTAGCATAATTTCCATTGCAAAAGGAATGATTCAGCATACCTCATTGTGCCACTGTGAGGCACTCAGCCATTTGCTAACACCTGCCGTTTGCTAAGTCCTGGCTGCTGCCTCAAAGTTCCTTATTGCATTGGATGAACACATTTTAGCTTCAGAACTTTATTGAGAGAACTATTATGCTGAGATTTACTGAAGTGGATGCAGTCTTCCGGAATCTAATTGGTAACCCATATCATTCCAAATGATGACATTCATGGAAGATATTATTTAACTCATGAAACATTGAACAGTTGGTGATGTTGTGTTATATAATGTTAAAAATAGATAACACATACTAAAGATTAAAATATATTCAACAGTACTAAAGGTACTCTTACATATACAGTGGGGAGAACAAGTATTTGATACACTGCTGATTTTGCAGGTTTTCCTACTTACAAAGCATGTAGAGGTCTGTAATTTTTAACATAGGTACACTTCAACTGTGAGAGACTGAATCTAAAACAAAAATACAGAAAATCACATTGTATGATTTTTAAATAATTAATTAGCATTTTATTGCATGACATAAGTATTTGATCACCTACCAAACAGTAAGAATTCCGGCTCTCACAGACCTGTTAATTTTTCTTTAAGAAGCCCTCCTGTTCTCCACTCATTACCTGTATTAACTGCACCTGTTTGAACTTGTTACCTGTATAAAAGACACCTGTCCACACACTCAATCAAACAGACTCCAACCTCTCCACAATGGCCAAGACCAGAGAGCTGTGTAAGGACATCAGGGATAAAATTGTAGACCTGCACAAGGCTGGAATGGGCTACAGGACAATAGGCAAGCAGCTTGGTGAGAAGGCAACAACTGTTGGCGCAATTATTAGAAAATGGAAGAAGTTCAAGATGACGGTCAATCTCCCTCGGTCTGGGGCACCATGCAAGATCTCACCTCGTGGGGCATCAATGATCATGAGGAAGGTGAGGGATCAGCCCAGAACTACACGGCAGGACCTGGTCAATGACCTGAAGAGAGCTGGGACCACAGTCTCAAAGAAAACCATTAGTAACACACTACGCCGTCATGGATTAAAATCTTGCAGCGCACGCAAGGTCCCCCTGCTCAAGCCAGCGCATGTCCAGTCCCGTCTGAAGTTTGCCAATGACCATCTGGATGATCCAGAGGAGGAATGGGAGAAGGTCATGTGGTCTGATGAGACAAAAATAGAGCTTTTTGGTCTAAACTCCACTCGCCGTGTTTGGAGGAAGAAGAAGGATGAGTACAACCCCAAGAACACCATCCCAACCGTGAAGCATGGAGGTGGAAACATCATTCTTTGGGGATGCTTTTCTGCAAAGGGGACAGGACGACTGCACCGTATTGAGGGGAGGATGGATGGGGCCATGTATCGCGAGATCTTGGCCAACAACCTCCTTCCCTCAGTAAGAGTATTGAAGATGAGTCGTGGCTGGGTCTTCCAGCATGACAACGACCCGAAACACACAGCCAGGGCAACTAAGGAGTGGCTCCGTAAGAAGCATCTCAAGGTCCTGGAGTGGCCTAGCCAGTCTCCAGACCTGAACCCAATAGAAAATCTTTGGAGGGAGCTGAAAGTCCGTATTGCCCAGCGACAGCCCCGAAACCTGAAGGATCTGGAGAAGGTCTGTATGGAGGAGTGGGCCAAAATCCATGCTGCAGTGTGTGCAAACCTGGTCAAGAACTACAGGAAACGTATGATCTCTGTAATTGCAAACAAAGGTTTCTGTACCAAATATTAAGTTCTGCTTTTCTGATGTATCAAATACTTATGTCATGCAATAAAATGCAAATTAATTACTTAAAAATCATACAATGTGATTTTCTGGATTTTTGTTTTAGATTCCGTCACTCACAGTTGAAGAGTACCTATGATAAAAATTACAGACTTCTACATGCGTTGTAAGTGGGAAAACCTGCAAAATCAACAGTGTATCAAATACTTGTTCTCCCCACTGTACCTCTCATTGGTGAACAAAATACTCCAGCCATATCCAATAAGAAGTTGTAAAGTATTGCTTCTGATAGTTAGTATATTCCTGACAGGAGAAGGGGAGAGGTTGTAAAGTATTGTTTCTGATAGTTAGTATATTCCTGACAGGAGAAGGGGAGAGGTTGTAAAGTATTGCTTCTGATAGTTAGTATATTCCTGACAGGAGAAGGGGAGAGGTTGTAAAGTATTGTTTCTGATAGTTAGTATATTCCTGACAGGAGAAGGGGAGAGGTTGTAAAGTATTGTTTCTGATAGTTAGTATATTCCTGACAGGAGAAGGGGAGAGGTTGTCACTTGTTTTCAACCAGGAAGATGGCCTCTGATCTTTTGAGCTCTTTCCTAACATTTACATGCTTTTTCTCGAAGCTCAAAAAGTCAGTCTCAAAGGTTTCAATTAGAAAAGTCTGAAGCATCGTAGTGTATTCACTTTAATAGTAGAGACTGATCTCCTGAGTGTTGAAGAAGGGCATTTCTAGAAGTGTTGCCTCTAACTAATTGGCGTCCTTTCAGCTTTAGCCAAAAAGAGCACAGAGGAAAATGAAGAATCCTCTTATTGTGGGTTGGAATTGTTAGCCAAGTGTGGAATTCAAATGTATATTTTGTCAGTTCAGGATACAAGCCTCTAATATTCCACAAACGTAGGAATAGTATCACATACTTAACTCAGGGAAAGGAGCAGGGCTTTTGCAGAGCTCTCTGACCTCTTCTGACTTCATTATTTCTCTCTGTATGTACACAGGAGAGACTGTTAAGCCATGCAAAGATCCCTTGGGAGTTTGTTGAAGTTTTGTAACCAAGGAAAGGAAAGCATTTCTAAAAGTTGCTACAATGAGATGAAAAGGGCTGTTCACCTATGTTTCAAGGACACTATTGGTGAATAACATAACCTCAGAGGACCTGGGCACATCGATATGTCAATCATCTATCCCACTCCAGAGAACCTCTACTGTCAACAAGACAATACTACAGAGATGTGCTGTAAGTACGTGTAGAGAAGTGTATCCCCAACTGATCTACAACTACAGTGATGTTTATCTGACTGCACAGCACAGGCAGTCCAGGTGAATAGCAATGTAGGGAAAACCTTTCCTATTTCACCTCTGATGTAAATCACATTCAGGCATATTACAATTTTAATTTATCATCATCATAGCTACAGTGCCAAAAAGTGGAATGCTTTAACAATCAGGAAAAGTTTGGCAAATTACAGACTATTCCATTCAGATTAATGCAATATTATATTACTGTATCATGTTCAATTGTGTTTATACAGTGCCTTCAGAAAGTATTCACACCCCTTGACTTTTTGTGTCAAGTGAGATTAAATTGGATTTAATTGTAATTTTTTTGTCAACGATCTACACAAAATACTCTGTAATGTAAAAGTGGAAGAAAAATTTGAACATTTGTCAAATAAAGTAATGAAAAATAAAACACTATTATATCTTGATTAGATAAGTATTCAACCACCATATGTTTTTCACCAATATGGAGAGTGGTAATCAGGCTGGGTTTCTGTATAGCACTTTGTGACATTGGCTGATGTAAAAAGGACTTTATAAATTAATTTGATAGAAAATGTGATAATGTGTTGTAGTTGATTTGCCCCAAAAATAACACTTTGTATTCAGGACAAAATGTTAATTGCTTTACCACATTTTTTGCAATATTGCTTTAGTGCATTGTTGCAAAAAGGATGCATGTTTGGGAGCATTTTTATTCTGTACAGGCTTCCTTCTTTTCGCTTTGTCAATTTAGTTAGTATTGTGGAGTATACAATGTTGTTGATCCATCCTCAGTGTTGTCCTATTACAGCCATTTAACTCTGTAAATGTCACCATTGGACTCATGGTGAAATCACTGAGCGGTTTCCTTCATCTCCGGCAACTGAGTTAGGAAGGACGCCTGTAGTGACTGGGTGTATTGATACACCATCCAAAGTGTAATTAATAACATTACCATGCTCAAAGGGATAGTCAATATCTGCTTTTTTACTTTACCCATCTACCAACAGGTGGCCTTCTTTGCCAGGCATTGGAAAACCTCCCTGGTCTTTGTGGTTGAATCTGTGTCAGAAATTCACTGCTCGGCTGAGGGACCTTATAGATAATTGTATGTGTGGGGTACAGAGATGAGGTAGTCATTCAAATATGCATTCATGTTAAACACTATTATTGTACACAGAGTCCATGTAACTTATTATGTGATCTGATTTAGGCTTGCCATAACAAAGGAATTGAATACTTATTGACATTTCAGCTTTTCATTCTTAATCAATTTGTAAAAATGTCATAAACATATTTCCACTTTGACATTATGGGGTATTGTGTGTAGGCCAGTGGGAAAAAAAATCTAAATTTAATCAATTTAAAATGCAGGCTGTAACACAACAAAATGTGGAAAAAGTCAAGGGGTGTGAATACTTTCTGAAGGCACTGTATATACGTATAAAAAAGCTCAGAAAGACAATTAATTACTTTCCCTGTGCTGACAGTATTCATTTATCTTAGTAATTAAATGGATGTTCATTTAAGTGGATCATACAAACATTATTTTTGTTATACAGTTGCTTTAATAATTTCACGCTATGTAATGTAATGACTTTCATGGCCAAAATGTAAATGTGAATATTGAACTGAACTATTGAGCTTGAAGTTACTGTGTGTCTGGTTCAACCATAAAGGATAGGGTCATGTTGAGGAGCATCCACTGAGATAGCCTTCAAAGTATAAATGTTCAGCTGCATGATGGAATGTATTAATATCCAGTATGGTGGAATGGGAATATGTCTATTTAAAAGGAGTACTTCACAATGGGGAAATCAGTCAACCTCACAAGAGATCCTCTGTTAAATAGAGGGATCAGCTTTCTGTGGACTTCAGTTGATGGGGACTGCATTGGTTTTAAATTGCTATATGCAGCACATGATGGAGGCTATTAGACTGGTAAATAGGACTCACGCTAATGTTCAATCAGAAATCCCCCCATGCAAGTCTATTCAACCTCCATCCCCCTCTCAGCATCTGCCTTCAATCAATATCTGTGGAATAATGTATTTAATGGAACTGGAACTGTTATAAGTGCATCTACACAGCCAAATTGATGGACTCAATTCAAAGGCTTGCTAACTACGGGAATTTACTGCATTCCACATGAAACAGCAGTGGCAAAATAGAGAATGGAGCGGCAGTGCCAGAGACTTCCCATGGAGCAATAAAACCACATGGGCAGAACTGAAGACTGATGATAAAAAATGAATCGATGGGAGGGACTTCACATGTTTTCTGCCATCCTATTGACATATTATTTCATGGATCGCAGCATACAAACTGTGGCTCGCTTACACAGAGCCTGGAATTACTGCAACTTCCCATTCTTTAATATGTTATTTTGAATAGTATGAGGCTTTTTGTCAGGAAGTGGGGGCATGGGGATACTCCAATCTGACTTACTGCAAGTGCCAAAAGTAGGCAGGCAGAGAGGGAGAGGCACATAATCTAAGTCATTATCAGACATAAACGGACAGAATGTGCAACCATCTCAAACGAACAAAGTGATTTCACAGATCGCTGATGCCTTTTTTTGAAAACGGCAAATGAACGGCTGCACTATATATTTTTTCCTCCTCTGCTGTGTAAGTTCACCTGAGTGCAGTTACAGTGGAGTACAATGGCCTCCAATCATGGTGTTGGAATCGTTGTGAGCCCTGAAAATAGAGTGACAGTAATATGGATGAAGAAATTCATTTGTGTTTAGTTGTGTGATCCTGTTAATTGAGCAGTTCTTTTCTTATTGATTAATTCACTCATTTTGACGACTGGTCGAGTGGTCGTCAGCTGATGTTGAGGGATGTTGGTCAGGAAATGAATTAAAGCAACAGTAATGTGTCATTTATCAAACTGGTCAATGCAAATATGGTCATAAGTCTTGAATTGTATGAATGTTCATACTATGTGTGTATTCCAATTACGTGTTAGGGACTAAAATACTGCTAAAAACAAATCGTATCATGTTAATGTTGTATTTTGTTCCATTTTGACAGTGCTTTGTAAGAGAGAAATCTCCCACAACAAAATACCAGGTCCTTCATCGCCTGGGCGCTGACCTGCTTGTCTAATCCAGTCCTGGTTTATTCATGAAGAAATGAAGAAACAAACCTTCAACACCAGTCTGCATTATATTAAAACATGTTGTAACAAACCGTCAACACCAGCCTGGATTATATTAAAACATGTTGTATATGGGGTATAGTTTCTCAATATCCTCTCTCACACCTCCCAGTACAATGGCAAGTTCTTATCCATATGATTATGTAATTACATACATGCCTGCCAATAACTACAAATCGAATTCATCTATATCACATCTAACCAGATTAGAATATTAAATTAGCAGAGAACGGAACCCCAGTGAAATTAAATTCGGTAAACGTACTGGTGTCACCTTATTTTTGAAGTTACAAAAAGTATTCCTGATCATCACTAAATAGGGTCAGTGGATGACATCTTGACCTTTACATGTTTTAATATGCATACTTCAAATGATGTTTACTATGGCAACTGATGTTTATCAGTCAGTTACCATAGCTTCATTCAATTTATAAATGTTTATACTTTGCTATTTGTTTTATATTTTTGCAGTTGCTCCGTTTATTCTAAGATCTGGCTCTGAACCTATGCCTAATTTCTCTTTCATCTGGAATATGTCTCACTGCCTTCCTGTCAAATTGTCAGATACTTTGAACTCTTTGCTGTATGAAGTGGACTTCAGCTTCATCTGTTGCCTTAATGATGGATGAGAAGATGAAATGCCACAATGTTGTACTTTCCTTTTACCTAATAACAGCATCTAACTATATATGGCTATTCTATTGTCATTCAACTCAATGGAAATACATAATAGCCCATGCCGAGCTCATATCCATGTGGTTCGAAGGTAATGAAGACGTAACAAAGGCAACAGAAAACATTTCACATTTGAATGAAATAGACAGTGATAAGTTGGTATTTTCTCAGGGGAAAATGGACTCTCCCTTTACAAAGAATCCTCTGTGGATTTTGGCAGAATGCTGATTAATTCTATAAAAAAAAACCTTGTTGTGAAGAAGATCAGACTCCAAGGTTGAGAAATGACTCTTTAATCTTCTTTCTTCACTTCCTTTGAGAAAAAAAAACAAAGACGTGATCGTCTTAATCAGAAGTCCAGTGAATATGGGGATCTTTCTGTGCCACCAGATACAGCTCTACTCACTAGACAGCAATACATCCACTACTTCCTGTTGCTGAATCAAAATAAAGACAGGGAAATGTCACACTGCCTCAAAGAACTTCTTAGAAGTAAGACAATTGTCTCTTTGTCTTGTGACAGGTGGTGTCAATCCTACGCCACGCTATCTCTTGGACTGATGGGGTCATTCTATCTGAGGAACACAATGCATATAACAACTTGGATTGTCTACTCAACCTCACGAAAAGACAGGGCTGTACATGAGACATGAGCACATTCCATCCTCATTCATCAAATGAATGTTGTCACATTGACTGAGAGGGCAAATAGTATATGTAATTCCAACGAAAGAAGTTATTTTGTTTGTCTACATTCTTTACTGGAAATGATTGGATTAGCCTTACATATTTCATCTTCAGCATGCTCAAAGTCCACCACAATTATTAATGTTGAACAGACAGGGGAGAAACGTAAGCCACCATGCCTCAGTCATCGAAGACACCCATATCACCATATTCACACCAGTTACAGCTACAGAGCTGGGGGTCCTGCTAAGCTTCACACTAAACGGAAGACAAAAAAGGTTTAGCTGTCACGACAATTAGAAGGAGACTGAGCTGAGTTGAGCTTGATTGCTTGAAGTTATTAGCTAACGGTAATTAAGTTTGCATTATTCTCTCCCGACCCCAATATGGCTTCCTCTGTCCTCTGTCACTGCAGACAGGATGTATAGAACTCTGGCTGCCAGAGATACATAGGAGCTGACCCTTTTCTCCCTGGGATAAGATGAGGAACAATGTGTCAGAGAGGAGGGTCTGAATGAGATTGTGATTTAGAAGCAGGCAATGAAAAAAAAATTACTTCAACTGAAAAAGTCTAAGATATGTTCAAGTTTAAGGTGGTGAAGAATATGAAAAGATGACTTTAAGTTCACATCCTGCACTTGTGACGTGCCAAACTATGTCACCACACAATGATGCGTGGTGAACCAATTTGTTTTTGTATTGTCATGTACCTTCAATCAAATGACGTGTGATGTGTGTACATGATTGTGTGCATGTGTGTTTTGTTTAAACCATTGTGTACATAATTCATCCTGGTACTACGTGGGAAATAAGGGCTTTGATGTGCACCGTTAATGTCCCAACCTACAAATAGCATACAGCATTTTGGAACATGTGAAACTACAGCAGATTGGTATTTTGCTTCATATACTTTCCAAATAAGTATATCAAATTTCAACGGAAACATGGGGAAAACATGCCAATCACAAACTCACATGGCATTATCAAATGTAATTAGCTTATTTTCAACATGTTCCATACTCTGTGTGTTTTTCCTGGTGATGTTGCTATGTCTGTTCTCTCCCATCCTGAATCACTTAAAACAAAAGCAGTGCATCATGTTCTCAAGGACATTGGGTTTCTGAGAAACAACACTTGTCTGCAGGCTTCATTACATCAGGCATCTCCAAGGTCTCTTCTCCTTCCCCCAAGCAGCTGTTTACAGAGGTTGGAGAGAGTACTCTGTGCTCTTACATTGGGAAGACACACAGGGACTCAGGCTGGAGAGGCTTACCAATCACTGGGAGATGACAGCCTCAGGTAGAGCAGAGCAGAGCTGTGCAGCTGAAGAGCAGAGGGACTCAGTGCCCAGAACATACTAATGCAATGCTCTGCTATGTCTGCCTCTCCATTGGACACAAAGGTGCCATGTCAATATCATTTGACAATAGTATGTGAGCTTTATGGTGCATTCATTATGTTAGTATAAAAATTCCATTAATGCGATGGGATTATTGGTAATACTTGTAATATTCATATACAGTACAATTTATGTGAATTCTAGGTGCAGTCAGGAAGTATATGCTGTTGTGTTAAAATTATTCACATACGGCCGAGTGAGTGACAGCTTTTTATATTGCACATTTCCAATACATGTGTATCTAATGAATGCACGTACAGTTGTGCACTGTAATTTGGATTTGCTTAGTGACCCTTGTCATAACTCCAGTGTTAATCACAGACTAATGTGAAGCTTTGAAGTCTCCCAGATGGTGTTCTGTGTCATTATTCATGTTGACTGTTAGGGCTCCGTGACCTGTAGCTAATGCTCCAACCTGGGCTGGGCTGAATGTCAATAATAATAAACCTGGTCATCATTGCTTTTGAAACTTAAAAGGGTCTCACGGTTTCAGAACACAAAGCTGACTGACACCCCCTCCCAAAATAATGAAGTCTAATTTCCCTGCCTCTCACTTTAATATAAACATGACACCAAAGGTACAAGCATGGTATATACAGTCATGTGAAAAAGTAAGTACACCCCCTGGAAAGTAATTTTTTTTAGTTTTTACATATTTTGACAGATACAGTTGGGAGAACAAGTATTTGATACACTGCCGATTTTGCAGGTTTTCCTACTTACAAAGCATGTAGAGGTCTGTAATGTTTAACATAGGTACACTTCAACTGTGAGAGACGGAATCTAAAAATCCAGAAAATCACATTGTATGATTTTTAAATAATTAATTTGCATTTTATTGCATGACATAAGTATTTGATCACCTACCAACCAGTAAGAATTCCGTCTCTCACAGACTCTGTCAATCACCGCATTCTTATTGGCAGACTCAACAGCCTTGGTTTCTCAAGTGACTGCCTTGCTTGGTTCTCTAACTACTTTGCAGACAGAGTTCAGTGTGTCAAATCGGAGGGCCTATTGTCCGATCCTCTGGCAGTCTCTATGGGGGTGCCACAGGGTTCAATTCTTGGGCCAACCCTTTTCTCTATATATATCAACGATGTTGCTCTCGCTGCTGGTGACTCTCTCATCCGTCTCTACGCAGATGACACCATTCTGTATACAACTGGACCCTCTTTGGATACTGTGTTTACTAACCTTCAATCAAGCTTCAATGCCATACAACACTCCTTCTGTGGCCTACAACTGCTCTTAAACGCTAGTAAAACTAAGTGCATGCTTTTCTATCGAACAATGCCAGCACCCGCCCACCGGACTATCATCACTACTCTCGACGGATCCGAATTAGAATACGTGGACACCTACAAATACCTAGGCATCTGGTTAGACTATAAACTCAACTTCCAGACTCACATCAACCATCTCCAATCCAAAATTAAATCCAGAATTGGCTTCCTATTTCGCAACAGAGCCTCCTTCACTCATGCTGCCAAACATGCCCTTGTAAAACTGACTATCCTACCGATCCTTGATTTTGGCGATGTCATTTACAAACTAGCCTCCAACACTCTACTTAGCAAATTGGATGTAGTCTATCATAGTGCCATCCGTTTTGTCACCAAAGCCCCTTACACTACCCACCACTGCGACCTGTATGCTCTCGTTGGCTGGCCTTCACTATACATTCGTCGCCAAACCCACTGGCTCCAGGTCATCTATAAGTCTTTATTAGGTAAATCCCCGCCCTATCTCAGCTCACTGGTCACCATAGCAACACCCACCCGTAGCATGCGCTCCAGCAGGTATATCTCACTGGTCACCCCCAAAGCCAACACCTCCTTTGGCCGCCATTCCTTCCAGTTCGCTGCTGCCAATGACTGGAACGAATTGCAAAAATCATTGAAGCTAGAGGTTCCTATCTCCCTCAATACCTTTAAGCATCAGCTGTCAAAGCTGCTTATCGATCGCTGCACCTGTATATAGCCCTTCTGTAAATAGCCCACACTACTACCTCATCCCCATATTTATTTTTGTTTATTTTTCACTAATCTTGCACTCCAGTATCTCTATTTGCACATCATAATTTGCACATCCTTCATTCCTGTGTTAATGATGATAATTCTGTAATTTATTTCTACTCTATAGTCTATTTATTGTCCTACCTCCCAACCTTACTGCATTTTTGCACTACATTTTGCACTCTGTTTATAGATTTTCTATTGTGTTTTTTGACTGTTTGTTTAATGTGTAACTCTGTGTTGTTATTTGTCGCACTGCTTTGCTTTGTCTTGGCCAGGTCGCAGTTGCAAATGAGAACTTGTTCTCAACTGACCTACCTGGTTAAATAAAGGTGAAATAAAAAAAATAAAAACATGTTTCTTTAAGAAGCCCTCCTGTTCTCCACTCATTACCTGTATTAACTGCACCTGTTTGAACTCGTTACCTGTATAAAAGACACCTGTCCACACACTCAATCAAGCAGACTCCAACCTCTCCACAATGGCCAAGACCAGAGAGCTGTGTAAGGACATCAGGGATAAAATTGTAGACCTGCACAAGGCTGGGATGGGCTACAGGACAATAGGCAAGCAGCTTGGTGAGAAGGCAACAACTGTTGGTGCAATTATTAGAAATTGGAAGAAGTTCAAGATGACGGTCAATCTCCCTCGGTCTGGGGCACCATGCAAGATCTCACCTCGTGGGGCATCAATGATCATGAGGAAGGTGAGGGATCAGCCCAGAACTACACGGCAGGACCTGGTCAATGACCTGAAGAGAGCTGGGACCACAGTCTCAAAGAAAACCATTAGTAACACACTACGCCGTCATGGATTATGGAGGAGTGGGCCAAAATCCCTGCTGCAGTGTGTGCAAACCTGGTCAAGAACTACAGGAAACGTATGATCTCTGTAATTGCAAACAAAGGTTTCTGTACCAAATATTAAGTTCTGCTTTTCTGATGTATCAAATGCTTATGTCATGCAATAAATTGCAAATTAATTACTTAAAAATCATACAATGTGATTTTCTGGATTTTTGATGTAATTAGAAAGTGCTCTGATGCACTTTGGGGAGTCTTGCCCTCCTAATGCACTCTGGGTAGGCCCTGCAGCTGTAAGAAGAAGACACCATTGGGTCAAGGACCATACTTGAAGACATAAATCCAACATTTTTCATTGCTTCTGACTGTTCACATGCTGTTCCTATTGTTTTGAATAGTTTCTCAGCTCCAGTCCGAGTCAAAATAGCTTTCCCCTAGCAATCGTGACACTGGTAAGCCCTGCTTTTAGAGGTCTGACACAGAATAAATGCCACTTTCACTGACACACATTGACTAGGGAAAATCAACCCCTCACTGGTGGAAATTCCAAACAGCCCACAAACACACACTCATACATGCACACATAGAGTTGAAGTTGGAGGTTTACATACACTTAGGTTGAACTCATTAAAACTCATTTTTCAACCACTCCACCGATTTCATGTTAACAAACTATAGTTTTGCATGACACAAGTAATTCCTCCAACAATTGTTTACAGACAGATTACTATAATTCACTATATCCCAATTCCAGTGGGTCAGAAGTTTACATACACTAAGTTGACTGTGCCTTTAAACAGCTTGGAAAATTCCAGAAAATGATATCATGGCTTTAGAAGCTTCTGATAGGCTAAATGTATTTCAAGGCCTACCTTCAAACTCAGTGCCTCTTTGCTCGACATCATGGGAAAATCAAAAGAAATCATGGCTTTAGAAGCTTAATTGACATAAAAGAAATCAGCCAAGTCCTCAGAAAAAAAATTGTAGACCTCCACAAGTCTCCACAAGTCTCCAAACGCCTGAAGGTACTACGTTCAGTGCCTCTTTGCTGAACATCATGGGAAAATCAAAAGAAATCAGCCAAGACCTCAGAAAACACATTTTAGACCTCCACAAGTCTGGTTCATCCTTGGGAGCAATTTTCAAATGCCTGAAGGTACCACGTTCATCTGTACAAACAATAGTACGCAAGTATAAACACCATGGGACCATACAGCCGGCATACCGCTCAGAAAGGAGACGCGTTCTGTCTCCTAGAGATTAACGTAATTTGGTGCGAAAAGTGCAAATCAATCCCAGAACAACAGCAAAGGACCTTGTGAAGATGCTGGAGGAAACAGGTACAAAAGTATCTATATCCACAGTAAAACGAGTCCTATATCGAAATAACCTGAAAGGCTGCTCAGCAAGGAAGAAGCCACTGCTCCAAAACCGCCATAAAAAAGCCAGAATACGGTTTGCAACTGCACATGGGGACAAAGATCATACTTTTTGGAGAAATGTCCTCTGGTCTGATGAAACAAAAATAGAACTGTTTGGCCATAATGACCATCGTTATGTTTGGAGGTAAAAGGGGGACGCTTGCAAGCCGAAGAACACCATCCCATCCGTGAATCACGGGGGTGGCAGCATCATGTTGTGGGGGTGCTTTGCTGCAGGAGGGACTGGTGCACTTCACAAAATAGATGACATCATGAGGAAGGAAAATTATATGGATAGATTGAAGCAACGTCTCAAGACATCAGTCAGGAAGTTGAAGCTTGGTTGCAAATGGGTCTTCCAAAATGACCCCAAGCACACTTCCAAAGTTTTGGCAAAATGGCTTAAGGACAACAAAGTCAAGGTATTGGAGTGGTCATCACAAAGACCTGACCTCAATCCTATAGAACATTTGTGGGCAGAACTAAAAAAACGTGTGCGAGCAAGGAGGCCTACAAAAAAGCTGAAATAAATAATTCTCTCTACTATTATTCTGACATTTCACATTCTTAAAATAAAGTGGTGTTCCTAACTGACCTAAGACAGGGAATTTTTACTAGGATTAAATGTGAGTTAAAATTTATTTGTAAACTTCCGACATCAACTGTACCTACACTCACACAGTAAAGTGAAGGTGACAGTGAGGGCCAGTCCCTTAATCTCTGCCCAGCTAACCCATAACGTTCTGAGAACCATTTGTTTCTTAGAGCTTGCTGAGAGTGTGGTTGTCCTATGGTTATTTGCATACAACCTTCCCACAATTTTCTGGGAATGGTTTCTTAGAGCTTGCTGAGAGTGTGGTTGTCCTATGGTTATTTGCATACAACCTTCCCACAATTTTCTGGGAATGGTGCAGGATAGTTGCTTGGCTTTGGAAAATTCTCAGCACTTTTAAGGACATTTTTTTTCTTGGTATTTCATTACTTTAACAGAACATTTCCTAAAATTCAAACATAGTGGTTAAGTTTTATTTGAATGTTGGTAATGTTCTAGGAAGGTTCTCCAACAGGTTTGACATTGGGATTGTTCTCAAATAGTTAATAGAACATTAAATAACAACATTCTTTTGTGGGAATTTCAGTACTTCAGAATAACATTTCCCACAGGTTTCCTTGTGGTTCTATTCAAAGTCATGTTCTCAAGTTGTTGAAAGAATGTTAAGAAACAACATTGTTTTGTGGGAATTTCAGTACTTCAGCAGAACGTTTACTACAGGTTTCTTACGGTTATATTTAAAAACTTGTTCTCAAATTGTTCCGTAAAAAACACAAGAAAAGGTTATTAACATTCAGAGAACGTTCTAAGAATGTTATTTAAAAAACATACATTCTGTTCTCAGCATCAACAAAAGTCTCTCTATATCATCTATCTTGTTATGTGTGTTCAGGTGTGTTGGCCACACTTGATCGTAATGAGTGCTTGTTTCCTTTGAAATGGGGTATTTTTTATGGATTAAAATGAACAGCTTTGTATGCGCAAAAAATAAACATGCATGCTACCTCCAACCTGGTGGCACAGTGGACAATTCCATGGATAGAGAACAGATTTTAGGTTTGAATCTCACGGATGCCCTCTCACTATAAAAAAAAATGTATGTTTACATAATTAATGCCTTAGGAAATTATTTTCCATGTGACCTATAGTATCTGTGCTTGGAGTTTAAAAAAAGTGAATTATTAAAAGCTTGATTGAAACATTCAGTGAACGTTTTAAGGAAGTTATTCAAAAACCTGCAAATAAGCTATAATTTCAGTTCTCAAAGCACTAATAAAACCTCCCGGGAAATTTTCAACGAACCAGAGTAAAACGTTCTCAGATCTCCCTGGAACCTAAAAATAAAAGTTCCCAGAACAGGGGACATTTTTTACTTCTGTTTTACCAGGCAGGAAACATAAAACATGTGAAACCAAAAACATGCATTGCCACAACTTCCAAGGAACCAAATGTGCTAGCTGGGTGCTTACCCATTTTGTTAATGCTAATGAAACGGTGATCTGGAGGGTCACATTGGGTGAACCAATCCCCTCCACTCTGCTGCAATATGTCACCTTTTATAAGAGAACGTCATAACTTATTGTGCTGCATCAACCATTGTCTTATAATAACTGGAAATGGTTGGCCAAAGCCGAAGAGTAATACCTTTTCCCTTTTCAGAAGTTATCCGAGGGAAAGGTTAAATATCCAATTTCATTTAGTTGGTTATTCTGACAGATGGTGATTTTGCTGAGTGAAATTCATCTTGACATAAAACTGTGTGTGAGCTGCGCTGCAGAAAAAATTAGGGTTTCAGTTGAACAAAGAATTTAGGGCAGAGATATTCATGTTCTCTAAAACATGGAATGAACTCCAGGAAATGTTTGACGATGGGCTAGCTACTGTTAGCCTTTCGCTGCTATCAGATAATGAGTGATGCATTAGTAAAAAAACTTTGAAACATATACATTATAACACAGTATTCATGACCCTTTTGTTAAAAGGGGTATTGTTGTATTTTAGAGACAGGATTATGTTTGACACAGCTGGGTGAAACAGGCTCTAGGATTTGAGAAGTGATTGATATCAGTGAATCTACACTACATACATACTGATACATCTGAGCATCGGCACGTGTGTTCTCAGATGAGGTGGATTATAAAACACAAATCCTCATCTCTTCACGACTGCCTCTTCCTTACTCCATGTATCATAACTGTTGACAGCTCAGCCCTCTATGGATGAGGGAATTTAATTAATATCACAAAGGAGTCAATCTGCCGACTCCACTTCTCCACTGTTGTCTCCAGATATCTCTGCCAATAGTCATGGTTTAAGACCACAATGGTCTGCTCCCACTCTCCTCCCCTTCTACAGTTGAGATTGTAATCTGTCTCTGTGTCCTTTCTTTTTACAGCCATTGTCATTCACGATACATGTGAGGGAGGAATATTTCAGCACATTACGCAAATGTGATTGCTCTTTGACTGATCTGAGGATCAATTATAACATTGAACGACACAAAATAAGGAATCCTTGACTCCGGTAAACTGACGAGGAAGACTGTAACTTCCAATGGTTTTGCAAAAAGTAGACATCAACGAATTAGAGGCCATCTCAGATATGTCACGTCCTTTCAATGTACTGCTCTAATAAAAATTTTATATTTTCTGTATTACTCTCCAGAATTGGTCTAAGAAACCGGCAATACTGCATAATGAATTCAAACGAGAATACAACAATGTAGCACTTTTAACAATCTAACCATAGAACCCAAACTCTCACAGCCCTCTGTGGAGACAAAGGTGTTTATCCTACTCTCAGGCTTGGTAATTCTCCAGGACATTAGGGGAGGTTTTTCTCTACGGGGTGCACTAGATAAGTAGCCTTGCCATAGCTTCTTGTCATGGGGGTAAGTGTGAGTGATGACCAGTGAAGCACACCTCCTTGGTGCATCTCCTTCACCCCTGCCACTGTCCTTAATGCTGGTTAGTGCTGCCTGGCACAGGGAGCTGGTGCCCTACTTCAAATGATGTGTTTTTTTTGTACACAGTGCCACATTGTCTTGGTAACGCATAGCCATTCATAGAACTCTCTACATTTGCTCAGTTGTTGCATGTCTGTAATCTATATTATCTCACTGTACCACTGTGTCACAACTCCTCAGTATCTCTGGAGGTCATATTAAAAGACATGGGAATTATCGATATAATTACTGACTAATGTCATTTGATCCAATTAAATGGATTTTATGAGCCGCTGTCATTGATGGCGAAATATACAGTGCTGCTTGAAAGTACGTGAACCCCTTGTGCAATTACAGATTTTTTGTATTTTTGATCTGACATAACAGGTTTATATTTATTTATAATACCATATGTTGGTGTAGAGGAAATCATGTGTGTAGTAAAATAAATTTTTTACTACACACAACCCCAAGTTGCATTGGTTAAATCAAGTAGGTAAGTAGAATCAGGTGGGTAAATAATTAGCTACCAAATGAACCAATCAAAAGAGAGATCGTTAGGAAAGAGTTTGGGCGAGACTCTGATAAATAGAGATAAGAAACCTGGTCAGTTACCCATCCAGGTGAATGCAAAGCACACCATGCCGAGAGGAAAGGAGATCTCAGAGGACAGCAGGACGAGGGTAGTGAGAGCACATCAGTCTGGGGAAGGCTATAAAACCATCTCAAAAAGATTTGAGCTCCATCAGTCCAGACAAATCATTTACAAATGGAGAGCATTTAACGTGACAGCAACTCGGCCTAGAAGTGGACGCCCTTCCAAAATATCCCCAAGAGCCACAAGAACAATAATAAATCAGGTAAAAGCCAACCCAAACATAACATCTAGAGATTTGCAGACCTCCCTTACTGCATCTCAGGTAACTGCATGCTTCAACAATAAGAAGAACACTGAATCTAAATGCCATTCATGGGAGGATTGCTTTGCCAGATGCTTTGGCAGGACCTGAAGCGGGCAGTTCATGCCAGACACCCCTCAAACCTCAATCAAATGGTAAAGTTCTGTAAGGAGGAGTTATCGCTGATAATGGAGGAGCCACAAGCTATAGACTGAAGGGTTTCACATATTTTTGCACACATCAAATCTGAGTTTCTGTTAAATAAACCACTTTTGTTAAAAACATTTTTTAAATATATTTATTTTTTTGTTTCTGTCATTTACTTGGAATTTCTTTATTAATCGTTGGGGTTTTATGTTTATTTTAATATTGTATTGCTAAATAATGACCAGCACTGTAGGGTTCACATGCTTCCAAGCAGCACTGTAGGGTTCACATGCTGCCAAGCAGCACTGTAGGGTTCACATGCTTCCAAGCAGCACTGTAGGGTTCACATGCTTCCAAGCAGCACTGTAGGGCATAGATTTCTGTTCATTCATTGCTCATGGTTATTCTGGGTGTCTGTTATGATGGACTTGTCTTTGAAGACGTAAAGTCTGGGTAAATAGCACACAGAGAAGGATTTTTTCACAACATGAGCACACATGGGTTACACACATGGGTTACAACTCCTGTAAAGATCACCTGAGACCTGTTTCAGACCCCCCCCTTTCTCTCTCACACATTGTCACTCTACTGCTGGACTGAGTGCCTGTCAAGCATGTGACAGTAAAATCAAATATATAAGATTACTGTAAATCACCCAGACTTGGAAATGGCTGCTGTAGGTTATGACTCATTAAACTCTTAAGACATCTCCCTCTTTAAGACTTTAGATAATAAAGACCAGACCAACAGTTTGAACTATATTTCTCTTACCTATTAGATTAAATGCGCAATAGAATTTTGGGGAAATTTTTCAACATAGCGTAATAATGTGACAGCTTTTCAAAAGTGAGATCACTGAGTTCTATGGTCAGTAAAACCAGGATATTAAATATTATAACATGTCAGCACAATATGGTCGTAATTTAACCTTACTGGGCTTTTCATAAAAAGGCTGATGTAATTGCAGCAAAGCAAAAATGAAATTCTACAGTTTACTTGAAATCGTGTCAAGTTAGATGTTTCACACACGCTGTCCTCCTGAGTCCTGCTAGATGATAGCTGGTATTGCCATATACTGTAAGTCTTATTTGGGGAATGATTAACACCTTCACCCCTGCACAAGAAAAGGCTATCAACAACATCACAAATCATTGACCAATATCAAGTCCACACTACAAAAGCATATCTGAAAGTTTTTGGGAGGCCATCAGTAACACCAGTGGTGGAAAAACGACCCAGTTGTCATACTTGAGTAAAAGTAAAGATACGTTAATAGAAAATATACTACCTGAGTAAAAGTCTAAAAGCATTTGGTTTTAAATATACTTAAGTATCAAAAGTAAATGTAATTGATAAAAAACTACTTAAGTATCAAATGATTGATGATTTCAAATTCTTTATAATAAGCAAACCAGACGGCACCATTTTCTTGTTTTTTAAATTTGTGGATAGCCAGGGGCACACTCCAACACTCACATATAATTTACAAATGAAGCATTTGTGTTTAGTAAATTCGAGGCGCAGAGCAGTAGTAGATTCATTCCTTTATTGGTTTCCAAAGAGGAAGCAACCACGAACTGACATGCACAAAGCACAGACAAAGATCCACACGTAGGTGGGAAACGCAGGGCAGCTGCCTCCAATTGGGGACAATCACAAAACCACACATAGAGATACCTAGTGGCTGTCACAATGTGGGTGTGGGAATGACCAAGGCTCAGCGCAGTAGTTAGCGTAGTTCGACATGTTTATTTACAGAACAGCGAACTACACGAGAAAACAACAAAAGATACTAAATACACTGTGAAACAGAGTGCAGCTCTCACGGGTGGAAAACACAAACGATGATTCACACAGGTGTAAAAGGGAACACACTAAATAGGATCCCCAATTAGAGACAACGCAATGCAGCTGCCTCTAATTGGGGACCAACATAAATAACCCCATAGAGTCTGCTAGACTACTCACATGAACATAAACCTAACGCTGACAGCGGCATCCCTGCAGTCAAGCCCTGACAGTCACCACCAGACAAACATAGAGATGCCTAGAGGCCTCCCTACAGTCAGGCCCTGACACTTGCTAAGCATTCAAAATGTAACGAGTACTTTTGGGTGTCAGGGAAAATGTATGGAGTAAAAAGTACATTATTTTCTTTAGGAATGTAGTGAAGTAAAATTTAAAGTTGTCAAAAATAAAAAATAGTAAAGTAAAGTACAGATACCAAAAGAAACTACTTAAGTAGTACTTGAAAGTACTTTACACCACTGAGTAACACTGAAACACAGGTACATGTAAATGCTAGTTCTTCGCTGTAAATCACTGTAAAACTAGGAGGTGAGAGAAAGTGTCAGCTCAAAGATCTCTCATTAAGAGAAGCAGACAATCTTCTTGAAGTGTTGGTAAGTGAAGATGTCAACGTGCGACCAACCAGGTACAGCAGGGAGCATGGGGTGCCAGAGCAGAGGTTGGAGCCTCCTCGGACAACAGGTCTGGCACCACACTGTCCACTAATGGATCAGGGGCAAAACGGAGGACATCTTGCAGGGGTAAGGACATCAAACACATAAACTTCCCTGTAAGACCCAGCCCTTCCAGGCTGAGGGAACATATTGTTCCAATTACAGCAAGCCTCATGCACTAGAGTCCCCCCTGACGCATGCATTGGTGTGCTTGGAGTGGGCTCCAGGAAGCTGCATGCTGCTGCGGAGCATTGGGGGAAAACGCACATCCCTATACCAATCAATATTCAGCTTGAACGCAGAGACATCTTTTAGCCCCCTCCGCTTGTGTTTTAAGTTCTGTTCAGAAACCTGGCATCTATAGTCACCAATTCAGGTGATTGGCACCCACTGCCTGAATTTGTAACAAAATCAATTATCCTACAGCATCCTTGAGCACATCAATCTGAGAGAGATGCTTTCCCGACCACCCCCTTCACAGGCGCTGCATGGTTTCAGATTAATCCTTTGACAAAGCAACCCCATATCGGATCTGAGTCCTAGTGGCTACCTGATCCTTTAATTGGCAGCATCAAGTAATGCACAACATGTTAGAAACTAGCAGCATTGGGAATCACATGCATTAATTGCGGGCCGCAGTTGAACCATTTTTCTAATTGATCAACTCCTTTACAGAGCTAGATCCTTCATGGCGGCAACGCCAGGAGGGAGTAGCCTTGTCATTGATGATTCATGTGTCTCTTAGAGGAGAGCCTGTCTCCATTGGCTCTTTTGTTCAGCAGGCCTTGGTGTGAAGGGTTGTATCATCAGCACCTCCGCCCAACTCCTCACTTCTCCCTCTAAATCAGAATTAAAAAAGGTGAGCCCAGTGTTAATAGGTTGCCACAAATGATATAGTGCGTATGTCTGTATGCTCCCCGGGATGGAGGCTGGCTGCACTCCCTGTACACCACCACGACACAGGGAAGATGTATGGCTGTGCTTTAATGAAGGCATGAAAGGAACCTGGACCACAGAGGAAATGTCTCTATCATACAGGTAGCGCAGTAATCATGCCCTGGTGTACGTGATAACCAATGAAAAGTTTGACAACATAGTGAGGCCTGAGGAGGTTGTGGAGGATAGGGAGAGGCTGAGGGAGACTGCTATTGCTGCTGCATGGTGCTGTGAGCTACAGCAACCAACTCCACTAGTATCACTGTCGCAATGGGACTACTGAACGGGAACATTTGGCTCCAGGGATCTCTTTATTAGTCATATGATGAAGACTGTGAGTTATGGTTAAGACTGTGTTATGTTGAGGTTGAGCAGTTGAACAGTCCTATTAAGTATCATTAACTGTGTAAGTAGCAGTAGTAATGGTAATGATTAGCAGTAATTCTTACTGGTAAGCCTGGCGATGCAGTCTTTAATCTTTCAATTTTGTCCAACATTAATTATTTTAATTTTACTAGTCTCAATGCCTGCTCCGTAATTTTCACTGCCTTTCAAAGAGTGACTTTGCCTTTGATAACATTATTTGACATGTTGGAGACAGAATGGAGTCTTGTTTCTTGTTGAGATGTGCTGTCACAGTGGTTTAAAGACAGTGGTCTGTGGCACATACTGAGATGGGCATTGCTGATTCTTCAGATAGGGAAGTTCATACTGTTCAAGTCATGCACTGTAAATCAAATAGTTGTTTTTTCCCTCTTGCCTGTGTCTGGAAGAAAAGACATTGACTACATTGAAAAATAGCTTGAGGGGTATGACTTGAATTATTTTTGTGATTTCACACGGGCTCCTTTCTGCCAGCGGCGGCCCGCCCATTAGGGCGCCCATAAAATAAATATTCTATAATTAATGGATTATGTTTTAAATGCTCATAAGTGCAGGAAATGTGTACTTTCAAAAATATATTGTTAAAACATGCTGATCAGTTGCTTATCACTTTGCCCCTCAGTGACTGCCAGCAGCCGTGGAAGCATAGGCCATGTGAAGAATGCTTGGATTGTTTTGCCAGCTATTTTCTATGAGGGGGAAATGCAGCTTACATTATAACAGGACAAAGTAAATGGACAGTCCTAGGGCACTCAAATGTGCGTCCAGTCTGAATTTCTGGGTCTTTCTGGGTCCTCCACCGATGAGTCTCTCGATCACATCACACGGCTAACTTCCACATGAGACTAGGTCTGCTCTATCAGGTACAGATGGCGTTAAAGAAAAAAGCTAATTGCAAATAACTTGTAAATACATAATCATAACAGTCATGGAAGCCTGGCACCTGATGAACTGGACAGCTACAGTGGGGAGAACAAGTATTTGATACACTGCCGATTTTGCAGGTTTTCCCACTTACAAAGCATGTAGAAGTCTGTAATTTTTATCATAGGTACCCTTCAACTGTGAGTCCAGAATCCAGAAAATCACATTGTATGATTTTTAAGTAACTAATTTGCATTTTATTGCATGACATAAGTATTTGATACATCAGAAAAGCAGAACTTAATATTTGGTACAGAAACCTTTGTTTGCAATTACAGAGATCATACGTTTCCTGTAGTTCTTGACCAGGTTTGCACACACTGCAGCAGGGATTTTGGCCCACTCCTGCATACAGACCTTCTCCAGATCCTTCAGGTTTCGGGGCTGTCGCTGGGCAATACGGACTTTCAGCTCCCTCCAAAGATTTTCTATTGGGTTCAGGTCTGGAGACTGGCTAGGCCACTCCAGGACCTTGAGATGCTTCTTACGGAGCCACTCCTTAGTTGCCCTGGCTGTGTGTTTCGGGTCGTTGTCATGCTGGAAGACCCAGCCACGACCCATCTTCAATGCTCTTATTGAGGGAAGGAGGTTGTTGGCCAAGATCTCACAATACATGGCCCCATCCATCCTCCCCTCAATACGGTGCAGTCGTCCTGTCCCCTTTGCAGAAAAGCATCCCCAAAGAATGATGTTTCCACCTCCATGCTTCATGGTTGGGATGGTGTTCTTGGGGTTGTACTCATCCTTCTTCTTCCTCCAAACACGGCGAGTGGAGTTTAGACCAAAAAGCTCTATTTTTGTCTCATCAGACCACATGACCTTCTCCCATTCCTCCTCTGGATCATCCAGATGGTCATTGGCAAACTTCAGACGGGCCTGGACATGCGCTGGCTTGAGCAGGGGGACCTTGCGTGCGCTGCAGGATTTTAATCCATGACGGCGTAGTGTGTTACTAATGGTTTTCTTTGAGACTGTGGTCCCAGCTCTCTTCAGGTCATTGACCAGGTCCTGCCGTGTAGTTCTGGGCTGATCCCTCACCTTCCTCATGATCATTGATGCCCCACGAGGTGAGATCTTGCATGGTACCCCAGACCGAGGGAGATTGACCGTCATCTTGAACTTCTTCCATTTTCTAATAATTGCGCCAACAGTTGTTGCCTTCTCACCAAGCTGCTTGCCTATTGTCCTGTAGCCCATCCCAGCCTTGTGCAGGTCTACAATTTTATCCCTGATGTCCTTACACAGCTCTCTGATCTTGGCCATTGTGGAGAGGTTGGAGTCTGCTTGATTGAGTGTGTGGACAGGTGTCTTTTATACAGGTAACGAGTTCAAACAGGTGCAGTTAATACAGGTAATGAGTGGAGAACAGGAGGGCTTCTTAAAGAAAAACTAACAGGTCTGTGAGAGCCGGAATTCTTACTGGTTGGTAGGTGATCAAATACTTATGTCATGCAATAAAATGCAAATTAATTATTTAAAAATCATACAATGTGATTTTCTGCAGACCTCTACATGCTTTGTAAGTAGGAGAACCTGCAAAATCGGCAGTCTATCAAATATTTGTTCTCCCCACTGTACATCCAACAAGAATCAAAGGACAGAGGTATACACTAGCTAGAACCTTCTCATTGCGGATCTGGTATGACAAAAAGCATGGCCATTTTGTTCCCCCCCATGTTGTTCATCATTCTACTGGTGACAGGGCGACATGTTGTGTGGACTAAAACAGCATAAAACTGTGTGTATCACAAAGCATCATCAAATTAATTAGGCAGCAACAGTAATTTTGAGAAAGGTTGAGAAATAGTTTGGTCGATTTTTGGGTCAAATTAACCAGTTGTCTACCTTTGATAACAGATAGCTAGCTGGTAGCTCCCATGCCAATTTCAAGTCTTTCTAAACGAATATCTGACTAACTCGGAAATATGGAGTTATTTCAGGATGGAAGTTACATGGCTAGCACATCATGCTTTGTGACATTATGTTAGCTAGCTATCCCCAGTTAGATAATGTTTTCACTTACTGCATCTGCATGCTTGTTGTGACCGCCCTGGTTTCTACTAGTTACCACAGCCACAACGTCAAAATTGGCTATATCGTAAAAATTAATGTAAACTACAGTTAGCTTTTTGGTCTTCATTTAAGGTTAGGCATAAGGTTAGCAGTGTGGTTATTGTTAGGTTTAGGGTTAAACTCACATTGTAGAAGATACATTGTAGAAATAGGTGAGCTTTATGACTTTGTAGCTGTGGTAACTAGTGACGACCATTCTCCCTGGTGCACTCGTTCATTCATGAGCTGGCTGCTCGTTCTGTTCAAAACAGCAGCAGCATGTGCAGCAGTGGTCATTCAGTTTTTGACATGCAAAAGTGAAAAAGGTGTATTTACACTGGTGTTAAAATGCACAGATAGTATTATATATCTTCTCAAAGAAACTTCCGGTAGTTACAACCACCTCGCGCCACGGGTATTCAGCCAATCAGCGGCCGCCGCAGCTTTCTGCTAGTTTATTAGCTTGAAGGTACCTATGCTTTCCACAACATTAGCATCCACATCACAGGACCATCTCAATAAACGTAGAGTCAACTATTAGTCAACTCTCTAAACCCAAATACAAACTATGAAGTCTGGCTAGCTTCAGCATGGAGTATCAGTAAACTGCTGCTGACTCTATCTCCTTCTCCCAATAAAGGATTCATCTGAAAGTTTCAGGGATGGAAAAGTATTATGGGATTTAGAGATGTCTTTCATGGCCAGACAAAGTGAGTCACTAGGGTTTCCCACCTGCATTTTAACTCCTTTGGAAGACAAAGTATACACAACAAGAGTAACCTAGAACGTCAGGTCCTCTTCCATAAAGTACATGAAAATACATTATTGATTGTTATCTTAAGTGTCAATCAAATAAAGGTGTTTCAAGTATTCTTAGGGATGTGACATAGATACACTTAGGATACAAGTAATGTTTAATGAATTACGTTAATACTGTAAACAGTACAGTTAAGTGATAATGCCAGAGAAGATGGTGTTTGGAGGATATATTGGCATGGGTATTGTTAGGCCCGAGACGATATGGACCGGTAAAACATATGGTTTTGCAGATAGATCTAAGGGTTAGAGGAACAGAACATCCAAAGTGTTGTTGTTTTTGGTAAAACGCAGGGGGAAGGAAAGCAAAAGCAATTATTGGTTCCTGATTCATCATTACTGTCCAAATGCAATTTTTCATAACAGGAAATGATCAAAATCTACAATATAGAAGACTAGATTTAAAACAATTTTCATAACACCTTCAGTTTCCAAGGTTACCACAGAGGCCCCTCTATTATTAAGACACCGTTTGCTTTACAGAGAAAAATCCACACATGGTGTAAGACAATTTGTGCCTTTTTACATTTTGGTCTTTACTTTAAAAACATTATCTGCTTTGTTATTTGTTTGTATCATGTTGAGATAGAGGCTTTCAGAACATAATATTCAGAGAACAAGTGAAAACAGAGGATAATCAAAGGATCCTTATGCAAACATCTAACTGTAATATGAAGATCAAAGATCTCATGAAGTCAGAGGGCCTGAGCAAAATCTTTTATGTTCAATGTCATTTCAGTCCCATCTGAGCACTCACTGATCAAGGAAGTAGGGGGTGAGAGATTAAATACATTTGAAATAAATGAGTACTCTGTTTTGTCCCAATGCACGTTAAAGCACCTCTCTCACCAAAGAAAAATAACAAAAGGTGCCTTTATGAAAATGGTTTCAACAATGATCTACTGGCATGACAGGTATATGGTAATGATTTACTGTAATGGCAATAAAAAAGATGCAAATTACGTCCTTAAAGTCGGGAAGCTTCACTGTCAAACAGGCTTAAGTGAGCGGAGTGGCAAGGAGGGGGAGGCTCATCGCTAAGCGAGGATAGAGTAGAAATCATCAAGCTACTCCTTAGATCTCCTAAATCAATAGCAAGCGATGGCATACACTTGTCAGGGTTCTGCACAGCCCTGAACGATGGAAGTGCAACACCTACAGTACTGCACACGGTTCCAACTGAAAGCTAGACTCTCTTCTGACGCTATGTATCCTCCTCTTTCTCCTCTGAAATGACCTGACAGTTGGTGGTGACAGAAACAGAGGCAGGTCACAGGTGCCAGAGAAATTATCAATCTCCTGCTCCCACTGAAAACAAGTGTGAACGTTTACCCTCCCACGAGCGCAGAGAGATTGTACTGGTACTGGAGAGAAGAATAGACTCCTCTTCACAAGCAAAGGTGACTGCTGACCTAGTTAGAGACTGGGCCCAAGTCTCAAGGTCACACTTCCTCCCACACATCCTGAAGGTTTTGTTTGTTCACAAGCTGCCCAAAGACATTCTTATACTCAGGTGAACACAAAGTGTGTTTTTCTATACGTGCTAGGTTCATTCTAAATAGATAACAGCAACACCTACAGACTACTTTGGGTTTCTGTTCTGGTATTCATCTTGAGAAGAATGTACTGCTGTCAAAAGAAGCTCTCAGAATAAAAAAAAAAAAGAGCTTCTATTTATCTGTGCTGATGTCTTATCACCTCAAATAATCAGTTAAATTCTGAATGGGCCCCAGGACAATTAGCTTTCCGACCTCATATTAATCTTATAAATGTGAACATTGTGTTGCTTTCAAAATAGTTGTTTCCAGCTGCTCAGAGTCCTTCAAGATCAGTGTGGTCACAACAATATGTTGGCAACTTATATAAAGAGCATGTTTCTCCACATATGCATGTGACATAGTCAATAAACACAAAAAAAGCTACCTAAACATGATTTTAAAAGCTTTCTTTGGTTTTTGCTTGGGATGACTAGCAGTATGCTGCCACACTACTGCCCTCTTCTGGAAAAGAAGCCTCTTACAGTATGAAATACCCTTTGGAAATTGTGGGAAATTACTATAAATGCTATTATTGTGAAATTTGAGACAAAACCTTGAGGTTCCTTTGAAACATACTGAAATAATCGCACACAATATTTAATACACAGTGTGTCTTATTCCATATTGTTTAGTTGGTGTTCTATATCCTCTTGATTAGCAATTCAAATGCCTTATCATACCCAACATACCAACACAAGGCTAGGGAGAGAATCTGACCGTGTGTCAACATAATCCTCACAGGAAGAGGCTCGTCATTTCAATGAAAGTGACTCTCCACGAACGGGAGTAAATTTGTATCCCTGGTTGAGTGCACATTCCATAATCGAATCATTACTTCATTAATTAAGATATAATAAAGAATATCTAATTGTAACTGCTATCCACAGTCCATTATTCTGATATATGAGGAGAGAGAGACCATCTCATCAATGTCATCAACTTTATTCACATTTTTACTGTCGGCTGGATCATTGTCCTTCTGCTTGCGATGGCTTAAGAGTGCACTGGTGACCCACTTTGTATTTACACAAACAAAACAAATCTGTGGATTCCACGTTACAAAATGTTTTAGTTTGCGCACAGATGTCACATTCTCTTTATTCTCTCTGTGTAAAAAAACGAAGAAATGGAGCCCACTCTTCATCTACACTCAGTTCTCTATATGGGTAACGTCAAAGCCAGCTTAAACTTCCCCTACCCCTCACTACTCACTGTCCCTTGAGGATGTGTCCTGTTGTTAGAATGAGTAGGTGAATCCTGCCACTACTTCCATTTCCCTCACTTCCGGCCTTGCTAGCCAATGCCCACTTTTTCACCACACAGACAGATGTCTAAAAACAGTCATTATATCCAGTGAGACAAGCAGCCACAAAAACATCATGTTCTATCTCTCTATATGTCTTGTTAGAAAATAGAAATACATTCGTCTTTGGCAAAAAGATTGAATACTCTGTTGAATAATCCTATTGACAAGAACTAACCTGCAATACTGCCCCATTGGCTTTCGTGTCATTGGCTTTTTGCATCTCTAACACCATCAGCTACATACAGATGCCCGCCTATATTTGATGATTCAAACCACTGATTCAGGCTGTAGAGAGACATGGGACGAGTGCCCCCTCTGTCTACCCTGAAACAGATGTTTTAGCTCTAATTAAAGGGAAGTAGCAGGTGTCACCTGAGCCCCTACCGTCGGGCCACACCTGGTTGCATTAATTTGATCCAAAGTGGTTTAGACGGACTGCCTGCACTGTGGCGTCTCACATTAGGCCACGGGAACTGAGCACCTGCTTGGATTGAGCTGAGCAACAGCACTACAGCTCTGCTCTACAGTGTGGAGGCATGCCAAACTGGCAGAGGTGTGTCTTCTCAATGACCCCGGGGAGGGTTCAGTCATTTCTGCCACTGCAGCTGAGAAGTGGCAACAGCTGTAAATGAACAAGGTTTTGATGCAGACCTGTGGTCACTTTGAAATAAGGGCTGGATGTACCTAAGATAATTGCCTTGTGTTCGGAAATCGCCCTGAGGCTGAAATACCTGCTTGTTTAAGGCCTTCTCAGGATTTCACAGGATATTTAACTTTATACTTGTAATTTGTTGCATCTTCATGGCATTTACAAATGTCCATTAAGAGTATCCATGAAGTGTAGGAGGAACCCTTAACCTCAAACGGCTTGATGCATGCATAAATTGTCTTTGTGATGCCCAGAGATACTGCAGTGGTCAGTAGTTATATTGACACGGCAGCTAGGGAGTAGAACACAGCCCCCTGGGGTTTGCTTCACTGAGCCATTACATTTTTGTACGGCATGTGCGTTACACAAGCCTAAAGAATTATAAACTATAAACTGGCCAAAAGTTTTCAATATGGCCAGGAACAGACTTATTAATGCTATATTGTGTTGTCTCTTTGACAACCCAATCGGCAAAGTACAATTTGACATTTACATCATCTAGGTATGCTCCCATGTCAGTATGATTGGGTGCTACCTGAGGTAACACTGTGCTTTCTTTTTAGCAAAACAATACATTAATTTCATGAGTCAACAGGCTAAGACTGGCAGCTTGTGTAAAGCTAAACAGTGTTTAATTGGATTCTGATCCATGGTTTTTCATTCCTTTCTTTTCGTTGTCAGAGAACCAGGAGCGTAGTGAGGGTGATTACACCCCTGCGATGGGGCCTTGGTGGTTTAGTGTTGCAGGCCCCTGGGAATGTTCTGTTGACAGTCACGCTCCACGCTGCCCTGATGCCCTGGCTGGCTGGGGTCCTGGCATCCCTCATAATGTCACCAGCAGCGCTTATGCTGCTAATGCTGCTTCTGCTGCTGCAATGGAGAGACAAACCTAGTGTTGCAGGGATTAACCCACAGTGAGTCCCGCAACCGTCTGTAATACTTTCCAGTTCTATGGTGGCAGCTAACACGCTAAAGGGACTGTTTATTACAAAGTAAATGTATGGGATTTGAAATGGGGTGCTATAGTGCTAGTAGCAAGGTCACACTGTAATCTTGAGGATTATGATGATAATAATCTATGACAAGAATATGTAAATATAATTACAGTTTGTCTTTTCTGGGGGGGGGGGGGGGGTTATGGTTCTAACTACTACAGAGTGTCCTAACTGCCACTAAAAGTAGGATATATTCTGAACCAACCCAAGTTATTCCAAGAGAGCCATGCCTGAAGGTTTTTTTTCCTGATATTCAAGACAAAAAAGTAAATCCCACCAATAGATTCAAAGAAAAATCACCACAACAAAAGGACACCCTGAAACGTTTATCGTCAGTGTCAGTGCTATTGGTCAGGGTTCAAACAAATATTTCATTAGAGATCAGAGGTTGTTTATCAAAATGTGTTGATCCAGAATAGATAAGAAGTGTATGTTGTTGAGTGACACCAGCTAATGAGTCCCTGGGCATAACAGACATGTTGAGATCTTTCAGCCCTCTCTCTCCTGCATGAACCAGGAAAAGGTCAGAGACCCCTGCTGAAAAGGACCTAGCAAAACGGCCAGCAAGTGATGTCAGTGGTGACAGCCCAGGGAGGAACAGCGTTGCTGGACCTCTGGCCTTCACTGCACTCACCCTCAACCCCCCCCCCCCCCCCCCCCCACACACACACACACACACACACCCCTCACCCCCACAGAGTGAGACACATCTGAATAATACATCGATCTCTCCTGCAGGGACACCCCCACCTCGGAGAGACCCAGAATAAACAAACATGGCATCTACATCACAGTGTGAGCCATGTCTCTCCCACAGCACCTCATGCAAAAATATACACACACACTCTCACTGCATGCCCAGCTGAGGCCAAATGTATGTTTCCTCATCATGTTCCAATGATGCAGGGACTCACACAGGAACTTTGACCGGGCTACCCCAACCCCAGCCCTTTGACCGGGCTACCCCAGCCCCAGCCCTTTGACCGGGCTACCCCAACCCCAGCCCTTTGGCCGGGCTAACCCAGCCCATTGTCAGCCAGAAAATGTCATGGCACGTTTTTGCTAAAATGTAAAATGTCACCGTAGCTGACGTTTTTCTAAATAAATTGCAGTCAACTGGAAAAAATGAGTGTCAACCAATTGAATCATACGTCAATAAATAACATTCAATGGGAAAAGATGAGTGTCCAGTGTTGACGCTTATGTCAATAAGAAAAGATGAGTGTCACGGGGATGATGTTTATGTCACTGCATTGCAGTCAATGGGAAAAGATGAGTATCATAGTGTTGATGACTAATTAAATACATTGCATTGAATGGGGCAAGATTAGTATCACAATATGGACACATAGAGAAATGCATCACAGAGATGACACCCTCGTCTCTCTTTCTCTCTCTCTCTCCCTCCCTCCCTCCCTCCCTCCCATCTCTTTCTCCCTCCTCTCTCTTTCTGAATGAATTCTGAAGAGGATATTGGTCCCAAAAAAATGTATGACTTGAAACTTGGAACTACCTGCCTGCCTGCCTGCCTGCCTGCCTGCCTGCCTGCCTGCCTGCCTGCCTGCCTGCCTGCCTGCCTGCCTGCCTGCCTGCCTGCCTGCCTGCCTGCCTGCCTGCCTGCCTGCCTGCCTGCCTGCCTGCCTGCCTGCCTGCCTGCCTGCCTGCCTGCCTGTCTGCCTGCCTGGTTTGTAGGCCTCCTTGCTCGCACACGCTTTTTCAGTTCTGCCCACAAATGATCTAAGCCATTTTGCCACAACATTGGAAGTATGCTTTGGGTCATTGTCCATTTGGAAGACCCATTTGCAACCAAGCTTTAATTTCCTGACTGATGTCTTGAGATGTTGCTTCAACATATCCACATAATTTTCCTTCCTCATGATGCCATCTATTTTGTGAAGTGCACCAGTCCCTCCTGCAGAAAAGCACCCCCACAATATGATGCTGCCACCACCGTGCTTCATGGTTGGGATTGTATTCTTCGGCTTGCAAGCCTCCCCCTTTTTCCTCCAAACATAACGATGGTCATTATGGCCAAACAGTTCTATTTTTGTTTCATCAGACCAGAGGACATTTCTCCAAAAAGTACGACCCATGTGCAGTTGCAAACCGTATTCTGGCTTTTTATGGCGGTTTTGGAGCAGTGGCTTCTTCCTTGCTGAGCTGCCTTTCAGGTTATGTCGATATAGGACTCGTTTTACTGTGGATAAAGATACTTTTACACCTGTTTCCTCCAGCATCTTCACAAGGTCCTTTGCTGATGTTTTGGTATTGATTTGCACTTTTCGCAACAAAGTACGTTCATCTCTAGGAGACAGAACGCGTCTCCTTCCTGAGCGGTATGACGGCTGCGTGGTCCCATGGTGTTTATACTTGCGTACTATTGTTTGTACAGATGAACGTAGTACCTTCAGGCGTTTGGAGACTTGTGGAGACTTGTGGAGGTCTACAATTTCTTTTCTGAGGACTTCTTTTATGTCAATTAAGCTTCTAAAGCCATGATTTCTTTTGATTTTCCCATGATGTCGAGCAAAGAGGCACTGAGTTTGAAGGTAGGCCTTGAAATACATTTAGCCTATCAGAAGCTTCTAAAGCCATGACATCATTTTCTGGAATTTTCCAAGCTGTTTAAAGGCACAGTCAACTTATTGTATGTAAACTTCTGACCCACTGGAATTGTGATATAGTGAATTATAAGTGAAATAATCTGTAAACAATTGTTGGAAGAATTACTTGTGTCATGCACAAAGTAGATTTCCTAACCGACTTTCCAAAACTATAGTTTGTTAACATGAAATCTGTGGAGTGGTTGAAAAATGAGTTTTAATGACTTCAACCTAAACTTCCGACTTCAACTGTAACTATAACACTCCATGTGTACGTGTGTGTATAGTGTGTATGTTATCGTGCGTTTGTATGCATGTGTCTATGTTTATATTGCTTCACAGTCCCCGCTGTTCCAAAAGGTGTACTTTATCAGTTTTTTTTAAATAAAATTTTACTGCTGGAATGAGTTACTTGAGGTGGAATAGAGTTCCATATAGTCATGGCTCTATGTAGTACTGTGCACCTCCCATAGTCTGTTCTGGAGTTGGGGGCCGTGAAGAGACCTCTGGTGGCATGTCTTGTGGAGTATGCATGGGTGTCCGTGCTGTGAGCTTGAAGTTCAAACAGACAGCTCGGTGAATTCAACATGTCAATACCTCTCACAAATACAAGTAGTGATGTTTAATTTGTTTAACACTTTTTTGGTTTTTGGTCTTTATTAAACACACCGTGTAAACATTTACAGTGCAGGGTGGGAAAAGTATGTGAACCCTAAACCAGATTTAATAACTGGTTGACCCTCCTTTGGCAACATTAACCTCAACCAAACGGTCAGGAGGAATTTTGGACCATTCCTCTTTACAAAACTGTTTCAGTTCAGCAATATTCTTGGGATGTCTGTTGTGAACCGCTCTTTTGAGGTCATTCCACAGCATCTCAATTGGGTTGAGGTCAGGACTCTGACTGGGCCACTCCAGAAGGCGTATTTTCTTCTGTTGAAGTCATTCTGTTGTTGACTTACTTCTGTGTTTTGGGTCATTGTCCTGTTGCATCACCCAACTTCTGTTGAGCTTCAATTGGCAGACAGATAGCCATACATTTTCCTGAAAAATGTCTTGATAAACTTGGGAACCACAAACCATGATGCTCCCTCCACCATACTTTACAGTTGGGATGAGGTTTTGATGTTGATGTGCTGTGCTTTTTTCCTCCATACATACAGTAGAGTTGTGTGTTCCTTCCAAACAATTCAACTTTGGTTTCATATTTTGCCAGTAGCGCTGTGGAACTTCCAGGTGCTCTTTTGCAAAATGTTTTTTTTTGGACAGCAGTTGCTTCTTCCGTGATGTCCGTGAACACCATTATTGTTTAGTGTTTTACGTATCGTAGACTCGTCAACAGAGATGTTAGCATGTCCAGAGATTTCTGTAAGTCTTTAGCTGACACTCTAGGATTCTTCTTAACCTCATTGAGCATTCTGCGCTGTGCTCTTGCAGTCATCTTTGCAGGACGGCCACTCCTCGGGAGAGTAGCAACAGTGCTGAACTTTCTCCATTTATAGACAATTTGTCTTACCGTGGACTGATGAACATCAAGGCATTTAGATATACTTTTGTAACACTTTCCAGCTTTATGCAAGTCAACAATTCTTAATCTTAGGTCTTCTGAGATCTCTTTTGTTCGAGGTATGGTTCACATCAGGCAATGCTTCTAGTGAATAGCAAACTCACATTTTGTGATTGTTTTTTATAGGGCAGGGCAGCTCTAACACAACGTCTCCAATCTCATCTCATTGATTGGACTCCAGATTAACTGACTCCTGACTCCAATTAGCTTTTGGAGAATTCATTAGCCTAGGGGTTCACATACTTTTTCCAACCTACACTGTGAATGTTTAAATGATGTATTCAATGTAGACAAGAAAAATACAATAATTTGTGTGTTATTAGTTTAAGCACACTGTGTTTGTCTATTGTTGTGACGTAGATGACGATCAGATGACATTTTATGGCCAAATCCAGGTAATTCCAAAGGGTTCACATACTTTTTCTTGCCACTGTATACGTATGTATATGTATTTATATGTATGTATGTATGTGTATGTATGTATGTACTGTATAAATATATGTATGTATGTATGTGTATGTATGTACTGTATATATATATATATATATATACACACACACACACACACACACACACACACACACACACACACACACACACACACACACACACACACACACACAGGTGCAGCTCAATAAATTAGAATATTGTGGAAAAGTTCAAAGTAATTTCAATAATTCAATTGACAAAGTGAAACTCATATCATGGATTAATTACACAAAAAGTGAAATAGTTCAAGCCTGTATTTGTTTTAATCTTGATGATTACAGCTTACAGCTCATGAAAACCACAAATCTCAGAAAATTTGAATATTGTGAAAAGGTTCAATATTGTAGACTCAAGGTGTCACACTCTAATCAGCTAACTAATTCAAAACACCTGCAAAGGTTTCCTGAGCCTTTAAATGGTCTCTCAGTCCAGTTCAGTAGGCTTCACAATCATGGGGAAGACTGCTGACTTGACAGTTGTGCTGAAGACAGTCATCAACACCCTCCACTAGGAGGGAAAGCCTCAAAAGATCATTGCTTAAGAAGCTGGCTGTTCACAGAGTGCTGTATCCAAGTTGAGAAAGTTGAGTGGAAGTTGAGTGGAAGGAAGAAGTGTGGTAGGAAAAGGTGCACAAGCATCAGGGATAACCGGAGCCTTGAGAGGATTGTCAAGCAAAGGCCATTAAAAATTGTGGGGGAGCTTCACAAGGAGTGGACTGAGGCAGGAGTCAGTGCATCAAGAGCCACCACGCACAGACGTATCCAGGAAATGGGCTACAACTGTCGCATTCCTCGTGTCAAGCCACTCCTGAACCAGAGGCAACGTCAGAAGTGTCTTACCTGGGCTAAGGAGAAAAATAACTGGTCTGTCGCTCAGTGGTCCAAAGTCCTCTTTTCAGATGAAAGTACATTTTGCATTTCATTTGGCAGTCAAGGTCCCAGAGTCTGGAGGAAGAGTGGAAAGGCACAGAATACAAACTGCTTGAAGTCCAGTGTGAAGTTTCCACAGTCAGTGATGATTTGGGGAGCCATGTCATCTTCTGGTGTTGGTCCACTGTGTTTCATCAAGTCCAAAGTCAACTCAGCCGTCTACCAGGAAATGTTAGAGCACTTCATGCTTCCTTCTGCTGACAAGCTTTATGGAGATGCTGATTTCATTTTCCAGCAGGACTTGGCACCTGCCCACACTGCCAAAGGTACCAATACCTGGTTCAACGACCATGGGATTACTGTGCTTGATTGGCCAGAAAACTCGCCTGATCTGAACCCCATAGAGAATTTATGGGGTATTGTCAAGAGGAAGATGAGAGACACGAGATCCAACAATGCAGACGAGCTGAAGGCCGCTATCGAAGCAACCTGGGCTTCCATAACACCTCAGCAGTGCCACAGGCTGATCGACTCCATGCCACGCCGCATAGATGCAGTGATTCATGCAAAAGGAGCCCCAACCAAGTACTGACTGCATGTACAAGAACATACTTTTCAGAAGGCCGACATGTCTGTATTAAATTTTAAATCTTATGTCATATTCTCATTTTCTGAGATACTGAATTTGATGTTTTCATAAGCTGTAAGCCGTAATCATCAAGATTAAAACAAATACAGGCTTGAACTATTTCACTTTTTGTGTAATTATTCCACGATATGAGTTTCACTTTGTCAATTGAATTATTGAAATGACTTAACTTTTCCACAATATTCTAATTTATTGAGATGCACCTGTATATACAGTAGGGAGAACAAGTATTTGATACACTGCCGATTTTGCAGGTTTTTCCACTTACAAAGCATGTAGAAGTCTGTAATTTTAATCATAGGTACTCTTCAACTGTGAGTGAAGGAATCTAAAACAAAAATCCAGAAAATCACATTGTATGATTTTTAAGTAATTAATTTGCATTTTATTGCATGACATAAGTATTTGATACATCAGAAAAGCAGAACTTAATATTTGGTACAGAAACCTTTGTTTGCAATTACAGAGATCATATGTTTCCTGTAGTTCTTGACCAGGTTTGCACACACTGCAGCAGGGATTTTGGCCCACTCCTCCATACAGACCTTCTCCAGATCCTTCAGGTTTCGGGGCTGTCGCTGGGCAATACGGAATTTCAGCTCCCTCCAAAGATTTTCTATTGGGTTCAGGTCTGGAGACTGGCTAGGCCACTCCAGGACCTTGAGATGCTTCTTACGGAGCCACTCCTTAGTTGCCCTGGCTGTGTGTTTCGGGTCGTTGTCATGCTGGAAGTCCCAGCCACGACCCATCTTCAATGCTCTTACTGAGGGAAGGAGGTTGTTGGCCAAGATCTTGCGATACATGGCCCCATCCATCCTCCCCTCAATACGGTGCAGTCGTCCTGTCCCCTTTGCAGAAAAGCATGATGTTTCCACCTCCATGCTTCACGGTTGGGATGGTGTTCTTGGGGTTGTACTCATCCTTCTTCCTCCTCCAAACACGGCGAGTGGAGTTTAGACCAAAAAGCTCTATTTTTGTCTCATCAGACCACATGACCTTCTCCCATTCCTCCTCTGGATCATCCAGATGGTCATTGGCAAACTTCAGACGGGCCTGGACATGCGCTGGCTTGAGCAGGGGGACCTTGCGTGCGCTGCAGGATTTTAATCCATGACGGCGTAGTGTGTTACTAATGGTTTTATTTGATACTGTGGTCCCAGCTCTCTTCAGGTCATTGACCAGGTCCTGCCGTGTAGTTCTGGGCTGATCCCTCACCTTCCTCATGATCATTGATGCCCCACGAGGTGAGATCTTGCATGGTGCCCCAGACCGAGGGAGATTGACTGTCGTCTTGAACTTCTTCCATTTTCTAATAATTGTGCCAACAGTTGTTGCCTTCTCTAAGTAGGAAAACCTGCAAAATCGGCAGTGTATCTTGTTCTCCCCACTGTACATGATCAAGTATTTCACACATGTTATCCAGATACTGACTGTTAGCACTTGGTGGTCTATAGCAGCTTCCCACCATAATGGGCTTTAGGTGGCAGATGAACCTGTAGCCATATTACTTCAACACTATTTAACATGAGATCCTCTCTAAGCTTTACAGGAATCTGGTTCTGAATATAAAACAGCCACACCTCCACCTTTGGCATTTCTGTATTTTCTGTAGATCTTAACCATATATTGCTACCACTGTATCATCAAAGGTATTATCTAAGTGAATTTCAGAGATTGTCAGAATATGAACTTCATCTGTTACTAGCAAATTATTGATTTCATGAACCTTGTTTCTTAAGCTACATATGTTAACATGGGCTATTTTTAACACTTTTCTGGGATGCTTGATTATCTTTCTTGCTTTACTGGGAAGCTTAGCAGAGGTAGACATGCACAGGTCCGTTTTATTAATGCAGGGTGAGCTGCACAGAGTGGACTTCCTACTAGGGCACACCCCCTCAGTGCTAACGGTATTACTCTGGTTCATAGGCATATGGTTACTGCATACAATAGGTGTAGGATCAGCAGAGGAATTCAGGGCAGTTAGAGGGACATAAATTAGGTTATTTACATAAGAATTTGTTCTTAACTGACTTGCCTAGTTAAATAAAGGTAAAAAAAAAAAGTGATTAAATTAGCTGGACTTGGGTCATTGATAAGTCATTTTCTCAACGCAGCCTTATAATGCTTTGAAAGGATCCAGGAACCCAAATGATTTGGGTGGATCCCATCCTTATAATACAAGCTTTGATTCCAGAAGGTATCAAAATTGCCAATAAATGTTGAACCCACAGAGCTGCAATAGTAGACATGCCAGGTCGAAGTTCTCAACTGGCTTACCTGGTTAAATAACGGCTGAACCGTTCAATGCCACGATTTAGGGAGGGCAGAGGGCCAGATATTATGGGGCGTTTGTTGGTGTCAGTTCCTTAAAATCCATCTTCAGCTGTTCTGAGCTGTCCTTTATAATATCATTTGACCCCACATGAACCATGGCAGTATCAGCCCCCGGTGACTGACTCACAGCCTCGGGAAGCAACCTGGTGATATCCTGAACTTTTACCCCAGAAAACACAAAGAGAGGGGGGAGAGTGAGGGAGGGAGAGAGAGGGGAGAGAGACAGAGAGGGTGAGAGAGGGGGGAGAGGGTGGAGGGGGTAAAGAAGGGGGAGGGAGAGAGAAGAGCATGAGAGAGGACACAGAGGCAGTAGAGCGAGAGAGTGAAAGAGACACGAGATAAACAAGAAAAGTTTCAACCCTGTGACACTCATCTTTTTTCCATTGACTACAATGTACTGAGAAAAACGTCACCTACTGTAACATATTACATTTTCCTATGATATCATGTTGGCTACCCAGCAGCTGATACCAGCTGATAGCTGAGATCAGATATTCACATCTTTGCAAATAAAAGGTGGGACGTGGAATAGGGTATGGGCAATATGCTTTCCTTGATTTGTTGAGAATAGTATGTAGCCTATAACTCGGAAGAAGTCATTATTTAATGGAGTAATCTCCAAACAAACCTGTGGTGCATTGGAATGCCCCAACGAAACCTGGAGAGTAGGGAAACGCAGAGAGCAGAAAGCATTTATGGGTACTAAAATCCTGCTTCCAGTCCAGTAGGTGAACAATGGAGTGAGCTCCCAGAATTCAGGCTGTTTACATAGCGAGCTAGAAAATAGAAATGCATGAAACATTTTACAGTCCCTTGTGAGACTTACAAGAACTGGCTGCCTTGTTTTCCATCTGCTTAACATACAGCTCAACGGTTTGCTCTGAGATTATTTGAATTTCATGGAGTGTCGGACAGTTGACAATAGTGTTGCGTCTGTAGATTATTATTATTTTACTCTTGTGTTTGTTCAGGTTTTTCCCAAAACCATATTATAACAGCAACTGAGAACTCAAAAATCCTCGGATCAGATCAAAGACACAAGCCTATAATAATTGTTTCGCTTTTTTCATTAGCCGAACACATGCAAAGATACCAATCAAATATCGATCTGACTCAGTTACATTACATGACCAAAAGTATGTGGACACCTGCTTGTCAAACATCTCATTCCAAAATCATGGAATGAGGGGTGGAGTTGGTCACCCCTTCGCTGCTATAACAGTCTCTATTCATCTGGGAAGGCTTTCCACTAGCATTACTGAGGTCGAGCACTGAGGGAGCGATTAGGCCTGGCTCACAGTCAGCGTTCCAATTCATCCCAAAGGTGTTCGATGGGGTTGAGGTCAGGGCTCTGTGCAGGCCAGTCAAGTTCTTCCACACCGATCGCGTCAAACCATTTCTGTATGGACCTCGCTTTGTGCACGTGGGCATTATCATGCTGAAAAAGGAAAGGGCCTTCCCCAAACTGCACAGAATCATCTAGAATGTATGCTGTAACGTTAAGATTTCCCTTCAATGAAACTAAGGGGCCTAGCCCGAACCATGAAAAACAGCCCCAGACCATTATTCCTCCTCCACCAAACTTTATAGCTGGCACTATGCATTCAGGCAGGTAGCGTTCTCCTGGCATCCGCCAAACCCAGATTCATCCGTCGGACTGCCAGATGCTGAAGCTTGATTCATTACTCCAGAGAACCTGTTTCCACTGCTCCAGAGTCTAATGGTGGCGAGCTTTACACCACTCTAGCCGATGCTTGGCATTATGCATCGTGATCTTAGGCTTGTGTGCGGCTGCTCGGCCATGGAAACACATTTCATGAAGCTCCCGACGAATAGTTATCGTGCTGACGTTGCTTCCAGAGGCAGTTTGGAACTCAGTAATGAGTGTTGCAACTGAGGACAGATGATTTTTACTCGCTACACGCTTCAGCACTCGGTGGTCCTGTTCACAATAACAGCACTTACAGTTGACTGGGGCAGCTCTAGCAGGGCAGAAATTTGACGAACTGACTTGTTGGAAAGGTGGCATCCTATGACGGTGCCACGTTGAAAGTCACTGAGCTCTTCAGTAAGGCCATTCTATTGCCAATGTTTGTCTATGGAGATTGCATGGCTGTGTGCTCGATTTTATACACCTGTCAGCCATGGGTGTTGCTGAAATAGCCAAATTCACTCAATTGAAGGGGTGTCCACATACTTATGTATATATAGTGTATATTTAATGTTAGAGCACGTGCTGGTATGATCCTCCATTTGGTAGAATACATTGCGTTGGTCTCTACCATGAATTATATATTATAATAATCAGAGCATGAAAGAAATCGTGTCTGAAGAAAATGTATGCAAAAATATGCATTGCTATTGCATCCAAATAGGTGTTGTTGTCTTTCTCTTCAGCCTATGTTTAGCAAGCAGTTGTAATGAAAGAGTGATAGAGGGAAGAGAAAACAAATTGTTCAGCATTTCACGTACTAATGACTTCACCATCAATTCCCATGGGTGAGACTTTCATCCAGCATGTCAAACCAACAAGATGATTCTGTGGGTTAAATCACGCTGTGCAACACACACCCCTGAAGAACAAGCTTTCTCTTTCAAAGACACACAGTGCCATGGAGAAGGACTTTTAACACGCAGGTTGGAGGTGTTCTGTATCTCCACAAGGATTGTGCCTACAGCTACAGGCCCCATAGAGTTGACAAAATAGAGCCGTATGTACGGTTAGTCAGTGTGTCCAAACTCCTTGATGGAGTGTCTTGTCCTTTAAATATTGTTAACACCTTTTATCATTACGATCATTGTGCTTTATGAAATGACAGGACATATATAGATCAAGGTGGTCTCAGCAGGTGTGTTGAACTTCAGCTTGAGGTTACAGAGGGAGGGGGAGGCTCTCTCACATACTTCTTTTCTACAATGTGCATCACTACATTAGAGCTTTTACTCTACTAATATTAGATTGTTTGATTTTCTTGTCATCAGGTGCCCTTTCCACCAATAATGAGACCCCACTCTCATTTAGCATTTGTTCAATGGAGCTAATGAAAGTATCCTCCTGGCCTCCTCACACACACAATCCTTCAGAGATCATCTAGCTGCATTCACATCGCCAATCTCAGGCAGCTGGCCCATTTCCATCTATAAGTCAGACTAATTCCGCCAAGGGAGGAATTACCACTAAATTAAGGACTAAACAAATGTTGTAATTCATAGAAGGCTGTAAATGGATGAGTCAAGCTGGGGCTATCCTCCCTGTTGTGTTGTCAATATTTGTTGAATATTGTGATGCTCCATACCACTTAAATGGGACTTTATGGGCATTGATATTCTGAGGAAATACACTGTGCTTAAAGTTCTCCTCAAATCTAATGTTCACCTCATTTAAAGCCTGATTTACTTAACAAAATGTGGTCCAAGTATGACATCACACAACTGAGGGAGGGGCCTTTCCTCTATTGTTCTCTATTGTTCTTCAAGCAAGGGGGAGGCTGATGACATCACATCTGACCTTCAGACCAACTCTTTGAATGCCCTACTCCCTGAAGTTTGCAGTTGTGTCTAAAAACAAAAACATATATATTTTTTACCCTTTAGTGTGTGTACTTTACCGTATACTTGGGATATCGCTTTTCAACAGGAAAAGTTAATAAACCGCTGGAGGACGTCTTTAATTAAGCATGGGTCTGTTGACTCAGTCTCTGATGTTAATTGGAAAGTAATAGCAGTGGGGTAGAAGGGGAGTTGATCTAATCTGCATCATATTGTTCTGTGTTGTCTTATCATGTACTTTGTACTTGAAGCATTTATGTACATCATTAGACAAAAACAATATTGTATATTTGTCTTAAACTTCCTTTGTGAACAGAGTACGACATCAACATTTATCTAATCTGCAGATCATTAGCCATCACAAACAACGAGTACATGAACAACACAAAAGTTCTATTAATTTCACTTTTGGAAATTGTATAGTAATTTCAGGGTGTAGTAAAGTAAAGAATGTCTTAACACTGACAATGGTTCTATTTTAGTAGCAGGTCATGTAACCTGGGGGTTGGTGACACCTTAATTGGGGATGACGGGCTCTTGGTAATGGCTGGAGCGGCATGGGTGGAACGGTATCAAATACATGTTTTCCATGTGTTTGATTCCATTTCATTCGCTCCGTTCCAGCCATTACTATGAGCCGTCCTCCCTTCAGCAGCCTCCTGTGAACTTGGGCAATGCCATGACTGGCGTTTCCCTAAACCAGTCACCCATGCAATGCTGGGCTCTTAATTTCCTAAACAGTCGGGGAAAACCAGACAATGTATAATCAATTATCTAACAAAAGCGTTAACTGTGTTAAACTATTTTCAATTTGCTTCAGTCCACTGAGTATGCTACAGTTTGTGCAGGCTATCCAGACAAATCAAGCCTGGCTGCAACAGTCCAGATGAAATCGATGCGACATTGATAGATTGATCTTGTGAGGCTAGAGCTCTGGGAGGTCGTGAGCAGATGTGACTGGGTAAGAGAGCCACGGGTTGGCTGGGTTTACACAGTGTGGGTGTACTGTGACAAGATGTCACCAACAGGACATTTCTTCACATGAAGTTCCGTTTTTGTAAAGAGAAAACCTGGGTTGAAGGAGGGACATGTCAGAATGCTGCATTTTGGCACTTTAGCAATCCTTTATTCATATAATAAATGTAATATAACATGCTTTTAAAATGCAATACTGATGCACAATTTCTACTTAAAATATCAAAGGGACACAAAGGGCCCTCTTTTCGTGGAAAGACCCTACTTACTTTTTAAAAACACAATCATCTTTGTTCCTATGTAGAATATAAGGCTTCCACAAGAGCCTGCCTTTTTGGGGATGGTTTTCCATGACATGCCACAGTCCTTCATCTCCTTCTCCACAGTTCATTGGCAGGTATCTTTTGCTTCAGGATAAGAATAGGGTTAAAAATAATGATTTCAACCTATATCATATAGTCATCAATGAAATTGCCTAAATATTAAGTTTGAATACTCATTAAATATTCAGAGATGCTGATGCTGTTGGATGGGGTGACAAGATAAAGAATCAGGATGCCTTCTGACCTGTCACTAGCCCTGCTACCGCCAGATGGCGCTATTATTCCTTACTTGTTTTGTCATTTGCCACTCTCCGCTGGGCGTAAAAAGCGAATGTTTCGGGTTTGAGGGATTAGTGATGTGAGGGTTAGCTGTTTGTTCACCCGCAGTCGCCCGCAATTGCTAATAATCCACTCGCAACTGTCTGACTATATGTGATAAAGTGAAAATCTCAAAATTATTTAAAGTACTACTTAAGTAGTTTTTTGGGTATCTGTACTTTACTATGTATATTTTATACAACTTTTACTTCACTACATTCCTAAAGAAAATAGTGTACTTTTTACTCCAAACATTTTCCCTGACACCCAAAAGTACTCGTTACATTTTGACAGGAAAATTATCTAATTCACGTACTTATCAAGGGAACATTCCTGGTCATCCATGCTGCCTCTGATCTGGTGGATCTGAGTGTTGGAGTGTGCCACTGGCTATCCGTAAATAAAAAAATATATACAAATTGTGCCGTCTGGTTTGCATAATATAAGGAATTTTAAATTATTACAACTTTTACTTTTACTTTTGATACTTAAGTATATTTAAAACCAAATAATTTTAGACTTTTAGTCGGTGGTATTTTACTGGGTGACTTTCGCTTTTAATTGAGTCATTTTAGCCCTCCAATTTGCTTTAAAACCACAACATTTTCTCTATGCCTCATGGCAAAATGGAGAGAATTACAGGAAATGTACAACAAAAAAATCTCTCTACCATCAAGAGGGGGACCACCAAAAGTTTTACCCGCGAGGTGGGGGGCCTGAAAACCAAATCTCACTTAGCGCCCCAAAATAGCTAGGGCCGGCCCTGTCTGTGACCAACAGATGCATATCTGTATGCCCATTCATTTTAAATCCATAGATTATGGCCAAATTAATTTTTTTCAATTGACTGATTTCCTCATATAAACTGCAATAATGCGTTTATATTTTTATTCAGTGCCTTCGGATAGTATTCAGACCCCTTGAACTTTTCCACATTTTGTTATGTTGCAGCCTTATTCTACAATTGATTAAATCGTTTTTTCCCTCATCAATATACACACACAATACCCCATAGTGACAAAACAAAAACAGGTTTTAAGAAATGTATGCTAATTTATTAAACATAAAAAAAAAAAAAAAGTGAAATATCACATTTAAATAGGTATGCAGACCCTTTACTCTGTACTTTGTTGAAGCACCTTTGGCAGTGATTCCAGCCTTGACTCTTCTTGGATATGACGCTACAAGCTTGGCACACCTGTATTTGGAGAGTTTCTCCCATCCTTCTCTGCAGATTCTCTCAAGCTCTGTCAGGTTGGATGGGGATGCACAGCTAATTTCAGGTCTCTCCAGAGACGTTCGATCGGGTTCAAGTCCGGGCTCGGAATGGGCCACTAAAGGACATTTAGAGACTTGTCCTGAAGCCAATCCTGCGTTTTCTTGGCTGTGTGCTTAGGGTCGTTGTCCTGTTGGAAGGTGAACCTTTGCCCCAGTCTGAGGTCCTGAGTGCTCTGGAGCAGGATCATCAAGGATCTCTCTGTACTTGGCCCCGTTCATCTTTCCCTCAATCCTGACTAGTCTCCCAGTCCCTGCCACTGAAAAACATCCCCACAGCATTATGCTGCCACCCCGTTTCACGTAGGGATGGTGCAAGGTTTCCTCTAGACATGACGCTTGGCATTCAGGCCAAAGAGTTCAATCTTGGTTTCATCAGACCAGATAATCTTGTTTCTCGTGGTCTGAGGGCCAGATGTACGTACATTTGCGAACGCAGCGTTAATAGCGCCATGGCCAAGACGCAGAAAGCGCTTGATGTGAAACCGCAGTGTGCGTGTTATGTACCATACCTGCAGTTCATCAGGTAATCAGCGCCTGTCCCCACCCACTATACCGTACATTGCGCGTATTTAAACGCGCCTCCTCCTCTCTTTCCATCATGGATCAGCGATATTCCCACTGCTGATGCTATGACTGTTTGATATGATCCTGATGCCAATAATTGTCATGTAGCGAGGAGTTTAACAACTGCTGGAATGGAATGTGAACGCTGAGTCGGAGATTCGATGTCATCTTTGATTTCTTCCAGTAACTGTAATATTGCGTAGCTGCTTAATCTGTAACGCTTAATGATTTCGTTTTCACTCAACTGAAAAAGTGTGATTCTTGTGGCAAAAATATTTTCAGCTCGTCTCCTTAGCCTATGTCTTCGTCTTGCTCGGATTACTGCTGCCATTTCACCAGGAGGCATATGCCAGGAAACCCGCTTCCTAAATTACACCTGCTTTTAAGAGGCGGAGAATTTTCAGCACAAAATAGAGGCGCGCTTTCACCGGCTTTTTCTGTACATAACGAGGAATACATAATTAGGCGCAGCTTACGCTTCCCCTTCCATCTCTTTATGTGACACTCCCACTTTCCCCTTGACCATCCCATGAATGCATATGCATGACACGAAAAGCGCATTTTGCCATTTTCAGTTCCCAAGACAGGCAGTCTGCGCTTTCATCTCGGTGTGTCCCGTTCGTACATACCTCGCCATGGTTTTATGCGCACTTTGCGAAACAAATACGCCTGAAGTGGGCGCAAAAGCGTTAGTAGATCTGGCCCTTGAGAGTCTTTAGGTGCCTTATGGCAAACTCCAGGCGGGTTGTCATGTGCCTTTTACAGAGGACTGGCTTCCATCTGGCCACTCTACCATAAAGGCCTGATTGGTGGAGTGCTGCAGAGATATTTGTCCTTCTGGAAGGTTCTCCCATCTCCACAGAGGAACTCTAGAGCTCTGTCAGAGTGACCATCGGGTTCTTGTTCAACTCCCTGACCAAGGCCCTTCTCCCACGATTGCTCAGTATGGCCGGGAGGCCAGCTCTAGGTAGTCTTGGTGGTTCTAAACTTCTTCCATTTAAGAATTACAGAGGCCACTGTGTTCTTGGGGACCTTCAATGCTGCAGAATGTTTTTCATACCCTTCACCAGATCTGTGCCTCGACACAATCCTGTCTCAGAGCTCTATTGATAATTCCTTGCTCTAACATGCACTGTCAACTGTGGGACCTTATATAGATAGGTGTGTGCCTTTCCGAATCATGTCCAATCAATTGAATTTACCACAGGTGGAGTCCAATCAAGTTGTAGAAACATCTCAAGGATGATCCATGTTTATTTTTAATACATATGCTGGAAATTTCTAACAATCTGCTTTCACTTGTTGTCATTATGGGGTAATGTGTGTAGATTGCTGAGGATAATTAAAAAAAAATCAATTTTAGAATAAGGTTGTAATGTAACAATATGTGGAAAAAGTCGAGGGGTCTGAATAGGCCTATGTTTCCAACATATTGGTAGGCTATTTGTTAATAAACTATTCTATAATTAGATGCAGCTTCTCTTCTGTCATTACCTGTTGCTCTAAAAGACAAAATAAACCATTGCTCATCAGATACTATGTTATAGCCTAGCCTACATCGATAGAATGAATGGGTGGGCATATAATACGAACGTCTAGCACCCAAAGGTTTTGAGTTTTAATCTCATCAACGCGAACATCTAGCAACCCAAAGGTTTCAAGTACCAAACTAATCTCGGACACCTTTAGCATTTTAGCAGCTTACTACTTACTACTTTTTAGATACTTTGCACATTTGTAACATATAATACGAATTGTAATTTATAACATATCATATGAAATGGACATTAACCAATTAATACATACCATACGAAACGTAACATATAAAAGGATTTACGTACAGAATAATACGAAAAGCTCTGAGACCAGGTTGCGTGTCACTTCAATTTTTATAGCGCCTCACAATCATCACACATAACATTTCCCAAACATTAGGCTACTGTTCTGGCCCGCCGTCTCTTTATTTTCAACTCTCCATTTGGCAGATTTTCTCTTATTGAATTAAACTCCGACATGGTCTTCAGTGGATGACGTTAACTATTTGTGCACAAGTTCCCAAAAACATTTGGCAATTGCTGTGTATTTGGCGAATGTAGGCCTACAGTTAGGCCCTAAAGCTTAAGCACTAACGCCAGATAAAAATGATACATTGTTTTCTCTTTATTCATCCCGCACGCACATCACCACTAGTCGAATATAACTAACCCTTGTTCTATCGGTGATGGGAGAATCTGGGGTAGGCTACTAAAAGTACAGTATTTAAAACCTACATTTCGTTTCCCCGGATAAACGAATGTGGGGACATTTTTTAAACCGGGTAAATTAGGTTAGCCAATGGAAAATGACAAAATACGTAAGGAATAATAGCGCCATTTGGCGACAGCAGGGCTACTATGTCACTAGCCTCTACTGGAGCTTGAAGTCACCACAGCTGGAGGCTAGATCAAACTGTCCACTCTTCCGACTGGAGCAACAGGAGCAGATGTAGTTTGCTTGATAACGTTGCTTAGTTGTTTTTTTTTTACGAAAAATGTGCTTAATTTGCAAAATAATATGATATTACTGATTGCATGATCGAACTCTATCATCACGTCAACAAGGAACATAAATAATGTATTCGTTTTCTACACGGAGCTCTTTTAATGCAACACCAGCGTCTACATACGTCAACAACGGTAACTAAACGTGTTTTGTGCATTGTCCAAATTACTAGAGCGTTGACTATTTATTCGTCTATATATAATATAATTGTCGTGTTATTAAACGTTTGCTTGGGGAGGAGCTATACAGTATTTCATTACATATCTGATCCATTCTAACAATATTTGGGGATAGGGGTCTTTTTTTCTTGTTCTTACCGGTCTCGAGGTTCAGGTGTCTCGCTCACTGAAAAGCTCTGCCTTCAAATGTAATTCAGTGACGTCACGTGAGGAAGGTTATGGAAAATAGTGGTGTTAATAGAAGTATTGTATATTCATTAGCGTTAACAGGCAAGTAGGCAGCCCCCAGCTAGCTAACTGTTTGGTTATATCATTAGTGGTTTTCCCACCAGATTGATTGTGCAATATACCCTTTGATTGGGTCTAACTGTTCTCAATTCCACAGCACTGGTCTATGGCAGAACTGTGGTCAGCTATCTCTGCTGCTTTGCCTGTGAGAGAGGCAGAATTTCCACTTGACTTCGGTGAAAAAGTTGAGTCCAGTGTGGTGGATGTGCTGAAACGTTGCAGGCAGCAGCTGTACACTGGGCGCTGTCAATGGAGACAAAACGCTCAGATCATCTTGGACTTTTCCTGGGAGAAGCTCAACACCGGAACGTGGCATGATGTGGACAAGGAGTGGAGGTGTGTGTATTCATATGGCTGCCTGTTCAAAGTAGCAGCCCTATGCCGTGATGATGCCTCACCAGCTACAGTGCAGGAGGCCATACGGACATGTGACTTGGGCCTGCTCATGGGGGCAGCCATCATGGACAATATTTTACAAACCTTTGTAAGGATCCTGCAAAATGAAGTTGGGAAGAAGCACCCCAAAGATGAGGATCCTGGTGAAGGAGTTAGTGCCAAGGTGGATTTCATATCTTATACTGTGTACAGTTGAAGTCAGAAATTTACATACACTCGTTTTTTTACAGAACTCATTTTTCAACCACTACACAGATTTCATGTTAACAAACTATAGTTTTGCCAAGTTGGTTAGGACATCTACTTTGTGCATGACATTAGTAATTCTTCCAACAATTGTTTACAGACAGATTATTTCACTTATAATTCACTATATCACAATTCCAGTGGGTCAGAAGTTTACATACACTAAGTTGACTGTGCCTTTAAACAGCTTGGAAAATTCTAGAAAATGATGTCATGGCTTTAGAAGCTTCTGATAGGCTATTTGACATCATTTTAGTCAATTGGAGGTGTAACTGTGGATATATTTCCAGGCCTACCTTCAAACTCAATGCCTCTTTGCTCGACATCATGGGAAAATCTAAAGAAATCAGCCAAGACCTCAGAAAAAAAAGTCTGGTTCATCCTTGGGAGCAATTTCCAAACACCTGAAGGTACCACGTTCATCTGTACAAACAATATTACGCAAGTATAAACACCATGGGACCACGCAGCCGTCATACCACTCAGGAAGGAGACTCGTTCTGTCTCCTAGTGAAAATCAATCCCAGAACAACAGCAAAGGACCTTGTGAAGATGCTGGAGGAAACGGGTACAAAAGTATCTACAGTGGGGAGAACAAGTATTTGATACACTGCCGATTTTGCAGGTTTTCCCACTTACAAAGCATTTTGAAGTCTGTAATTTTTATCATAGGTACTCTTCAACTGTGAGTGACGGAATCTAAAACAAAAATCCAGAAAATCACATTGTATGATTTTTAAGTAATTAATTTGCATTTTATTGCATGACATAAGTATTTGATACATCAGAAAAGCAGAACTTAATATTTGGTACAGAAACCTTTGTTTGCAATTACAGAGATCATACGCTTCCTGTAGTTCTTGACCAGGTTTGCACACACTGCAGCAGGGATTTTGGCCCACTCCTGCATACAGACCTTCTCCAGATCCTTCAGGTTTCGGGGCTGTCGCTGGGCAATATGGACTTTCAGCTCCCTCCAAAGATTTTCTATTGGATTCAGGTCTGGAGACTGGCTAGGCCACTCCAGGACCTTGAGATGCTTCTTACGGAGCCACTCCTTAGTTGCCCTGGCTGTGTGTTTCGGGTCGTTGTCATGCTGGAAGACCCAGCCACGACCCATCTTCAATGCTCTTACTGAGGGAAGGAGGTTGTTGGCCAAGATCTTGCGATACATGGCCCCATCCATCCTCCCCTCAATACGGTGCAGTCGTCCTGTCCCCTTTGCAGAAAAGCATCCCCAAAGAATTATGTTTCCACCTCCATGCTTCACGGTTGGGATGGTGTTCTTGGGGTTGTACTCATCCTTCTTCTTCCTCCAAACACGGCGAGTGGAGTTTAGACCAAAAAGCTCTATTTTTGTCTCATCAGACCACATGACCTTCTCCCATTCCTCCTCTGGATCATCCAGATGGTCATTGGCAAACTTCAGACGGGCATGGACATGCGCTGGCTTGAGCAGGGGGACCTTGCGTGCGCTGCAGGATTTTAATCCATGACGGCGTAGTGTGTTACTAATGGTTTTCTTTGAGACTGTGGTCCCAGCTCTCTTCAGGTCATTGACCAGGTCCTGCCGTGTAGTTCTGGGCTGATCCCTCACCTTCCTCATGATCATTGATGCCCCACGAGGTGAGATCTTGCATGGTGCCCCAGACCGAGGGAGATTGACCGTCATCTTGAACTTCTTCCATTTTCTAATAATCGCGCCAACAGTTGTTGCCTTCTCACCAAGCTGCTTGCCTATTGTCCTGTAGCCCATCCCAGCCTTGTGCAGGTCTACAATTTTATCCCTGATGTCCTTACACAGCTCTCTGGTCTTGGCCATTGTGGAAAGGTTGGAGTCTGTTTGAGTGTGTAGACAGGTGTCTTTTATACAGGTAACGAGTTCAAACAGGTGCAGTTAATACAGGTAATGAGTGGAGAACAGGAGGGCTTCTCAAATACTTATGTCATGCAATAAAATGCAAATTAATTATAAAAAAATCATACAATGTTATTTTCTAGATTTTTGTTTTACATTCCTTCTCTCACAGTTGAAGTGTACCTATGATAAAAATTACAGACCTCTACATGCTTTGTAAGTAGGAAAACCTGCAAAATCGGCAGTGTATCAAATACTTGTTCTCCCCACTGTATATCCACAGTAAAACGAGTCCTATATCGACATAACCTGAAAGGCCTCTCAGCAAGGAAGAAGCCACTCCTTCCAAAAATGCCATAAAAAAGCTTACTTACTTTTTGGAGAAATCTTCTCTGGTCTGATGAAACAAAAGTAGAACTGTTTGGCCATAATGACCATCATTATGTTTGGAAGAAAAAGTGGGAGGCTTGCAAGCCGAAGAACACCATCCCAATCGTGAAGCACGGGGGTGGCAGCATCATGTAGTGGGGGTGCTTTGCTGCAGGAGGGACTGGTGCCCTCCACAAAATAGATGGCATCATGAGGAAGGAAAATGATGTGTCTATATTGAAGCAACATCTCAAGACATCAGTCAGGAAGTTAAAGCTTGGTTGCAAATTAGTCTTCCAATTGGACAATGACACCAAGCATACTTCCAAAGTTGTGGCAAAATGGCTTAAGGACAACAAAGTCAAGGTATTGGAGTGGCCATCACAAAGCCCTGACCTCAATCCTATAGAAAATTTGTGGGCAGAACTGAAAAAGTGTGTGCGAGCAAGGAGGCCTAAAAACCTGACTCAGTTACACCAGTTCTGTCAGGAGGAATGGGCCAAAATTCACCCAAATTATTGTGGGAAGCTTGTGGAAGGCTACTGAAACATTTGACCCAAGTTTAACCATTTAAATGCAATGCTACCAAATACTAATTGAGTGTATGTGAACTTCTGACCCACTGGGAATGTGATGAAAGAAATAAAAGCTGAAATAATTCATTCTCTACTGTTCTGACATTTCACATTCTTAAAATAAAAGTGGTGATCCTAACTGACCTAAGACAGGGAAGTCTTACTAGGATTAAATGTCAGGAATTGTGAAAAACTTGAGTTTAAATGTATTTGGCTAAGGTGTATGTAAACTTCCAACTTCAACTGTATGTTGTGGCCTATTGCTTTCTAACCAGTCTGTGAGCCTGTGTCATCCCTTTGTTCTTTCATAATTTTCTTAAAGGCTAGTAGTTGTTTTATATGTTAATGTCTTGGTTTGCATATTGCTTATTCTTCAAATCAAACTGTTAGTTTATGCTAAAATGGTTGAGTTCTCTTTTCTTCTCAACAGAAAATGAAGGTCGACTGTGTGTCAGTGCCTGTGGTCAAGCAAGCTCTGGCAGTACCAAGGATACACTGTCCATCATTGGAGAACTTCAAGACAGATTACTTGGATCCCCAAAAGCCAGTCATATTAGAGGGTATCATAGATCACTGGCCAGCCTTCAAAAACCACCCTTGGAGGTACCTTTTTTCTTTATTTTGTGTCCTTCTCTAGTCCCTTGCCCTTACCTTCTCATAGTCCCCTAGACACCTCTGTTGATTTTGTTTTCTCCCTTTGCAAAGCATAGAATACCTGCAAACTGTTGCTGGTTGTCGGACTGTACCTGTTGAAGTGGGCTCACGATATACCGATGAGGAATGGTCACAGACACTCCTTACGGTCAATGAATTCATTGATCGCTATATTGTTGTGAAAGTAAGTACTTCCTCGTGAAAAATATTGCCCCATGAATTAGCCAAGGATAGACGCCTTTCACTCAATGTCTAATCCCGCTCTCTCTCACTCACATTAGGACGCATCAAGTTTGGGATATCTTGCTCAGCACCAGCTATTTGATCAGGTTGGTCATTGCCCTGTCCTGTTATTTACATAACACATTTGGGTGAGGATGTCAGGGTTGATATATACTGAACAAAAATATAAACGCAACATGTGAAGTGTTGGTTTCATGGGCTGCAATAAAATATTCCAGAAATGTTCCAAACACAAAAGGCTTATTTCTCTCAAATTTTGTGCAGAAATGTGTTTACATTCCCGTTAGTGAGCATTTCTCCTTTGCCAAGATAATTCATCCACCTGACAGGTGTGGCATATCAAGAAGCTGATTAAACAGCATTGTCATTACATAGGTGTACCTTGTGCTGGGGACAATAAAAGGCCACTCTCAAATTTTGAGGGAGTGTTCAATTGGCATGCTGACTGCAGGAATGTCCACCAGGGCTGTTGCCAGAGAATTTAATGTTAATTTTGTAAATTTTATTTAGCCTTTATTTAATTAGGCAAGTCAGTTAAGAACAAATTATTATTTACAATGACTGCCTACCAAAAGGCTGCCTACACGGACTGGGGCTGGGATTACAAATAAAAATAATGTTGTTTTAGAGAATTTGGCAATATGTCCAACTGGCCTCAACCGCAGAAAACGTGTAACCACGCCAGCCCAGGACCTCCACATCCGGCTTCTTCACCTGCAAGATTGTCTGAGACCAGCCACCTGGACAGCTGATGAAACTGAGGAGTATTTCTGTCTGTGATAAAGCCCTTTCGTGGGGAAAAACTAATTCTGATTGGCTAGGCCTTGCTCCCCAGTGCATGGCTGCGACCATGTCCAGCCATGTGAAATCCATAGATTAGGGCCTAATGAATTTATTTCAATTGACTGATTTCCTTATATGAACTGTAACTCAGTACAATCGTTGAAATTGTTGCATGTTGGTTTTATATTTTTGTTCAGTATAATACAACATATAAATATACACTGTAGTTCAAAAGTTTGGGGTCAAATTTATATTTTACTGTCCAATGTATTTTTGGAAATGTAGGATATAGTCTTCTATAATCCTTGCCTCAATTTTTGTATTATCTGCTTTAATGTCATTTGTTCAAGTTTTTCAGTTACAAAAACTTTTGTTCAATGTACTCTTCTCCAAGGTCTCGGAGCTGAAAGACGACATCCGTATCCCTGACTACTGTTGTCTTGGTGAGGGAGATGAAGATGACATCACGATCAACGCTTGGTTTGGGCCAGGAGGTACAGTGTCCCCCCTTCATCAGGATCCTCAACAGAACTTCCTTGCTCAGGTGAGTCCAACACACATCCAGTGACTAGGATCAGACTCTCATCAGTTTGGACCCTGACAGAGATGTGGGATACTGTATTTTTGCCAATCATAATTTGGTGACAGCATGGTTTCCCTATTGTGTAACAGGTGGTTGGGAGAAAGTACATTCGTCTGTATTCCCCTGAGGACACTGACAAACTCTACCCTCACCAATCGCAGCTCCTACACAATACTAGTCAGGTTAGAATTCCATTTTAAATCTCAATGCGCCAGGTCAATGATTTTAAGAACAATCTAGCATGTAAGTGATCTACCTAATCCCTGAACTATTAGTGCTGAATACTTTGAATGGGAGAAATTATTAGTGTTTGCCATTTAAACACAAAGCTTTCTTCAATGCAGGTGGAGGTGGAGAGTCCAGACGTGGTGCGATTCCCAGAGTTTGTGAAGGCTCCCTACCTAGAGTGTGTGTTGCAGCCTGGGGAGGTCTTGTTCATCCCAGTCAAGCACTGGCATTACGTGCGTTCTTTGGAGCTCAGCTTTTCAGTGAGCTTCTGGTGGTCATGACTCATGAGGGATCCAGATTCAGGTTGTTTTTACAGTCAGAAGGGGTTGCTTATTGAATGTTGGTTATTGCAGTGGTCTTGTAAAATGCAAGTCCTGTGATCACTATGTTGTGACTTATGTCTGAATGTTTGTTTAAAAAAAAAAAATCAACATGTCTCTCCTTTCATTGCTTCAGCCCTCTGAGCCTCGCCCACCAAATGGCTTTAAAAACACCCGATTCTATAAACAAATTAATGATTAAGTGTCAATGGTAATTCAAATAGAGATCAAAATAATTTAAAGGAATAAGGTTGGAAACAAGTCTCAATTTGCAAAGTTCACAACTTACACAAAGGTGATTTATATAGAAGAATTATGGGAAATCTGCTCAAGTCAATTAACTTGAGTAGAGGAAAATACTACGGCTATTTTACATAATTAAAAGTATCCCACCTCATCATATCCATGATAAAGGAAAGCCAGTTGTGTTCAGTCTGTCAACACTTGAATGTGATTGTGGCACACATTGAATGCCAAGCTACCTGCATTATTTGTGCTTCCAGTCATTACAAAATTAAATGAAGGAGCAGTTAATGTGTGCTCATTTCCTACTGCATATAAAATATGGAGTTGTTACCCATTTTAATTTGATAGGGTATGCTTTTTCAAATTAGCATATTTAATTGTCCCCAAATTATTATTGCATACTCCGAGATGAGGTAATTTCCATAATTTATTCAAATAAGGCAGTACTATTCTAATTTAACAACCTAATGAACCACAGGCACACATGTAAACACAGCTTTCTGTTTAAACTGCTTAAAAGAATGATTGACGTAGTTGCCACATTTCCCAGAATTGCTCCCCTAGAAAGTAACTTAATAATATTATGATAATCAAGTTAAGAGTGGAGCTCATGAGATCACTGATGATTCAATGAAAGATGTTCTCCTGAAGGAATCTAACTAACATTTTGATTTACCATTTTTTTCAACATTCAAACTTACATTTTGAGTTATCTGTATGATAAACTGTACATTTGAATTAAGACAACATTGTACTCAAAAGTTCTGACAGCTATACATGCATCCGTGAGGTTATGACCTCCTAGTCCTCCGGGTCTGAGCTGTAGATCTGGGGGTGGGGGGCTGCTGACTGGCTCTCGTTCTGAGAGGACAGGCCTATACACCTCTATAGAGAAGGGAAAATTAAATCATGAATGACTAGATAAGGTAGGTAAATATGTGTTTGAGTCAAAATAGATGAATATGTATACACAGACCTTTATACAAACTATGATAGATTCTATAGACTATCATGGTACCACTGTGATAGTTGCAATTCTTTGAGCAGCGTAACATTACCTGGGATCTCATGTGGCCAGAAGTCCTCACAGGCAGGGCATCATGGATCAATCCTTCCTTTGAAGTATCTGGCGACACAAGGGGTGTGGATTTTGATGCCACATTTAGGATTTTCACACATCTGGCACAGAGGTAAAAAGACCAGATTATTACAAATATGAAGCATGAAACAATGCTTTGCCTATAAAAGCCAGGCTATATCAGTGGTGTCAATCCCCTTTTAAATTCAGTCAACATATTTTGAGTAGCAACATTAAATATTAATGTCTACCTTCTAGAAAGTTTGAAAAGAGCAGAGGATTGAGGAAAGTGAGTTTGGGAATATGACAAAAAGTAGATTTTATAACAATTTAGATTGACACAAGGTCCAATTTAGCTAGCAGGTAGAATACATTAGATGCCATTTATTTACTGTGATTTAAATAGTATCACTTTACCTGCAAGGCTACATTGTGACAGATATGGCAGACCTTGACCTGGTCTTGGTACAACATCTGAATGTATGGCTCCATCTCCATTATACATCGAGTGGAGAGTGAGTAGTCACCATTTTTCTGAAGAAAAGAACACAGATTGCAAGTAAATCAGTGACCCAAAGAAAGTGAGTGTGCACAAGTAGCAATAACTGCATGCATAGAATGTGTCTTCAGAGACGGCACCTCATTCAGCTAATTATCCTGAACAAGCCTGTTCAGTAAATGTCCTGTTTCTCTTTAACTTCTTTGTCTGGAGGCTGTCGGCACAGTTGAAAATGTCTGTGGAAGAGGCGGTTCCATTGTCAGAGTCCACAATCCAGTTTATCAAGAGTATAGTGTGCTGTATAAAAATGAATAAAATGGGAGTGAGTGGCCCTCAAAAACATTTTGGACCAGTTTCTCAGACGTAGATTAAGCCTAGTCCTGGACTGAAAGGCACTTTCAATAGAGAATCTATATTGTGTCTGGAAAACCAGACCTTTGAGTGTAAGCGTTTACCATACAGACACTGAGTTTAAGGGTTTACCATACAGACACTGAGTTTAAGGGTTTACCATACAGACACTTTGAGTTTAAGGGTTTACCATGTGAGGACCTGGAGAAAAGTATGCAGCTATGCTGCTCTTACCACCGTGTGTCTCACAGCAATGCTGGTGGAGAGCCCTTGCCTTGGCACCATCAATGATCCCATTGACCATTATGGTTTGCAGGAACCTTTTATGGCTTTCTCGCAGTGGTCGAGCCATGGTGCCAGGAAAGCCCTAGAAAATAGTCAACGATTTTGAATAAGCAGCATGAGGGGGTGAGATTCCGTTGGACCCCACACGATGTGGTTGATCATGAATTGCTAGAGCCTGGGCAGACATTGACAAGCCAAAATATGCCTCTTTGCATTATAGGCTGATGTTATCTCACAGATTTCTTACATTTTTTGTACCTTTATTTAACTAGGCAAGTCAGTTAAGAACAAATTCTTATTTACAATGACAGCTGAAAGTGGTTAGCTACCCTGAACAAAAATATAAATGCAACACGCACAAAGCTTATTTCTCACACATTTTGTGACTAAATGTGTTTACATCCCTGTTAGTGAGCATTTCTCCTTTGCCAAGACAATCCATCCAACTGACAAGTGTGGCATATCAAGAAGCTGATTAAACAGCATGATCATTACACAGGTGCACCTTGTGCTGGGGACAATAAAAGACTTGATGCTTGGCATTCAGGCCTACGATTTCAATCTTGTTTCTCATGGTCTGAGAGTCTTTAGGTGCCTTTTGGCAAACTCCAAGTGGGCTGCCATGTGCCTTTTACAGAGGACTGGCTTCCATCTGGCCACTCTACCATAAAGGCCTGATTGGTGGAGTGCTGCAGAGATGGGTGTCCTTCTGGAAGGTTCTCCCATCTACACAGACGAACTCTAGAGCTCTGTCAGAGTGACCATCGGGTTCCTGGTCACCTCCCTGACCAAGGCCCTTCTCCCCCGATTGCTCAATTTTGCCGGATGGCCAGCTCTAGGAAGAGTCTTGGTGGTTCCAAACTTCTTCCATTTAAGAATGATGGAGGCCACTGTGTTCTTGGGGACATTTAATGCTGTGTAAATGTTTTGGTACCCTTCCCCAGATCTGTGCCTCAACACAATCCTGTCAGACTCTCAGACCATGAGAAACAAGATTCTCTGGTCTGATGAAACCAATATTGAAATCTTAGGCCTGAACGCCAAGCATCAAGTCTGGAGGAAACCTGGCACCAATCCTGCCTCGGAGCTCTATGGACAATTCCTTCGAGCTCATGGCTTGGTTATTGCTCTGACATGCACTGTCAACTGTATATATACAGGTGTGTGCCTTTCCAAATCATGTCCAATCAATTGAATTTACCACAGGTGGACTCTAATTAGGTTGTAGAAACAGCTCAAGGATGATCAATGGAAACAGGATGCACCTGAGCTCAATTTCGAATCTCATAGCAACGGGTCTGAATACTTATGTAAATAAGGTATGTGTTTTTTATATTTCATAAATTTGCATACATTTCTAAAAACCTGTTTTCGCTTTGTCATTATGGGGTATTGTGTGTAGATTTCTGAGGATTATTTTTTTAAATTCCATTTTAGAATAAGGCTAATGTAACAAATTGTGGAAAAACGTCATTTGAAGAAATGCATAATTCTGCAGTTCATATTACATTAAGCTACATGTGAGAGGTAATAGGCCTACAGTCAGTGTCCATATATCAGTTAGGGAGAATATTCATGGTTACAGAGATACTCTTGAACGGGATATCAAAAGGTGCATGTAAACCGGGATATGAATAATACCGGGGTATGAGCTACTATCCGGAATACTGTGCGCAAATAAACGTGGTCAGTGTTATCTGGGGTTGTTGGCTAACTGGAGATGTTCTGACATTAGTGATTTCTTGTTTTTTATTATTTGTGTAGTTGTTTGACATTTTTCCTGCACTGTTAGGAGCTAATAACACAAGCATTAAGATGCATCCACTACAACATCTGCTACTGTACTGTGTACGGGAACGCGACCAATAAACATTGATTTGGCTAGTCAGTTAACGTTAGCCAACAATAGCTAACCAGCAGTAACAACATGTCAGCAAAGTTCAGTCCAAAATAGACTCTGTGGCTCATGGTTCCATTTCTTTATCTGCAACCGGACTCCCAGACAATAGATCAAGTTGCGAAAAGATAGCGATTTCGAAATATTATTAGCATGTCATTATTGTAATTTGAAGTTGGTAATCAACCACTCAAAAAAAAACTACAGTTTGCGTGCGATGTGGTCATACAAGGAAGGGGGGCGAACTTCCCATGAAAGGTGTGTCCTGTTGGAACTTCTCATTTCCAGTTAGCAGTTCGTAGTTGACGAAACCGCGTGTCAAATTATTTTTAGCACTGTAGATTCATTATTTTTTGCTTGTTATTTTAAAGGAATGACTACTTCCTCAAAATTATGATCTATCATTGTGAGGGTGAGTGACTTTCTATTTGCTATATATATGTAATCAAGGGAATCTAGTGGAAATGTTAGGTCTATAAACAAAAGCAACTGTCGACCCACAAAAAACATACTGTATTAATAATCACTTACTTCTTCACATTTAGGCTAACATGTAGCCTATTGTAATGTGCACGAATTTAAACACTTACATGAAACATTTTCTCTTTCTGATTTTAGATTGAATTATACTGTGTGGTTTACTCTCGAGCATTCAGCAACAATGTTTCTGTTGCTTATTATATTCACAAACCTTGGGACTTTGATAGCTGATGATGGTAAGCAGTCTTTTATGTAGCCTATGAACATGAGTAGATTTAACCTCATGATTAACATTTGAAACGTTTCTTTGTTTGTTAATTACTTGTAGCAATGAGTGACGGGAATCTTCAATGCTTCAACGACTATGACACAAGTATGGTTTGTCATTTTCTAACTGACAAGTCTAAGTGTGCTGAATACAACATGACATTGAAATTGTTGGACACACAACAGATGTAAGTTTATTGATTGTTTAAGTTTTTCTATTGTTGATGTTAATCTCACCAGCAAGTCATATTCTATTTCAAAATGGCATTATTATTATTTCCCAGAGACGAGAAGGATTGTACTTTCAAGGAAAAGGACAGGTCCAATGGTGTTTCCAAATGTGAATGCTCTATTGTTCCAATGATCCTTCTTGATGAGGAGTTTAATGCAACACTTTGGAATTCTGGGAAGCGCCTAAATTCCAAAGTCATCTGTATCAAATGCAGCAGTGAGTTGCAGATTGCTATTTGCAAATTTAATTACAGTTACAAAGAATATTGCATGAAATAAACCATGCTTTAATTGATTGATATGTCAATGTGTAATGTGATATCTCCCTATCGTTGCCCTATACAGTAAAACCCAAAACCCCCACCCTCCAAGAAGTGAAAACAACACAAAATGGGAATTTTCTGGTCAAATGGAAGACAAACTACCTTGATAATCCACCGGACTTGATTGCCGAATTGAGCTACAGAAAGAAAGGAGAAACAGATGAGGTAAAGGAGGGTGATATGATACCGCATTCCCCCGTTTACTATCACAAAGACAACTTTCCCTCTACCCTTTGTTCCTGCAGGTGTCCAAAAATGACTCAACGACTTCCCATGAAATACTTGGTAGAGACTTGGAGCCAAACACCATTTATGCTCTGAAGGTCAGAACCTATACTGACCAGAGCAGCCAATTCAGTGACTGGAGTGAAGAGTTGGAATTCACTAACCGTAAGTGATTAAAGGAGATTTATCATCCATGGGTTTTCAAACCTTAATTTCACTTTCACCTTGTAGCTCATTGTATATTCTTCTCTGCTTCACAGCTGCATCATCTCAGATTATTGTCATTTTTTTTAGTTGCATTACTGTTATCATCATCACAAGTGCTTTGTTTTGGTGCGGTGTTAGGTAAGTTGTCCTGACATGTCTGTAGGTGACAGTATGTTTGCGCAATTGTGTTTTTTTATACAGCTTTATATTGGCCCTATAGGCTTTAAAATCCTCCTATTTTCCCCTATGCAGACTCAAAACCAAATGGTGGGATAATGTTCCTAAATGTTCAAACCCACACCTTTTGTATATGGTTCCCGGAGTACCTAAGGTGAGGCTCTATCTCCAAATATTATTTGTTTAAATAAACTGTAAACCTTCATTAGTTTCTTACTGTAATTCCTTCCGTTTGTGCATTTTTACGTAGTGATGTTTGCTCTCCACCACAGGTATTGTCTCCTCCCAAAATACCTTTATCCTCCATCTATGTTGATTCTTCAAAAATGGACACTGAAGGAAAAACATGGTGAGCATATTGATGCAATATAAACATAGCAAAAGGAAAAGGTGTCTTCATGTTCTATTCGCGTGGGCAGTCAAGTCCTTGCAATGAGAATAAGCTTTAATCCACTGTAAATTGCCCTCTTTTCTTTTCCCTACAGGACAAACCCCTCGATAATGGATGGGAGCAGTGGAAGAGGCCAGCAGCAAGGCACTGGCTCAGAGCTTGACTCATCATCTTCCCTGGAATATGCCCACACATGTTCCATGGGCCCGGAGCCTAGTAATGTGCAGATCATTAGCCATCTTCAAGAGGCCCTGAGGAAAGTCTTTCCCAGCCTTGTTCCTTTGGACGGGAATCCTCAGTCATTGCTCTTAGTCCCTCCTATGACAGATGATGGTACACAAATGAACTGCCCTGAGTCAAATCGAGACATTGGTGTGTGTTCATCTGACTACAATCCTCTTCCTTTCATGAGTGAGTCTGGAGGCTCTTGTGGGTCGTCTTGTTACAATAATAATACCTACTCCCCCTCAGTGCCCTTCAACCCTCTTCAAGAGTCAACAACAAGTGAGACATCCTCATTTCCTAAGCAGCCGCTGCTCTTTTGTAACTCCTCCTACCATACTGGTGAGGCTGACGTGTTGAAAAATGGCCATCCACAGCTGTTTCATTGTACTGGTCAACAAGATCTTAACTTGTCCATTAACTGTGCACCCCTCTTGCAAACCGACTTTTCATATCATCCGTGTGATGGCGCAAGTGATGATTCAGAGACTACCACGTCAGCAGAGGACACCAGTTTGATCTACGACTCTAATGACAGCAATGTGTCCGAACCTCACAATGTTACCAGTGTCGTTGCTGGATATCAGAGCTTCAGTGAGGCAGTCGGTAAGGACAATGAGAGAGAGACTGATGCCTTCATGGACGTGCTACTGCCACTTAAGGGCTTCCTGGATGTGGACAGTAGAGAGCCACTGATTTACAATGTGAATCCATGTTACCATAGCCTGCCTGACCCTGGATGCAGCCTCCCTCCGAGTGACGGTGATTATCAGGCTTTACAGAGTCTCGGACAAAATAGCACAGATCAGTGGGTTTCAGGGCAGTAGTGCTGAACAAGACAAACTGCTGAGTGTCTGGAGACTGAGATCCCTCAAAGCTCCATGGGGAACATCCCTCAAAATTTCATACCCAACTCACAGGGAGGACAATGTCCAATACTTGGAAGTCCCTTTCTTGTTGCTTTTTGTTAAGACCAAGCTATGTAAATAGACAATGACAGCTCTTATCATTGTGTGTGATGATACGGTAGACACTTTTGCACTTCACCATTTTTTATTTTATCTTTGGGACTTGAGTTCATAGATGTGTTTTTTCTCTCTCAATATTATACAAACGGTGTGAATACCATTCTGCCATGAAAATGCTTTAGCCTCAAGTCCAGAAATGTTCCACATTTTGTATGTACAGCTTCTGTAAATAAACATGTGTGTGGGAAACTGCACAGTTAATTGTTGAAGAGACATAACATGTCTTGTCTTTGCCTCATCTGTCTGAAACATGTTGTACATCATCTGGGATGGAAAAAAACAGGGATGTGTACTTCAGTTGAAATACTGAGGAATCTAGATAACATAACATAACATCTTATATTACATATCAAGCTTGTCAAACTAGTCTCTAGCCTCTAAAAGTTACTTCTCTTCTAATGGCTTCCCAAAATAGTCAAAACAGTTGCATCTGATGTTTGATAGGCTAAATAGTGTTAACAGTAAAACCCTCATGCAAACATGGAGGTTGAATTTCTGAAGAAAAAAGGCCTACTTCCTTATTGCTGTTCCTCGAAACACGTACATTGCAGCTATCATGGAAATACACACCCACAAAGTAGAGCCAGCCCCTGATGTCATAAATGTGTTGCGCAATCAGGTAAAACACAAAAATAGGGTTTGTTTCTGGGGGTTTTCGGAGGGTGAAGTTCATGTTTTGTAGTGTTGATTGAAGAAAACACCAACCCTTTTTCCCTTCAAAGGCCTTCGCGTAACTGGTGAAGCTTGAATAAAGATTACCTGACTAGTGACACACACAATGATGGTTTATCATGCAGAAAATTGTGAGCCGTTTGCCACAGTTTAACCATCAATAATAGTATACGGTTGGAATGACTGAGGCATATTCAGCATAATTTCTTTCACAGTATTGTGGTTTTGTGACAGGCTGTTTTTGAACAAAGGCCAAGATAGAAGTGTGGAGACACCAGAGGGGATCATGAAAGGCCATTTTCACAGAGCCACAGGTCTGCTATGCCAGCTTGTCATGCTTATATTCAGCAAGCATGCACGAAAGCATTGTGGCATTCACAGCTATGTCATACTATGAATGGTTTGGACAGGCAATGCAAGTGTTGGAAATTACTTTTCACAGGCTTCATTGCAAAATTGAATTTTGTTGAGGATAAAGGCAGCTCAAAGGTTGTCTTGAAAATGTGAATTTATTGAGTTATTCTATCATGGGCACCACTTCCTTGCCATTGACATTTAATAGCTGAAATACCTAGGTACTTCTATGTGTCGCAGGTATGTTAAGCTTCGGTCCAGTTAGTGTTAGAAATACCAAGTGAGCACTTGTAGATTCCAATAAGTAATGTACATCCCAGGATTTACACTACACATCCTTCTTTATGTTCATATGCAAAGGATCAAGTTGCAGAATTTACTAGAAAATAGCAGGAAGGAAGAACACTTTAGGATTCTGATTATAATGCAATCAATACTCAATTACCTGTGAAGTACTGTGGGACCTCTGGCGCCCTCACTGCTTCAGTGCTTCTCTAAGGCTCCTAGTCCACCTCTATGATTTATGAACACTGCTCTTGAACCTTGCTTGGAAAACAAATTAACTGATGTGATGTCACATCTTCCTGCCAGTGATCAAAATTAAAAATGTCGTTGTTAGAGGGAGAAAATATTCATCACTTTTATGGAGTACTAACAGTTAAATCACTTATTTTTAGATTTCTATCTAAATTGTTGCAAGTGTAATAAAATGTTTGACATAGATGCATTTTAAAGGTGGGCATTTGTAATGGAAAATATTTTATGCTGAAAGTTTACATCACCTTTATAAATATGTACCACATTTACAATGAAGTATAGTACCAGAAAGGACGTGCAATAGAAAACAGCACACGCAACCTATTGTTTTGGGCGATAAAAAGAGAAGTGCATTATCACGAGGATGCACATGTGTCTTTGCTTGGACTGACAGTCTTTAGAAAGTAATAGTTGTAATTGGAGTTGAATTAGAGTGCTTTTTATTGTTGAATTACTGTTTCCTTCGTTCTAATCTAAATTGAGGCCTACAGTGGTATTTTAGCACCATCCTTTGAGCATAATGTGTATCGCATGTCGTTGTCCCACACAATAACCTCTGATGTTGAATGCGCAATCTACAGTAGAACTTCAATTCCCAGTAAAAAAAAAAACAGTGTTGCTCTTGTATGGGATCAATATCATGCCAAATGTATCCACAAATATAAATCACTTTCCACAAATGTAAACCACTATCCACAAATGCAGTTCACTATCCACAAACAAACACCATTTGATTTGTATTTGTAAATCGATATATTGCATTAATGTTTTTATAACTTCAGATATGCAAGTCATTTCCAAGGGCCTTAAGTAAGATAACTGCCATAAATATTTGCACATATGCGCAAAAGGTTCTCACCGTAGAAATAAGTTCTCACCGTAGAAAGTTTTCACGCGTAGAAAGATAGTTGCAGTCATCGAAGGGTAACCTAGCGGTTAGAACGTTGGACCAATAACCGAAAGGTGGTTCGAATACCCGAGCCGACAAAGTGAAACACTTGTTAATGTGTCCTTGAACAAAGGCACTTAAACCTAATTTGCTCCAGGGGCTGACCCTGTAGGTCGTCAGTGTAACTAAGAATTTGTTCTTAACTGACTTGCCTAGTTAAATAAAAAAGGATATGGGATCAGACCAATAACACAGCTTCCAACACTCCTCTGTTCCAGCTGTGGCGTTCTATTACCCTTATGTTCATGTTACTAAAGTCCTTAGTGAGGCACCTTTCAGATTATCCTTAATAGTCATCCAATCAGTCACTTAATTAAGGTAATTCTTTTTATGTGAAGATGGACACGCATATATGGTTTCCCTCTCTGCTGACTGCCATCCAGCAGGCCTGTCATGCCAAATAATGTCACCTTCTACGTCACAATGGGATTCCATAAACTATTAGCGTCCGTTGCTATATCAACGGTGTGATTACCTAAGGATTAGAATTTTGGAGACCATTACAGCCTAAATGACGTTCTTTTCAACATAGCTATGCAAACAAGGTTGATTTCCGCGACAATATCTCTGTTTAAACAAGTTTTGTTTAAATAATAAAATGAAGTAATTCTTCCAACAATTGTTTACAGATTATTTCACTTATAATTCACTATATCACAATTCCAGTGGGTCAGACGTTAACACACTAATTTGACTGTGCCTTTAAACAGCTTGTAAACTTCCAGAAAATGTCATGGCTTTAGAAGCTTCTGATAGGCTAATTGACATAATTTGAGTCAATTGGAGGTGTACCTGTGGATGTATTCAAGGCCTACCTTCCAACTCAGTGCCTCTTTGCTCGACATCATGGGAAAATCAAAAGAAATCAGCCAAGACCTCAGAAAAACAATTGTAGACCTCCACAAGTCTGGTTCATCCTTGGGAGCAATTTCCAAACGCCTGAAGGTACTACGTTCATCTGTACAAACAATAGTACGCAAGTATAAACACCATGGGACCACGCAGCCGTCATGCCGCTTAGAAAAGGAGACGCATTCTCTTTTTCATACTTTGGTGCAATTAGTGTAAATCAATCCAAGAACAACAGCAAAGGACCTTGTGAACATGCTGGAGGAAACAGGTACAAAAGTATCTTTATCCACAGTAAAACAAGTCCTATATCGACATAACCTGAAAGGCTGCAAAGCAAGGAAGAAGCCATTGCTCCAAAACAGGCAATATAAAAGCCAGACTACGGTTTTCAACTGCACATGGGGACAAAAATCATACGTTTTGGAAAAATGTAATCTGGTCTGATGAAACAAAATATAACTGTTTGGCCATAATGACCAACGTTATAATTGGAGGAAAAAGGGGGATGCTTGTAAGCCGAAGAACACCATAACTGTGAAGCACGGTGGCAGCATCATGTTGTGGGGGTACTTTTCTGCAGGAGGGACTGGTGCACTTCACAAAATAGATGGCATCACGAGGAAGGGAAATGATGTGGATATATTGAAGCAACATCTCAAAACATCAGTCAGGAAGTTAAAGCTTGGTTGCAAATGGGTCTTCCAAATGGACAATGACCCCAAGCATACTTCCAAAGTTGTGGCAAAATTGCTTAAGGACAACAAAGTCAAGGTATTGGAGTGGCCATCAAAAAGCCCTGAGCTCAACCCTATAGAAAATTTGTGGTCAGAACTGAAAAAGCGTGTGCGAGCAAGGAGGCCTACAAACCTGACTCAGTTACACCAGTTCTGTCAGGAGGAATGGGCCAAAATTCACCCAACTTATTGTGGGAAGCTTGTGGAAGGCTACCCGAAACATTTGACCCAAGTTAAACAATTTAAAGGCAACGCTACCAAATACTAATTGAGTGTATGGAAACTTCTGACCCACTGGGAATGTGATGAAAGAAATAAAAGCTGAAATAAATAATTCTCTCTACTATTATTCTGACATTTCACATTCTTCAAATAAAGTGGTGATCCTAACTGACCGAAGACAGGGAAGTTTTACTAGAATTAAGTGTCAGAAAACTGCGTTGAAATGTGTTTGGCTAAGGTGTATGTAAACTTCCAGCTTCAACGGTATGTATCTATTGTAGGTCTACAGTCGTGGTCAAAAGTTTTGAGAATGACACAGGTGGAGGCATCTTTGGACTAGTATGGTCTCCACAAAGTTTGCTGCCTCAGTGTTGATGACGGCAATTTGCATATACTCCAGAATGTCATGAAGAGTGATCAGATGAATTGCAATTAATTGCAAAGTCCCTCTTTGCCATGAAAATTAACTTAATCCCCCAAAAACATTTCCACTGCATTTCAGCACTGCCACAAAAGGACCAGCTGCCATCATGTCAGTGATTGCCTCGTTAACACAGGTGAGAGTGTTGACGAGGACAAGGCTGGACATCACTCTGTCATGCTGATTGAGTCAGAATAACAGACTGGAAGCTTTAAAAGGAGGGTGGTGCTTGAAATCATTGTTCTTCCTCTGTCAACCATGGTTACCTGCAAGAAAACACGTGCCGTCATCATTGCTTTGCACAAAAAGGGCTTCACAGGCAAGGATATTGCTGCTAGTAAGATTGCACCTAAATCAACCATTTATCGGATCATCAAGAACTTCAAGGAGAGAGGTTCAATTGTTGTGAAGAAGGCGTCAGGGCGCCCAAGAAAGTCCAGCAAGCGCCAGGACCGTCTCCTAAAGTTGATTCAGCTGCGGGATCGGGGCACCACCAGTGCAGAGCTTGCTCAGGAATGGCAGCAGGCAGGTGTGAGTGCATCTGCACGCATAGTGAGGCGAAGACGTTTGGAGGATGGCCTGGTGTTAAGAAGGGCAGCAAAGAAGCCACTTCTCTCCAGGAAAAACATCAGGGACAGACTGATATTCTGCAAAAGGTACAGGGATTGGACTGCTGAGGACTGGGGTAGAGTCATTTTCTCTGATGAATCCCCTTTCCGATTGTTTGGGCCATCCAGAAAACACCTTGTCCGGAGAAGACAAGGTGAGCGCTACCATCAGTCAACAGTAACGCATCCTCAGACCATTCATGTGTGGGGTTGCTTCTCAGCCAAGGGAGTGGGCTCACTCACAATTTTGCCTAAGAACACATGAATAAAGAATGGTACCAACACATCCTCCGAGAGCAACTTCTCCCAACCATGCAAGAACAGTTTGGTGACGACCAATATCTTTTCCAGCATGATGGAGCACCTTGCCATAAGGCAAAAGTGTTAACTAAGTGGCTTGAGGAACAAAACATCGACATTTTGGGTCCTTGGCCAGGAAACTCCCCAGACCTTAATCCCATTGAGAACTTGTGGTCGATCCTCAAGAGGCAGGTGGACAAACAAAAACCCACAACTTCTGACAAACTCCAAGCATTGATTATGCAAGAATAGCCTGCCATCAGTCAGGATGTGACCCAGAAGTTAATTGACAGCATGCCAGGGCAGATTGCAGAGGTCTTGAAAAAGAAGGGTCAACACTGCAAATATTGACTCTTTGCATAAACTGAATGTCATTGTCAATGAAAGCCTTTGACACTTATGGAATACTTGTAATTATACTTCAGTGTACCATAATAACAACTGACATAAAGATCTAAGAACACTGAAGCAGCAAACTTTGTGGAGACCAAGACTTGTGTCATTCTCAAAACTTTTGACCACGACTGTACATTTGTAAATACATTTGGCATGATATTGATCCTATACTCTTGCCCCGTGACGTCTAACCAATACTTCGGAAACCGAAGAAGAGGTACAAGCAAGCGCACTAGTTCTATTAATAAATCTATTTGTGTTTGTGCTTTCTCATTGCCACAGAGGACAGGAACTCATATTGCACCTTAATAATAGGTTACTTATAACTAATATATATATTATTTTTTTTAAGTTTACAATAGACATTTGATTTATTTATAACAGATACAAACCACCAAAACATTAACAGGCACGTAGTATGCATGACTGACAACATATTGATATGTAAAATATAAAAATGTTAGTAAAAGGATACTATAAATGTTAATTCATATGGATGTCTTTAACTACTCTACTACATGCTATGCTCACTGAACATAAGTTGTGCAGTAATTGTATTATCACAAGGCAAAATTATTTCACAACAATTACTGGATAGCTCTTGCAAGCTTTGGCATGGTGGATGTTGAGAATTGTTCAAACCTAGTCTATCTATACACATTTCAGCACAGCATTAATTTGCTGGTATATATGAATGTAATTTCCAAAACATAGCTAGCATGTTTTTGTCACTAATTACATCATTTTCTCAAACTGTAAAATCATTCAATAAGCCTCAATATAAAAATGTATCTTAAATTCTAATAAACATCTAAAAACAACTCACTACCACAGAATTCGCAAATAACAACCCTGAGAGCAATGCATAAAGACAGCTAATACATCAGGTGAGTGGTTACAACTTTCTATAACACATACAAAATCATATAGGAACCTCTCTGTAGTTTGGAAATTACATATTATTAGTATGTTGTGCAAGATAAGTTAAAGCTAAGACAGTGAAGGTGCAAAGTATCTTTCCTGGTAAAAAAAAAACAACCTAGAAATGTAAGTATGACACACATGACTGTGCCAGTGTTGAAATGACGGGTCCTAATACTCTTGTTGTAGGTCTACAGAGAAGTTCTGTATTCTTTCCACAATGAAGAAGCAGAGAGTTCCAATGAAGCCCAGGATGACCATAATGAGCAGTTGCCATGTCAACAGCAGGTAGCCACTGTAGAAGAAGGCCACTGCTGCAAAAATGGACTGGCAAAGGAAGGAAGAAAACAAAAACATGTTGAAAGTAATACAAAGAGTTGACTTTGTGTTACTACTATGTTATAGTAATGTATGAATTGTATTTTAGATTGAGTTCGTACAGAATAATACTGTGATAAATGAATTGGTACATACAGCTATAGAATAATAATGCATGTTTGTGTGGCTAAACAGACCAACACAATACGGTCTTCAATCGTCCTTTCCCTCTAGTTATTCTTACAGTATAACCACACATGAGATACATCGGCCTAGGCATACCTAAACAACAGCCATAAGTTATTCATCAACTACACTGCAGTTAACTACACCCAGGGAACCACAGTATCAGTTGCTGGTACATATGTTTTAGTAAATAATCAGCTGTATCAAGCTCTCGAGGGGGTTACCTGGATGAATTTGAAGATGGCAAAAGCAGGCGCGCTTTGCTCAGCATAAATACGCCCCAAGATGCTGTAGAGTTGAGTGTTGAAACAGCTGTCACCGAGTCCAAGCAGGAAACTACAGAGCAGTGCGATGGAGATACTAGGAAACAGATAGGACACGCTTAACTGTGAGGGGGTTACAACAGGTCGTTTACAACTGACATGATTTCTGATTAATATAAAAACAATATAGAGTCGTGGCCAAAGGTTTTGAGAATGACACAAGTATTGGTCTCCACAAAATTTGCTGCTTCAGTGTTCTTAGATCTTTATGTCAGTAGTTACTATGGTACACTGAAGTATAATTACAAGTATTCCATAAAAGTCAATGGCTTTCATTGACAATTACATTAAGTTTATGCAAAGAGTCAATATTTGCAGTGTTGACCCTTCTTTTTCAAGACCTCTGCAATCCGCCCTGGCATGCTGTCAATTAACTTCTGGGCCACATCCTGACTAATGGCAGGCCATTCTTGCATAATCAATGCTTGCAGTTTGTCAGAAGTTGTGGGTTTTTGTTTGTCCACCCGCCTCTTGAGGATCGACCACAAGTTCTCAATGGGATTAAGGTCTGGGGAGTTTCCTGGCCATGGACCCAAAATGTCGATGTTTTGTTCCCAGAGCCACTTAGTTATCACTTCTGCCTTATGGCAAGGTGCTCCATCACGCTGGAAAAGGCATTGGTCGTCACCAAACTGTTCTTGGATGGTTGGGAGAAGTTGCTCTCGGAGGATGTGTTGGTACCATTCTTTATTCATGTGTTCTTAGGCAAAATTGTGAGTGAGCCCACTCCCTTGGCTGAGAAGCAACCCCACACATGAATGGTCTGAGGATGCTTTACTGTTGGCATGACACAGGACTGATGGTAGTGCTTTTCCGGATGGCCCAAACAATCGGAAAGGGGATTCATCAGAGAAAATGACTCTACCCCAGTCCTCAGCAGTCCAATCCCTGTACCTTTTGCAGAATATCAGTCTGTCCCTGATGTTTTTCCTGGAGAGAAGTGGCTTCTTTGCTGCCCTTCTTGACACCAGGCCATCCTCCAAAAGTCTTCGCCTCACTGTGTGTGCAGATGCACTCACACCTGCCTGCTGCCATTCCTGAGCAAGCTCTGCACTGGTGGTGCCCCGATCCCGCAGCGGAATCAACTTTAGGAGACGGTCCTGGCGCTTGCTGGACTTTCTTGGGCGCCCTGACACCTTCTTCAAAACAATTGAACCTCTCTCCTTGAAGTTCTTGATGATCCGATAAATGGTTGATTTAGGTGCAATCTTACCAGCAGCAATATCCTTGCCTGTGAAGCCCTTTTTGTGCAAAGCAATGATGACGGCACGTGTTTCCTTGCAGGTAACCATGGTTGACAGAGGAAGAACAATGATTTCAAGCACCACCCTCCTTTTAAAACTTGCAGTCTGTTATTCTGACTCAATCAGCATGACAGAGTGATCTCCAGCCTTGTCCTCGTCAACACTCTCACCTGTGTTAACGAGACAATCACTGACATGATGGCAGCTGGTCCTTTTGTGGCAGGGCTGTAATGCAGTGGAAATGTTTTTGGGGGATTAAGTTCATTTTCATGGCAAAGAGGGACTTTGCAATTCATCTGATTCCTCTTCATGACATTCTGGAGTATATAAAAATTGCCATCATCAACACTGAGGCAGCAAACTTTGTGGAGACCAATACTTGTGTCATTCTCAAAACTTTTGGCCACGACTGTACAGCTCTGCTTTTATTGTTTTGTTTTATATTAAAACAATACCTTGGTGTCAGATATGGCTGGTTCAGTGTGCTCGTTTTTAAAACCACAGGGGCATCATCTGGGATGTTAAGGTAGATCAAGTAGAAGGCAACAAAATGGACGACCATCCCCAGGAAGACCACAGATGTCCGTCTGAAGCGGTTGTTCTTACATACTAGTCCAAAGATGCCTCCACCTGACAAATAACATCAGATTACTATCAAACTAGTTCCTTGTTAGATAGTAACACCAACATAGAGTGATGGGTAAAAGTTACACTGGGCAACACAAACCTACCAACTATTTCTCCAATCCCCACCACAATTCCAGAGATCCCAATCAATCCTTTAGCTGCCGCTCCAAACTCTGTTGTTGCCCCGATACATGTCCCATACACACCACTGTAGAAAGACAGCTCCAGACCTACGATGACAACACACTGATAAAAAAAAACTATTCCCCTGACATAAATGGCTGGAGAAATGTGTGGTATAATTTTGGTTGTGTGTGGTATAATGGTATAATCTACTTACCACTGTATGCCATGCAACAGCTCAGGAGCAATATGGTTTTGGTTTTGAGCAGTTGCAGGATTGTCTCTGAAGAGAAGGAAACACACAAGGAATTGCTTTGGATGACTAACAGGATAGTAAACGGCGAAACAACATAAACGAGGTAACAGGTGTGTCCTTTAACCCTAAGGAATAGATCAATGATTGATTGTATAATAACACCTGTGCCTGTGAAGCTACATTAACTTACTGAATTCTGACTTTGCATCTTGTCCTGCAGAGTCGGCTCTTTGCTTATACCTGCAAAACATTAAGAGGGAAAATAAACAAATTAGCAAGACAAATACATAATTATTTTTCCATTCTGTGATATTCAAATTCATGGCAGAATGAATAACCACCATTTAAGACAGAGACACCGACACAGTAACATGGCTTCCCATTGGAATAAGGGTACAGTGAGAGAGTACTGTCAATAAATTAAGGAAATTAACCAACATCATGCGAGTTGAGAGCAAAGGCTGGCCCTCCTCCTCATTGAGCATCTCCTCCTCTGGTGGGAGAGTCTTTCTCAGAGCCAGGAAGCTGAGTGTTCCCAGCACTGAGGTGACCAGCAGACCTATAAAGATAGTCTTTCTGCTCCTATCTGAGGGACATCAAGAACAAAGGAAACAGTGTCAAACAGAGACACTCCATAACTTAGTAGGGCAACAATATTGGAAGGACGCATGAATCATATACTAAATGAAAACAAAGGTGCAATTGAACGTTTTTATTCATATTAGCTCTATTTTCACATTGGATGATCTTCACATGCACATACCTGAGATTTCGGTACTTCCATTCCAATCGAAATAAATATAAAGATTGCCAAATAACATGCTGAAAAAGAAAATGTGTTACGAGTACACCTTCTGCTCTAGGCCACCAAATAATGGAAATGACTGCAATTCTGATGTAGCCTACCATTAAAATATACTATTAATATACCTGCACTGTAAAAGGGCCCAAAACAACCCTGTGTTCCTATTGATGGTGGACACATCAGAGTTCTCCACAAGGAAGTGTCCTTGAGCTGTCCAAAGCACTGATGAAAAGGGATAGAAAGAGAGAGTGAGAGAGGCTGATTAGGAACTGCACATGTAATTAATAGGGATGGATGCAATTTAATGACATTTGTATTGATGAAAATGCAGTATTGGGGAACTATTTAGGGAAAATATGTGTATCTTTAACTTGGCACAAACTAACATTATCAAACAATTCCGTTCATATGAATTTGTGCCCAAAGAATTCTCATGTAGCTCTCCCATTTGTAAAATGTTTACTATGCATGCGATCGGAGATAATGAACATAACCCCGGGCATTTCGCTTTTATGTAAATCATTAACAAGCTCCATTTCAGACATCATAACTATGGTAACCTTTGTCCAATGTTCAGCAACTGACAAGACAGACTCAATACGCTTTGCCATGCATGCAGGTCATGTGCTCCTTCTGGATTTGATGTGCCGTACCCATATTGATAACTGTTTATAATACTGTGTAATTACTATGGCATTTGATCTACTTACAATTTACAAATCATTATTCTGACAGCAAAAAATTTGTACAATTCAGTTTACAAATGTGTTAGAAATGAATGGCATGCGTAAGAGAATAGTAGACTCCAGAGCCATGTAGAGAACTTTGGATTGAATTAGGCATATGCACAAAGAGGTGAAACATACACTACATGACCAAAAGTATGTGGACACCTGCTCGTCGAACATCTCATTCCAAAATCATGGCCATTAATATGGAGTTTCTCCCCCCTTTGCTGCTATAACAGCCTCCACTCTTCTGGGAAGGCTTTCCACTAGATGTTGGAGCATTGCTGCGGGGACTTGCTTCCATTCAGCCACAAGAGCATTAGTGAGGTCGGGCACTGATGTTGGGCCGATCAGGCCTGGCTCGCAGTCAGCGTTCCAATTCATTCCAAAGGTGTTCAATGGGCTTGAGGTCAGGGCTCTGGGCAGGCCAGTCATGTTCTTCCACACCGATCTCAACAAACCATTTCTGTATGGACCTTGCTTTGTGCACGGGGGCAATGTCATGCTGAAACAGGAAAGGGCCTTCCCCCCCACAAAGTTGGAAGCACAAAATCGTCTAGAATATCATTGTATGCTGTAGCGTTAAGATTTCCATTCAACTAAAGGTTCTAGTCCGAACCATGAAAAACTGCCCCAGACCACTATTCCTCCTCCACCAAACTTTACAGTTGGCACTATGTATTCGGGCAGGTAGTGTTCACCTGGCATCTGCCAAACCCAGATTTGTCCGTCAGACAGTCAGATAGTGACACGTGATTAATCACTCCCGAAAACGCGTTTCCACTGCTCTAGAGTCCAATGGCAGCGAGCTTTACACCACTCCAGCGACACATGGCATTGCACATGGTGGTCTTAGGTTTGTGTGCGGCTGCTCTGCCATTTCATGAAGCTCCCGATGAACAGTTCTTGTGCGCTACGTGCTTCAGCACTCTGCGGTCCCATTCTGTGAGCTTGTGTGCCCTACCACTTTGCGGCTGAGCTGTTGTTGCTCCTAGTTGTTTCCACTTCACAATAAAGGCACTTACAGTTGACCGGGGCAGCTCCAGCAGGGCAGAAATCTGAAGACCTGACTTGTTGGAAAGGTGGCATCCTATGACAGTGCCATGTTGAAAGTCACTGAGCTCTTCAGTAAGGCCATTCTACTGCCAATGTTTGTCTGTAGAGACTGCAAGGCTGTGTGCTCGATTTTATACAACGGTGTGGCTGAAATAGCCAAATCCACTAATTTGAAGGGGTGTCCACACACTTTTGTATACATACTGAATATGACTTTATACCAAACTGTCATGTAAATCATGACAGTTCAATGTAAAAACATTTGTACCAATATCTAATGATGTGAGTGATTCTGTAGTCAGGGAAATGGTAACCAGATAGCAGAGGGAACGAAGGAGAGATCCCATGAAACCGGACTTACTGGCTGCTCCTATGCCGATTAGTACGGAGGTGAAGTAAAAGGACCATGTTGATGGGGTGATGAATACAGCTATGTAACCACTATGGAAAATAATGGAACCTTGTTATAACTAGACAACTACTTCAGAAATATCAAATCAACTACTGATCTGCAAACAGAAAATCAATGGAGGGGGGGGGATAATTCCTTTAGAAGTCATGATACTCACCTGTAAAGAATTCCACTGAAAAACATTATAAACTGTGGTCCAATTATTGCAACAACAGTTGGAGCTAACAAATTTGAAAAGGAAAATATTCCATAGATGATTCCAAGGCTGTTGTACAAGGACAGAAAGAAAACAGTACAGAGAAAAGTTTAGTGTCTGTTTTAAGGGTAAATTATTCTGAAAAAAATGCACATCATCTCCCCCACTCATTTCGCTGGGATAATGTGGTTTTCCAATATTTAGCCTATGGTAACACCATACAACTCACCTGTGATAACCACTTCCAGTGAAGGTATCATTGTCCAGGCTTTTAACTATGGTTTGCTTTAAAATAGAGGAGAAATTGGATATTAATGTGAAGCATATGAACATAGAAAATATGTTATCAACGATTGCTGCCACCACCAATGTGCCCTGTGGATATTGACCTTTACATGTATTAATTTGAGTAATTCCTTTGGCATGACAATCTATTGACCAATAAAGAAATTGGAAACACAAGATGCGCCTGACCCAGGCATCCTCCAACAATGCACTACTTAGGACATCATGTGAGCTGAAAGATGCACTGGAAAATAAACTGATGCATTTTATCATGGGGTAAAAGTTCTTAAACGTGAGAGTAGAAGACAATGAACTTGAAAGCATGACTGCAAAATGACAACAAATTAAATAAAATAAATGTTTATTGGTCGCATTCACATGTTTAGCAGATGTTATTGTGGGTGTAGCGAAATGCTTGTGTTCCTAGCTCCAGCAGTGCAGTAATATATAACAATTCAAAACAATGCAAACAGACCTAAAAGTGAAATAATGGAAGAAATATTGATGTACCATGAATGATAAACAATTATGACATGTCTAATGTAACCATTTTTTAAGATATCAAACAGCTACCAACTTTAGATGGCAGTTATCAATAGATAACTGTCCACTGTCTCAAGTGAAATTGACTATTTAGCAAACAAAAAAACGCATCAGTCATGTCAAATGACAACAGATATTATATGTCTGATTAATTAGAGTATGTAGCCTACATGACATGAAATTTGAAGGGGAGAGGTAGTTGTTAATTTCCTTCTAGAAAACAAAACAAAATGACCAGTCAATACAGTTTGCCTAGGTAACAAGTGAAAGTGTGTCCTTTGACTTACTTCAATGTTTCCACAGGTGGTGAAGGCAGTGAAAATGAACAGAAATCCTAGTCCCAGAATGATAACGTTGTAAATCCTGAGGTCTGCCATGATTATTTTATTCTTGCACCACCTCTTGCTAGATGTCCCAGGTCGCTAAACAGCACTCAATGCAATTAGATAAACATTTTCCAACAGTTACACTTCTTGCGTCGACCAGACATTTCTGAGATGGCTAAACAATCTTTTAAAGTATAGAATCTATCTAGAGACCCCACGCCTCTGCTGGACACGCACTTTTCGGCTACTCTTCTTCAAAAGTCCATATAGTAACTTTTCTTCCGCACGCTCTCTCTGTCAAGAAGTTCTAAGCACGAGACACCATTAGCACATTTTGTAGATTGTTGTAGTAGGCGATGTATCTAATAGCCAGCTAGCTAGAGAAGTTTCTCGTGATCGCATACAATACGACCAAGCTGTATGTCGTTGTTGGGGAGGGTGCAAATGCCAAACGCATTTTATTAGAAACCAAGCCAACAGTTGAGATTTACAGGCTACGGAAGCTCCGTAGGGTCAAAACACGTCAGCGCGTACGTTTCCCAGCAGTCTCACTACATATTGTACACAATCATCATGGCGACCCAGGATGGTGGGTATTTAGAAAATATAATGCTATGCTTTCCCAAATGTCTATGAGGTGCAATTGATCCATTTTGAATTAATTAACATAGACATTTACTCGTCTGTCTGTTGTTGGTGCAAATTGAACATGTCAATGGGATTTGAAATCATATTTTCTTCCAAATCCAATGTTCGTCCGGCGTTTGTCATGGTCACTGGCTAGCTGCTAGCCAACCATATTTAGCTAGCTAACGTTAGGTCTTTCGATTTTGTTACAGAGCCAAAATAACAACAGCTATGGTTACATAAGTTGTCATTTGATTCTAGAAACTTATGACATGTAATAATTGTAGCTATCTCTATGTTCTCATGCAGTTATCATCATGAGAACATGTTAGGTATTTATAAACTAACTAAAAGTTATGTTAACTAGCTAGCCAACTCTATCTGACTGCAAATGTAGCATGGATGTGTCAGCTAACTTAGCTAGCTGGCATGACTAGATAGCTAGCAAGTTAGCACTGTTTGCAAATAAGCTACAAGAGCTCGCTTACAGCCACGTGAGATGGCAACCTTAGCTAACGTGGCTAAATGACCCACAGAATACCAAATAGGTCAACAAGCCAGTTGCTTGCAGCTGCTTTGTCATAAACAACGACCTGCATGAAGCCATACTTGCTAGCTATTACTTGGCTGAGAAGACCTAATGTGACAAACCTTTCCCAGACATTGAGTTCTGACCAACTCTATTGGTGAGAATTGAGAATTCTCAGGTAAACTGAGCCTTTCTTAATCCTTTGGTAGGAAGTGAAGAAGTCGTAATGGAAACTGAAGCCACGTTGAAAGAGACACAACCACTGTGTGAAAATGTTGGCAAAGGGAATGCTGAAGTATCAGAAACTGTGTGTCGGACAGATGATGCCGGGGAAAGCTCCTCAACTCAGGACCCTACTGTCAGCAATGGAGATGACAGTGATGAAGGAAAGGAGATGGTGGATCTAAAGATTATTTGGAACAAGAATAAGTATGATCTCAAAATTCCTTTAGATGGCACTGGAGCCAAACTGAAAGAGCGGATCCATTCACTCACTGGTAAGTAGTTGTTTAGGCTTGCATACTAACTACCTGGATACGTATAACAGTCACAGTGTTTATCAATGCCTCTCCCACTCTTTTTTTTTTCTTTCTCATATGTTAATAGGTCTTCCACCTGCTATGCAGAAAGTGATGTACAAGGGACTGCTACCAGAAGATAAGACGCTACGTGAAATTAAAGTTACAAATGGTGCAAAAATAATGGTGGTTGGATCTACAATAAATGATGTACTAGCTGTAAATACTCCAAAAGAGGTTATTCAGCAGGAAGTTAAAGCTGAAGAAAACAAAAAGGAACCCTTGTGTCGACAAAAAGTAGGACTTTCAACGTCTTTTGAACTCCATATTTGTAAATAAACAACTTCTTTGCTGAAGGTATGGTCACAAGTTATGATGTTTTTTATTCAACTGTGAACTTAAAATAATAATCTATTGAATTTCAGCAACACAGAAAGGTGTTGGACAAAGGCAAACCAGAGGACATAATGCCATCTGTTAAAGGAACAAAGGTGAGTATTTTCAACAAAACACTAACGATGGTTGGGAAAGTATTCTTTTAATGGTTGTTTTACACAGAGTATACCAAACATTAGGAACACCTTTCTAATATTGTGTTGCAGTCCCCCCCCTCCTTGTCCTCAGAACAGCCTCAATTATTTGGGGTATGGACTCTACAAGGTGTCCACAGGGATGCTGGCCCATGTTGACACCAATGCTTACCACAGTTGTGTCAAGTTGGCTGGATGTCCTTTGGGTGGTGGAACATTCTTGATACTCACAGGAAACTGAGTGTGAAAAACCCAGCAGCGTTGCACTTCTTTACACAAACCTGTGCGCCTGGCACCTACTACCATACCCCGTTCAAAGGCACTTAAAAATTTTGTCTTGCCCATTCACCCTCTGAATGGCACACATACACAATCCATTTCTCAATTGTCTCAAGGCTTAAAAATCCTTCTTTAACCTGTCTCCTCCCCTTCATCTACACTGATTGAAGTGGATTTAACAAGTGACATCAATAAGGGATCACCTGGATTCACCTGGTCAGTCTGTCATGAAAATATGTTTTCTATACTCTGTGTATATTGCCCTGTTTATGTATTTTTCTCCACTGGAGCACTATCACTGTCAGCAGCTTGGAGATGCGTTGTTGTGAATGACTTCCTTGTTCTTCCGCTAATGACCAGCAAGTGATCTCTCATTTGTTACACAGGAACGCTTACCAACAGTGCCTTTAGCCGGAATGTACAACAAATCTGGTGGAAAAGTTCGGCTCACCTTCAAACTGGAACAAGATCAACTGTGGATTGGAACTAAGGGTGAGATGACCCCCTGGTTTGATTGGATTGTGTATAAGGAAAAGTGTTATGGCACTCGCCCTTATGTGTATATGCTCTCCTACAGAGAGGACAGAGAAAATCCCAATGGGCTCCATCAAACATGTGGTGACTGAACCCATTGAAGGCCATGAGGATTATCACATGATGGTAACATGTTTCCTTACTACAAACTGCCAGATTGACAGTTGATGTAATGTATGTTTTTTTTTCCATAAACACATACATTACTTTGTTTTAGTCCTAAGTAGCTATCTTACTGTCATTTATGGTGCAATTATTTCTCTCTCATTCACTTTCCTAGGCATTTCAGTTGGGTCCAACAGAAGCCTCTCAGTATTGGGTCTACTGGGTGCCAATACAGTTTGTTGATGCAATCAAAGACACAGTCCTTGGAAAGTGGCAGTATTTCTAATGTGCCTCTGTTATTGACATTGAAGAACTGTGATCTAGAACGGCAACAAATGAAAATGGAGATCTGGAGACAACAAGGAGTCCTAAGGAACTTAACATTTGAAGCATATTAGAGAAGCAAACTGAAGGATGCATATGGACTAATCTTATTCTTTTGGGTTTCAAGTGCACTATGAGGCAGCATCATATTCCTCAGCCCAGTTCATCATTCATTTTTTTTGGGAGCAAACCCAAGGAAAAACAATAAAACTAATTGTACAGAGATTGCTCATGCATTTCTCAGTTATTCTTAAAGTAATACAATGTATTTAAGGAAAGAAAGCTGGACTAGTATATTTGTATGTGGTATCCTATGTTTATTTATTCTATGGATCAACACAAACAAACTTGCCAAAGCTGAATATAGTTTCTAATGGTTTCAAGACATTGGTTTACCTGTAGTTGTGATAAATGTAGATGTTAACAGAAAATATTGAAACGTCTAATGGAATTTATGGAGATCCCCTCAGCAGAAATAGATCAATAAATAACTTAAAGAAATTAGCAACTTACTCATGAAAGTTTTGCTATTTACAATCATTATTTAGAGTTGAGGGGGGATTTCTGATTATTTAAAAAGGTGGACATTTGGAAATGGGTGCTGTGGTATGGTGTGGAGTAGGCTCATAGATGATTCAGAACATGTTTCTATTCAGCATCAGGCCAGACATTGAGCATTGCTGCAATCCAGTGGCATGCTGTCATGAGACCTCTGTCACATGCTAAGGGAATTAGTCAGTATAATCACATGGTTTAGATCAGGCATGGGCAGCTGATGGGTCCCACTAAAAATCTGAACTCATCATGAGTGGCCGCAGTTGCTCACCCCCCCCCCCCCCCCCAACCCATGACCACATTAGCAGCCTCCATCTTGACAGCGGATAATATGTTTAATTCTGTGCAATTCTTCACATTCTGCCATGGGGTATAGAGAAAATGACTTTATTGAGATTTTTCTCACCCCAAACTTAAAGGGAACAAAACCAACAATCAATGTCAGGACATGGAAAAATACTACATTGAGTCACAGCTCACAATCACAGAATCATATCTAAATCTTGACTCACCTGGAGGAGCATCCAACTTTTTGTCTAAAAAATGTTTTATCATTGAAATATCAAGTTTGCTGTAATTCTACTAATTTTGCCATAGGGTGGACAGAGAGAAATGCAGTTTTTAATATGATATGAGAGAGCTGGCTGCTAGACTAATTTACCAATCTAAAAAATGTAAGGTGGCATCGGCTATTTGAATGACTATCAGTGACTGACATAAGAGAAAAACTGCTGATGCACAACCACATTTCAAAATGTCACCTTGTGTATTCTACTATTCTGACTCTCAACAGTAAGTTGAGACCCCCACTGAGTTAAAAATAAAAAAATAAATTTGATCTGAGTGCCCATCCCTGGTTTAGATGCACTCTGCTGTTCCTACAGGAGAGGGCCACAATGTCACACTTTTACATTTCTTGTTCATGGCAATATCAACTGCCATTGGTATAATGTTCTGAAATGTATTTAGTAACACAAAGAAATAGGCCTTAATGTATTTATATACAAATAAGTGCCAGTAACTGCAACATTTATAAACATGGTTTTATTTAATTGAAAGTAATTAATAAATATACAACTGAAAAGCATACAAAGTACAAGTTTGCTTTGCATTTGCCAATGTCCGTACACATTTCCATAGCCTTGGCAGTATATTTGTGACATCATACACCCTGGTTTGATGTGTCTTTCAAACTACAAAAACTTTGATGTAGAATCTCTGAAACAAGGTCAAAGATTTTTTGTTATATGAGCTGTATACAGTAATGAATCAATTACACTGAACAAAAATATAAATGCAACAAATTCAAAGATTTACAGTTACAGTTCATATACGTACAAACATACTCAAATTTGTTGGTACCCTTACAACTCATTGAAATAATGCTTAATTCCTCCTGAAAAGTGATGAAATTAAAAGCTATTTTATCATGTATACTTGCATGCCTTTGGTATGTCATAGAATAAAGCAAAGAAGCTGTGAAAAGAGATTAATTATTGCTTGTTCTACAAAGATATTCTAAAATGGCCTGGACACATTTGTTGGTACCCCTTAGAAAAGATAATAAATAATTGGATTATAGTGATATTTCAAACAAATGTGTTTATTTAATTAGTTTCACACAGTTGTAATCAGTCATTCAGCCTGTTTAAATGGAGAAAAATAGTCACTGTGCTGTTTGGTGTCATTGTGTGCACCACACTGAACATGGACCAGAGAAAGCAAAGGAAAGAGTTGTCTGAGAAGATCAGAAAGACAATAATAGACACGCATGCTAAAGGTAAAGGCTACAAGACCATCTCCAAGCAGCTTGATGTTCCTGTGACAACAGTTGCAAAAATTATTAAGAAGTTTAAGGTCCATGGAACTGTAGCCAACCTCCCTGGCCGCGGCCGCAAGAGGAAAATCGACCCCAGATTGAACAGAAGGATAGTGCGAATGGTAGAAAAAGAACCAAAGATAACTGCCAATGAGATACAAGCTGAACTCCAAGGTGAAGGTACGTCAGTTTCTGATCGCACCATCCGTCACTTTTTGAGTGAAAGTGGGCTCCATGGAAGAAAACCCATGAGGACTCCACTTTTGAAAGAAAAACATAAAAATTGAATTTGCTCAAATGCATTTTGACAAGCCACAATCCTTCTGGGAGACTGTCCTTTAGACACATCAGTCAAAACTGGAGTTTTTTGGCAAGTCACATCAGCTCTATGTTCACAGACAAAAAAATGACGCTTTCAAATAAAATACCTACAGTGAACATGGAGGAGGCTCGGTTATTTTGGGGTGCTGCTTGCTTTGCTTGCCTGGCACAGGGTGCCTTGAATCTGTGCAGGGCACAATGAAATCTCAAGACTATCAAGGCATTCTGGAGCGAAATGTACTGCCCAGTGTCAGAAAGCTCTGTCTCAGGCGCAGGTCATGGGTCCTCCAACAGGATAATGACCCAAAACACACAGCTAAAAGCACCCAAGAATGGATAAGAACAAAACATTTAACTATTCTGAAATGGCCTTCTATGAGTCCTGATCTGAATCCTATCGAACATCTATGGAAAGAGCTGAAACTTGCAGTCTGGAGAAGGCACCCATCAAAGCTGAGACAGCTGGAGCAGATTGCTCAGGAAGAGTGGGCCAAACCACCTGTTAACAGGTGCAGAAGTCTCATTGAAAGCTACAGAAAACGTTTGATTGCAGTGATTGCCTCTAAACGTTGTGCAACAAAATATTAGGTCCCATAATTTTTGTCCATGCCATTTTCATTTGTTTTATTATTTTCAATATTTTAACAAATCAAAAGCAAAGTCTATCTATTAAATACGGAATAAACAATGGTAATTGCCAATTACTTTTCTCACCAACCAAGTTATTTCAGAGAAATTGTGCATTCTTCATTTTTTGTGGAGGGGTACCAACACATTTGAGCACGTCTGTATAAGGAAATCAGTCAAATTAATTAGGCCCTAATCTATTGATCTCACATGACTGGACAATGCAGATATGCATCGGAACAGACACATTAAAGAAAGGCATGACAATGGGCCTCTGGATCTTGTCACGTTATCTCTGTGCATTCAAATTGCCATCGATAAAATGCAATTCTGTTTGTTGTCCGTAGGTTATGCCTGCCATACCATAACCCCACCGCCACCATGGGGCACTCTGTCACAACATTGACATCAGCAAACTGCTCGCCCACATGACGCCATACACGTTGACTGAGGTTATGAGGCCAGTTGGATGTACTGCCAAATTCTCTAAAACAATTGCACCCTCCATCAACTTGAGACATCTGTGGCATTGTGTTGTGTGACAACTGCACATTTTAGAGCAACCTTTTAATGTCCCCAGCACAATGTGTGCTTGTGAAATTATCATGCTGTTTAATCAGCTTCTTGATATGCCACACCTGTCAGGTGGATGGATTATCTTGGCAAAGGAGAAATGCTCATACTCATACATAATTGTTGGTCTCAGGGTACTGTCTAGAGATATTTCAATTATAAAACAACTTTTAGACAAAAAGTTGGATGCTTCTCCAGGTGAGTCAAGATTTAGATATGATTCTGTGATTGTGAGCTGTGACTCAATGTAGTATTTTTCCATGTCCTGACATTGATTGTTGGTTTTGTTCCCTTTAAGTTTGGGGTGAGAAAAATCTCAATAATGTCATTAAATTATCATTATGTTTTAATTAAATAATTTGTATTCTTCAACAATAAATGTACTATGGACCGAATTTAATAAACATAATTGAATTCTATGAGATTGACATTATGCCTGTTCTTTCCACCAGTGAGTGCTCTGTGACCCCCCAGTCAATGATGAGGCAGTGTTTTGAACACCACATCAGATTTTGTTTGATTAATTTATAACTCAGAACTTTGATAGTAATTCATATTAATCTCCTCTTACAGAGAGCCACATCTGTGCTGGAGTGAATACGTGAGTGCTACCCCTTACCCTATACAACAGTACAAATGTAAAGACACAGCACATCTTTATAATAGGATTAAATGTCAGGAGTTGTGAAAAACTTACGTATTTGGCTAAGGTGTATGTAAACTTCTGTCTCCAACTGTATAATGCAACTGTTTTTTATTTATTTTTCATGGCTACATGAATCCAAGCATGTATTCTCTCAGCACAAGAATGAAAAAAGTTACTGGAAACCCAGTAACAAGTTTTGATTTAATATGTTACTTTGTTTTCAAGGAGCTTATTTTACAGACATATGAGGAAATAGCATTTTGTTTAACAGCTAACTTGCATGTGGAACAACATCAAAGACAACTATATTTTGTCAACTATCCATCAGATATGTTGCTGTATTACAGGAAGTTGGTCATGTCACTGACATTGTAAAATACATTGTAATGTTAGTTTAACTAATCACTGTTAGTTTATTATGCTGACATATCCAAAGGAAAATGCCATATAAATGAGCTATAACGACAATGTAAACGGTTTGTATATTTCTCCAGCCTCACCAACATACAACCGACCAACTGCAGATCCTACTTCACTGAAACAGGAAGAGCAGACTTCTCTGTCCTGGAAGAAAGGTTGAGCTACTAAACAATGCCAAAAAGTGCCTGGATGAGTTATTTATTCAAAACGAAAGTAGCAAGTATCTGACTGAATGTTTAAAAGCAGGGATTATGACGACATTTGCTTTATAAAAAGTATCTGACTGAATGTTTAAAAGCAGGGATTATGACGACATTTGCTTTATAAAAAGTATCTGACTGAATGTTTAAAAACAGGGATTATGACGACATTTGATTTATAACAAGTATCTGACTGAATGTTTAAAAGCAGGGATTATGACGACATTTGATTTATAACAAGTATCTGACTGAATGTTTAAAAGCTGTGATTATGACGACATTTGATTTATTCCAGAACACCCAAGGTACACAGCTCAGTCGAGATCATGTCGAGGTTCTGGGCAACATGTCATGTACTCTGGATGAGAACTACATTCAAAACTGACTCTTACATCCTGGAGAAATTAAAGAACTACAATGACTTCTCAGATCAGCAGATGACAGCTATGGAGAATGTTATCTGCAGTGGCAAACCCACATTTGGGTATGTCGCATTGTTGCCTTCGTGGCTGTGCTGATTTGTGTTCATGTAGATACGCATAAAATGAAAAACGAATGCATTTTTGTCGATTGATTTTGTCTGTCTTTATTATTATCTGTTCAGAAACCCAAGCACATGCTTGACATTCTTCCACTCTACTTAAGAGAAAACTTCTGGAAACACATCAGCCCGGTATACTATACACGACAATTGCGTAGCACTTTGACAATATCTTGTATTCACTCTTCTATCTTTTGAATGACCTCACATCATTTGATATTGCTACCCATCTCAATTTGAAAAGCTCTCATTTACCTTTTATGCGTTTCTTATTTCTTAACGTGTTCTCTTTGGACTGAAACAGCGAAATAAAAGCAAGTTCCTGAAGAAATTCATGAAAAGACTGCATACAAACAAGACAGAGGACAGGAAACTGAAGAAGCTGTTCAAAGCATGCAGCATGTCATTGAGATCCAAACAAAGCACTGGTATGTTTAAATAATAGCAGGTCAATATAGCTGTTCTGTGGTTTAATAGTGGAGGCTCCTCTATGATATGAATGATCACATTTAATTTCAATACTTATCTTTTTAGTAAATGCATGTCCAGAATCCCTTTGCAACATTACTCATGTGACCATAAGCAATGATACGTTCCCCTTTGGGTATGAGACCACCACGTTCAACCACTGTCTGAGCGCCCAAGTAGTAAAGGACAATCTGGCCAGCCTGACTGAGAAGGTCGAAGATGATGATTCAACAGATCATTTTGGAGAAGCTACACCAGGTATAAACTTTACTGACACAAAACAGGAAATCCCAAAAGATTTCAAACTCACAGGTTGCCAAGAGGTGGTCACTCAGTAACAGCTCTTTATGGTGTGGTCTTATCCACCAGACGTACCCCGAAGGTCTCTCGGACCAGCAAATATGTGTATTTGGTAGATTTGAATGAGTGGCTTTAAGATTGAAATGTATCTTTCATCTTCCTTTTCAATTTCAGGCCAAAGTGATTGCCATCAAGTTCTTAGGTGCTGGCAATTTGCTTGGTGCCTCTGAACTAAATTCAATTGGAGGGCCTAACCTGTGTGCACTAGACCCCAGTGTGTTGCAAGGCATCAGAAATTACAGTCTCAGGTAAGATCATCAACAGATATTGTTGTGTGAGAGAGACACCTTGTGGTCGTGTCAAGTCCCTCCACTTCACGTTTATCTTGTGCTCTTGCAGTGTTTGCTCTCAACAGGCGATCCAGCCTAAACGCCCCTAAAACTATGAAGAACATTTTCATATGGTTTTTTGTTTGCATGTTCATAGTTCATGTTTTTCTTGTGCCTTGTTCGTTGCCCTTCTTTAGGAGGTGCCAGTACCAGCTACATACGGAGTCTGTCTGGGATCAATGCTAGCATGGATTCAGCTGTCGTCCAGGTATGTGCTCATTCCCGTAACCATACCATTCATCAATGACCTGTGATGGCAGTGACTCATATTCCTTGTCATCTATAATTTTTTCTGTAATTCTCTACCTCTAAATAGGTTCTTACTGTGAGTATCTGGACTCCTCGGCTCCAACCTAAATGACCTGAAAACCTTTGAGAACAACACTGTAGTGCAGAACTGGGTCTCAAAGCAGTTACAGTCTGAGCTTGACAAGCTGGGTATCAGTCTGGCTGGAGGAAGGGTGAATGGAACAGATTCAAACACCACCACCATCACACCAGCAGTGACGATGAGAACTCCTACTGCCACCATTATCATCAAAACAACTTCCGGTAAGGTGTCAAACGTTGCATTAATGGTTAGCATGCCTCACCAGTGCTAAATCATTTGCACTCCAGTATCTCTATTTGCACATCATCATCTATTATTCCAGTGTTAATGCTAATTTGTAATTATTTTGCCACTATGGCCTATTCATTCCCCTACCTTCCTAATGTTACTACATTTACACACACTGCACATAGTTTTTCTATTGTATTATTGACTGTATGTTTGTTTATTTCCCATGTGTAACTCTGTGTTGTTTTTGTCGCACTGCTTTGCTTTGTCTTGGCCAGGTTGCAGTTGTAAATGAGAACTTGTTCTCAACTGGCCTACCTGGTTAAATAAAGGTGAAATAAAAATAAAAATGCATTTTAAAATGTGATTCCCTTAGAAAGTGTACAAATGATTTGGTTGCGACGAGGGGAAATTAGTTATTTGTTCTGTAATGTACGTTATACATAATTTTACATATAATGTATGGGAATGTGTTTGGGAACAGACTGTAACAGTAATGACAGAAGACATGCAAATCTTAACCTTGTTTTTCTGTTCTCTCTCTCTCCTTGTCTTTTAGGCCAGAGCAGAGGCACATATCCAGCTCCTCTGCTTTTCCTGTTTGGTCTTTTGTTCATTGCAGTGCAAATGTAGACTATAACATTGTAATAGAATCATTATTAATTTAGACCAGGTTACATCATTATCATATAACGTCATAATATTACATCTATTTTTGTAATCTATTTTTAAAGAAGGCATTAAAGCTGACATTATCTTTGACAGCCAAATGAGTGCAATATGAAATAAATATGCCATTTAATATGCCACAATGTTTTATTATTATATATTTTTGGGGTTAATCATTCATATTTATATCACTACTGTAAGTCATTTATCAACTACCTAATCCTTTTTTTTTTTTAATTATTTTTGTTTATTTCATTTTGTATGTTGGGGATGGGAAAGAAATACAAATTAATATGAGGGTGTTCTGTTGTGGGTTTGACTGTCATAAATGCTTTTCTCAAAGAAAGGTGTGACTTTTCAATTCAAATTAAAAACACCTCCACTTCGCTAATTAAAAAGTGCTTTTACTCAAGTATGACAATTTAGTATTTTTTCCACCACTGCCTATGACCATCATCAGCAAGTGAAAATACCAGAAAAAATAGGCCCAACTCGGCGGAAAATCTTTCTCCCACCAGCTGGTGTCGTTGTTTCATCCACCATGAAAATAGTTTTTGTATGGAGGTCAATGAGTGTCAAATTTGTTCAACAAAAAATAATGGCTTATTTGCTACGTGAGGTTAATTTGAACGAATATAACTTATTTAAATTGCTGCGAGTGTACTGATATAAGTAGGAGACATGACATCCTGGCAACTTTGAGAAAAAAAAAAGTTATATCGGAGTCATTTCGAGATGGCTATGCATATTCATTGCATGAGGCTAGTAGCATAGCGTATATCTCTAATGAATACAGGCGGTTGACGTCAACAACCCTCATCGAATATTCAAATCAGGATTACAATAAACAATTATGAAATGTATCCACCAATCCAAAGAAAGCCCGCGGTGCCCCTTTGTGGACAACGACTCCCATTGTCAGTTTATGTATAATCTTTGATAATACCCACAGTTAGCACCACTTATGCAACCAATCCAGGGTCTTTTATTATGAAATGTAAAAATTAACATCCGGGATATTGGTCACAATGACGTCTAAGGTCACACGAAATATGTGTTTATAACGAACTCGTTTGAAAGTTCGCTCGCAGGCAGCATGGACTCCACAGGACTCATTTCAGGAGAGAAGAAGAAAAGTCCTCCTATCAAAGTTCTTTCCAGCCAACTCCGAGAGGGAAAAGAGAATCGATTGAATGGCAAGCTCGAATGTAATATAAAAAGACTCGGACAATGTAAAAACACTGCCCTTTTAGTCTCTGTGGTTTGGATGCAAGGGACAGTAGTGGAAGTTCGGTCGAATCACAACACGGTGCTTCTTTTGGACGAGACAGGGACATTCGTTGTCAATGGTGTCAACAACATTCCTAAGGGCAACCCATGCCTTATTCAGGGTGAGGTGCACCTTTATTTCCTTCCAGCTGCGGCTAAAATATGTACAACATTGCACAAAACCTTTTATTTGTTACCACATGATTTTACCCAGGTAACTATGTCATGGTGATGGGGTTGATCCAGGCCCTCTCTCCAGAACCTGTCCTGCGCGCGGTGAAGATGGCAGACCTCTCTGAATGCGCTGCGATTCACAGAAGAATGTGGAAATTTGAGGTGGAAGACCTTCAGCAAACGCTCACTTAGAAGCATCAGCAGCCTGTTTTGTGTTTTCATTCATTATTTTTTAGCAGAATGTAAAGACTGCTGCAGGTTCTGCGCGTTTATTGGCCTGCCTGATATTTAATTGCCAAAGGTAATGGACCATAGCATAGAAGTACGTGCCTAACACCAACAAGTGCATGTATAGTTTAACACTGTTTATGATAGGCTATAATATATGCATATAATACACTAAAAACCTGTCAGAAGTGCTGGAGGAGAGGATATGGGGGGGGAAGCTAGTCTGGGCAAGAAAGCACAAACAAAATACAAATAATTTACATAATAAAGAATGAACAATTTGGTAAAATGATTTAATTGATGTGCTTATGTCATACATACACATGTGAAAAAATGCCATTATGTGAATTCTACAGAAAATAAACAAATAGGGCCTATACAATCAATGACACCCTTATGAATCCCATGGACTTAAAAAATATATATGATTTTGAGGGACTTCTCAAAGGTGCCTGGATTTCAATCCATCAAATCATTTTTTTTTAAACATATTTGGACAGATTGATTTGTAATCTTCACTTCCAACACTATTGAAATATAAAGGTTACCCAATTTAACAAATCACAACTTTTTTTTGAAAATGTTATGCAATTAAAATAAATTCCTTTTCCTTATGGGGGAAAAGTTTGTACACCCCTACCTTTATCATCACATAAAATGCCTAAAATTAGGTGTACCAAAACAAGTGCAAATTATTTGAAAACATAGAGAAACTTTTCTGGCAAAAGTCAGTTGTCTTTATATTCTTTTTTTAGAGCAGAGGCTTCTTCCTTCCTGACCTCCCATGTAGGCCAAGTTTGTGCAGTCTCTTTCTGACAGTGTAACCATGCACTTCGACATTGATTGTGGCAAGAGGCCTGTAGATCCCTTGATGTTACCCTGGGGTTCTTAGAGACTTCTATGAGCATCTTTCGGTCAGCTCTTAGGCTTTGTTGGGGCGACCTGTCCTAGGTAGTTTGCCAGTGGTCTGGAGTTTTCGTCAGACAGTGGAATGATGTACTTCGAATTGCTTGGAAATGGAATTATGTAATTTGAATTGCTTGGAAATTGATTTGTAACCCCTCCCAGACTCATGGGCATCAACAATCTTTCTTCTGAGGGCCTCGGGTAGGTCTTTTGATCTTTGAAGATGTGTTACCACATACCCATATGGTTAAGACCAAACCAGACCAATTTTCTTATTTTTATGGAAGGCTGGACCCTCCTAGTTTCTAATGTCTAATAATTTGCACTTGTTTTGGTACACCTAATTCTAATTGTGATGGTAAAGGTAGGGGTGTACTAACTTTTATTTTAATTGCATAACATTTTCAGTTTTTTTTTGTGATTTGTTAAATTGGATAGCCTCTATCTGTCAATAGTGTTGAAGTGAAGATTACATATCCATCTGTCCAAATATGTAAAAAAAAAAACAATCTTTCCAGGGGGTTGTTACTTTTTCACATTACTGTCTAGATCCTATGAAAATGTACAGTTACAACATCAACCAGTCTTACCTCTAACCCCAACAACATTGTGTACATTACTATTCAAACTGACTGTATATATAAAAATCTTTCATTTGAAAGTGCAATATTGACAACTTAATATAGACTACATGATGTGCATATGCATGTTTAACATGATTATTTGGCCTCTGACAGAATTTTTGCAAGGTTGCATGCTCAATAGAGAGACTACTCTTTTCAATCTGAATAATCAAAGCCGTTTGTGTTGTCCAAGGACATTGTTGCAGTTGGGACATCGATGTGTCACATCCTTCAAACCATTCACACAAAAAGGAATCAGGCAACAGCCACTGATGCAACTACAAAAAAACAAAAGATCAGATTATGCATTATGCAGCCCATAAAAAACAGGAATTTTCAGGACTATGAAAAACCATACACTGCAAGCACTGCTGGGGGACTCTTGATAAATTAATCTTACCCGAAAATGAGCAGGCCAAAACATGTTAACCAGGCCATTGTTCCAGAGGTGTGCTCCAGCCGAGTGATCACCATCTGGGCACATGCAGGGCAATGCAGCTGCACTGGAAGATCCCCAAACACCACACCCGGCTGGATGTAAGTGGTCTGAACTGACACTGAGGAACAAAGAATATTAAACACCAAACAGAAAATTCAAAGCTAACGTTCATTACGTAGCCTCCTAGAGATTAGCTAGGTCCCTTGCACAAGACACTGTTTATTAACATCCACCAAGACCTATCAGATTCCAAGACTATTGAGTTAAAAGTGCAAAGCAAAACACTTCTAAAATAGGGATTAGGCTACTTGAGATGATTTGAAACCAAAAGAGTGCATTCTGGATGGACCAAGACATGCATGTCTAATTTTTTATTTGTATTTATTTAACCTTTATTTAACTAGGCAAGTCAGTTAAGAACAAATTCTTATTTACAATGACAGCCTACCAAAAGGCTTCCTTTGGTGACGGGGATTTAAAAATAAATAAAATATTGGCCAAAACACACATCATGACAAGAGAAACACCACAACACTACATAAAGAGAGACCTAAGACAACCTCAGAGCGGCATTGGACTAAGAAACAGTAGCATAGTATAGAATACAGTATATACATATGAGATGAGTAATGCAAGATATGTAAACATTAAAGTGACTAGTGTTCCATTTCTTAAAGTGGCCAGTGATTTCTAGTCTATGCCTATAGGCAGCAACCTCTAATGTGCTAGTGATGGCTGTTTAACAGTTTGATGGCCTTGAGATAGCTGTTTTTCAGGCGGTGATACAGCCCGACAGGATGCTTTCAATTGTGCATCTGTAAAAGTATGTGAGGGTTTTATGTGCCAAGCAAAATTTCTTTAGCCTCCTGAGGTTGAAGAGGCTCTGTTGCTCCTTCTTCACCACACTGTCTGTGTGGGTGGTCCATTTCTGTTTGTCAGTGATGTGTACGCCAAGGAACTTGAAGCTTTCCACCTTCTCCACTGTTCTCCCGTCGATGTGGATGGGGGGGTGCACCCTCTGCTGTTTCCTGAAGTCCACGATCATCTCCTTTGTGAGAGGAGATGATGAGTGAGAGGTTGTTTTCCAGGCACCACACTCCCAACGTCATCGTTGGTAATCAAGCCTACTACTGTTGTCGTCTGCAAACTTGATGATTGAGTTGGAGGCGTGCTTGGCCACGCAGTCATGGGTGAACAGGGAGTACAGGAGGGGGCTGAGCACGCACTCTTGTGGGGACCCAGTGTTGAGGATTAGCAAGGAGGAGGTGTTGTTTCCTACCTTCACCACCTGGGGGCGGCCCATCAGGAAGTCCAGGACCCTGTTGCACAGGGCGGGGTTCAGACCCAGGGCCTCAAGCTTAATGATGAGCTTGGAGGGTACTATGGTGTTGAATGCTGAGCTATAGTCAATGAACAGCATTCTTACGTTGGTATTCCTCTTGTCCAGATGGGATAGGGAAGTGTGCAGAGTGATGGCGATTGCATCATCTGTGGATCTATTATGGTGGTAAGCAAATTGAAGTGGGTCTAGGGTGTCAGGTAAGGTAGAGGTGATATGATCCTTGACTAGTCTCTCAAAGCATTTGCATTCTTGGGTACAGGAACAATGGTGGCCTTGAAGCATTTAGGGACAGCAGACTGGGAGAGGGAGAGATTGAATATGTCCGTAAACACAAAAGCCAGCTGGTCTGCACATGCTCCGAGGACGCGGCTAGGGATCCCAGTCCGCGTGATCAAAATAATCCTGAAGCGTGGTTTCCGATTGGTCAAACCAGCGTTGAATATTCCTTAGCACGGGTACTTCCTGTTTGAGTTGCTGCCTATAGAAAGGGAGGAGCAAGGAGTATGGTGATAGAACTTCGGCAGCCTAGTCCTCAAATTTACTTTGTTAAAATCCCCAACTACAATAAATGTAGCCTCAGGATATGTGGTTTCCAGTTTGCATAAAGTCCAATGAAGTTCTTTGAGGGCCGTCGTGGTATCGGCTTGAGGGGAGATATAAACCGCCGTGGCAAAGACGGCCAAAGAGGGAACAGCATAGTGAAAACAATGTGATGAAGATTTTCTTTACCTATTGGTTGATATATTTGACTATACGGCTGTGTTGGGTATGGATACTGTGCATAATTGGGGTAGGCAGGAGGAAGCACCGGCCCCTGGTACTGAGGACCCACTGATTCTTCATAGGAAGGTTGCTGAGGGAGCCCCACAAATCCACATGTCTCCATTGGAGGTGCACTTGCCATGTCTTTCTTATCAATCAACTAAAAAAAAAAAGTTCCAAGAGAAAACAAAATCATAATTTAACTTTATATTGCAATGACTGGGAGATGTAAATAAAAACAATCAAGTCACAGCTGTAACAGTTAACTACAGGAACGCGTTATCTAATAATACCATAATCCTATAACATGGCTCTTTTAAATCCAACGTTATACAACACAGGTATACAACATTATTAATGGCATTACTATGCTAGTCAGGTAGTCGGATTAAAGGGTACTACAGTTAGTTATGTAACTCAAGACTCGCGTCTGGTCTGGCTAGATTATAGCTAACGCACCGTTAGCATCATTAGCTAGGTAACGTTAGTCAAGACGAAACTGAGAGGCGTCGTCGATGGCTGTAAAACAAATATGACGACTTGCTCGCTAATACTAATATTTACAAGAGCTCAAGGCATCAGTGTACTGTAGCTACATACTTTTAAGATAACAGACACTTAAGCTAACCAGCTTCCCCTTACCTAGCGATAGCGAAATGGGCTGATATGGCTGATAAACTGTTTGTTTAGCTCATCCAACTTCTAGGAACAAGTGTCCTGTGTGTATGACGTGATAGAGACCAAGGTAACACAGTAGCGCATCTATGAGCTCCTTTAACTATTTACATTTTTCTCAATTATGCCCATAGACAAAAATGAAGAGATACATATATATATATTAAACATTTACATTTCGTTGTCAATGAAGATAATCTAGCTACTACTCTTTGAAATAGAGATTGACAAGACAAATCATAATTTGATTCGATATATTGTGCATCATATGATCTAATTTCCTGCACTGAAACAGGGGCCTTGAAGTTCGTTTCTTGCGTGGGTAGATACTAGTGCATTAAAGCCATGCATTTGATGTATTAATACAGACAGGGCTGTTGATGCAAAGCGCATTGATGAAGACACGCGATCCCGTCGTCTGTTCCAATGGAATGGTAAAGTATCTCATCTAGTGCGTCTTGATTCTCGTTAGGAACCGATGTATCATGCATGTACAAACATACATGTGTATTAATGTTCAATGATTCAGCGTGCATTTATCACATGCGTTAGCATTGATGGCATAAAGGCGTTCCGTTCATAATTCATTATTGCTACCTGCAGTATATTTACAGCCAATTTCCATACGCTATTATGCAGAATATAGCCTATAGATAAAACATGATTACCTACCACAGGGTAGTAGGCTATCAACTTAATTTAGTATCAATACATTATTTAAAGCCTTTTGCTTCTTTGATGGATTTGGAGGTTAGAGGATTCTGTGTTGAGTCCTATTACATAAGTATATGGTTGAGTCATCAGTTCATTGTAAACACAAAGTAAACAGATTCAGAATTGACAACAGGGTTTATTTTGTTATGTTTTGTAAGTTAAATATTCAAAAATGTTTAGCTTTTTGTGACCCCCAGGTATCCCAAGCAGAACTGTAAGACACCAGAGTCAGCAAGGGATCATACCACGCTCTCCTTGTTCTGTGACAATGCTCTGAGTCACCTTGCTGTTCCAACATGTACATCACAGACCACAGCCCCGCTACTGGGGTGGTGACAATCGTAGTGATCCTCATTGCTGTTGCTGCCCTCGGTGTTCTCATCTGCGGATGTTGGTGCTACCTGCTCCTGCAGCGGATTGGCCAGTCTGAAGATGAGGAAAGCATTGTGGGAGAGGGCGAGACCAAGGAGCCCTTCCTGGTGGTACAGTACTCCACCAGGGGCCCTCACGTTGAGCACAAAACCAAGCTCGCCCACAACGGCACTGAGAACCACACTTAACTGAGCCATCAAGATACTGTGTCATCACCTAATATTAACCAAGAGGATCACCTCCTTAACATTTCCTGCTGATCATCATCATCATCATCATTTTGGCGATGGCGAGGTCCGTACTTCGGTGTCCTCATATGTAGCTACAACTCTGAGTAGCTGCTGCAACTGACATGGGTTAAGAAGTCCTGTCAAGAAGCTACCAAGAGCCTTTCTATATTCATTTGCAACATAGGAAATCCTGATGGCTAGATTCTATGGTAGCTGAGCATGTTGATATTTGATGAAACAATGTTAATGTATTATGAAATGTAAATAACATCATGAAGACTATTGTTCTCTTTGTCATTTGATGTAGCATTGTATCATTTCAATATCAATGCTACATCATTTTAATTTGTACCTTTATTTAACTAGGCAAATCAGTTAAGAACAAATTCTTATTTACAATGACAGCCCACCCCGGCCACACCCGGACGATGCTGGGCCAATTGTGCACCGCCCTATGGGACTCCCAATTACGGCCGGATTGTGATACAACCAAATCAACTTTAAATATCGGTCCATAGGCCTTATGATTACTTTTAGATGAATTCCTGTTGATAGTTAGTATTATTACTGTAGATGGAGAAAGATCAAAATAATGTGAACATTTGTAGATTTTTATACGATTACACAAATGGTAATAGTATTGGTTCCAATAAGTTTTGCTTTCAAACTTGAGATGACTGTTACACCACTTCTGTTTTGAGAGTTTGGCAGCTTGTGAGATACAGTATACATTTAAAAGTACTACATATAACACGTTTATGACCACCTGTATAAGTAATATGCAGTCTGCATAGACTTCAATGGAAGGCTCAAATGTATCTGAAGTTTAGGATCAGATTTGCAAAAATAGGTGGGTTCATTTGCTTTTGAAACTTGATTTACGAAGTGAGAATTCATATTTTTGCAATAATTCAGTCTATGTACATCATGAACCTGTTCCTCTCATTTGTAAGATTTGTGACCATCACATTTGTGAACATAAATAAATAAACAAATGCCATAACAGTGCAGAGGGATGATTAGAGTTAGGACAAACGCAGGGAGCATTCCTCAGCCCAGGCATTGCTGACACATTACAGATTTTACAAAGCCTGAATAGGTATTTTTCAAACCTACAACCTACGTTTTGGACAATATTTACCTGGGAAATTCTATCAAGGATTTAATTCTCCCAAGCTATTCAGGGGGTGCTCTGGCAATCAAAGTCCTGAGATCCTGGAATCTGATACAACTTCAACTAGCACTGAGGTGTGAAGAGAGGTGTCGAATCCTTTGAAGCTGTTCAGAGGCCATCCACTGTCATTTTCTTCAAGCAAGTACCCCCAACCACACTTCCCACATGTGAAGTGAGAGATCCAGAGCCAGAGCACCGGCCTATACTCTACCTGCCCTAAGCTCTCTCTTGGCACCTTACAAGGAGTCTAAATTTGTCCTGCTGGGTGACCTAAACTGGGACATGCTTAAACCAACTGACCAAGTCCTAAAGCAATGGGACTCCCTAAATCTTTCTCAGATTATTAGCAATCCCACAAGGTATGACTCCAAACACCCAGAAAAGGCTACTCTTCTTGATGTTATCCTCACAAATAATCCTGGTAGATATCAGTCTGGTGTTTTCTGTAATGACCTTAGTGATCACTGTGTTACAGCCTGTGTTCGTAATGGCTGCTCAGTGAAACAACCTGTCCTGATTTGTCATAGCTAAAAAACCTTAATGAACAAGCCTTCCTTCATGAACTGGCTTCTGTAAAATGGAATAGAATCAGCTTGATCCCCTCTGTCGAAGACGCTTGGACCTTATTTTTTTATATTTTTTGTGGTATTGTTAACAAACACTCCTCCATAAAGAAAATGATAATTAAAAACAGGTTCAGCCCCTTGTTCGACCGTGATCTTGCAGAGTTACTTCAACTCAAGAATTGCATTTGGCCCAGCACACGCTTACTCAGGCTGACTGGCTCTTGTTCAGGCAAATGAGAAATAAGTGTACTCAGGCTATCGGGAAGGCCAAAGTTAGTCACTTTAAGGAAAAGTTATGTCTCTGTGGGTCTAACCCCAAGAAATTCTGGAAAACGGTTAAAGACCTGAAGAATAAACCCTCCTCCTCACAGCTGCCCATGTCCCTTAAAGTTGATGATGTGATTGTTACTGACAAGAATCACATGGCTGAGCTCTTTAATCAACACTTCATTAAGTCAGGATTCCTATTTGACTCAGCCATGCTTCCTTGCTCGTCCAACATTTCCTCATCTGCCACCCCTTCTAATGCAACTATCCCCGATGCTTCTCCCTCTTTTACCCCTGCCCTGCTACAAAGTTTTCCCCTGGAGGCAGTTACTGAGTCCTAGGTACTAAAGGAGCTCCTGAAACTTGACCCCAAAAACATCTGGGTCAGATGATTTAGAACCTTTCTTCTTTAAGGTTGCTGCCCCTATCATCGCCAAGCCTATCTCTGACCTTTTTAACCTGTCTCTCCGTTCTGGGGAGGTTCCCATTGCTTAGAAGGCAGCCACAGTTAGTTGTTTATTTAAAGGGGGAGATCAAGCTGATACTAACTATTATAGGCCTATTTCTATTTTGCCCTGTTTATCAAAAGTGTTGGAAAAACATGTCAATAATCAACTGACTGGCTTTCTTGATGTCTATAGTATTCTCACTGGTATGCAATCTGGTTTCCGCTCAGGTTATAGATGTGCCAATGCAACCTTAAAGGTCTTCAATGATGTCACCACTGCCCTTGATTCTAAGCAATGTTGTGCTGCTATTTTTATTGACTTGGCCAAAGCTTTTGATACGATAGACCATTCCATTCTTATGGGCCGGCTAAGGAGTATTGGTGTCTCTGAGGGGTCTTTGGTCTGGTTTGCTAACTACCTCTCAAAGAGTACAGTGTATAAAGTCAGAAAATCTGCTCTCATCCATTTATATACAGATGATACAGTCTTATACTCAGCTGGCCCCTCCCTGGATTTTGTGTTAAATGCTTACAACAAAGCTTTCTTAGTGTCCAACAAGCTTTCTCTACCCTTAATCTTGTTCTGAACACCTCCAAAACAAAGGTCATGTGGTTTGGTAAGAAGAATGCCCCTCTCTCCACAGGTGTGATTACTACCTCTGAGAGTTTAGAGCTTGAGGTAGTCACCTCATATAAGTACTTGAGAGTATGGCTAGACGGTACACTGTCCTTCTCTCAGCACATATCAAAGCTGCAGGCTAAAGTTAAATCTAGACTTGGTTTCCTCTATAGTAATCGCTCCTCTTTCACCCCAGCTGCCAAACTAACCCTGATTCAGATGACCATCCTACCCATGCTAGATTACGGAGACGTAATTTATAGTTCGGCAGGTAAGGGTGTTCTTGAGCGGCTAGATGTTCTTTACCATCCGGCCATCAGATTTGCCACCAATGCTCCTTATAGGACACATCACTGCACTCTATACTCCTCTGTAATCTGGTCACCTCTGTATACCTGTCGCAAGACCCATTGGTTGATGCTTATTTATAAAACCCTATTAGGCCTCACTCCCCCCTATTTGAGATATCTACTGCAGCCCTCATCCTCCACATACAACACTCGTTCTGCCAGTCACATTCTGCTAAAGGTCCCCAAAGCACACACATCCCTGGGTCGCTCGTCTTTTCATTTCGCTGCAGCAAGCGACTGGAACGAGCTGCAACAAACACTCAAACTGGACAGTTTTATCTCAATCTCTTCATTCAAAGACTCAATCATGGACACTCTTACTGACAGTTGTGGCTGCTTTGCGTGATGTATTGGCATCTCTACCTTCTTCCCCTTTGTGCTGTTGTCTGTGCCCAATAATGTTTGTACCATGTTTTGTGCTGCTACCATGTTGCGTTGCTACCATGTTGTTGTCATGTTACGTTGCTACCATGCTGTGTTGTCATGTGTTGCTGCCTTGCTATGTTGTTGTCTTAGGTATCTCTTTTGGTAGTGTTGTTTTGTCTCTCTTGTTGTGATGTGTGTTTGGTCCTATATGTTATTTATTTTTATTTTTAATCGCAGCCCCCGTCCCCGCAGGAGGTCTTTTGCCTTTTGGTAGGCCGTCATTGTAAATAAGAATTTGTTCATAACTGACTTCCCTTGTTAAATAAAGGTTAAATAAAAAAAAAGAAATCATATGTTATAGCAATCTGTCATTCAATGACACAGTTGATGACGAGGCACAAAACCATTGGTTAATGGATGCAACGTCTGAGCAGGGGAACACGACCTGCTACAGTGCCTATATAAAGTCTACAACCTATTGAACTTTTATTGCATTTTGTTAGGTTACAAAGTGGGATTTATATGTATTTAATTGTAATTTTTTGTTATGAATCTACACAAAATACTCCATAATGTCAGTGAAAAGAAAATTCAACATATTGTTACAAATAAAATATAATAATTGTGTTTAGGCCTTTGTTTAGGCCTAAATTAGTTTAAAGTAAAATGTGTCACGGTGCGGAAATACGGAACCAGGCGCAGAGATGTAGTGGAGCAACATTCCTTTTATTAACAATATTTAAACAACAACCGAAAACAAAGGAGAGGTAGCGACCGTGAACTGGAGTGTACATCAACGAATCACACACACACACACACGCACGCACGCACGCACGCACGCACGCACGCACGCACGCACGCACGCACGCACGCACGCACGCACGCACACACACACACACACACACACACACACACACACACACACACACACACACACACATAATCCCCAATTAGAGACAACACAAGACAGCTGCCTCTAATTGGGGATCAACCAAAACCCAACACCAACCCTGTGATTGTCAGGACCTGACTGTGGCCATCCCACTCCCCCCTAGAGGGAGTCAGAGACCTGGCCTCAGTCAGGCCCTTACAATGTGGCTTATATGGACCCACACTCTGTGTGAAATAACAGGGGTTGACATGATTTTTAAATGACTACCCCTTCCTCTGTCCCCCATGCATACATCTGTATGGTCCCTCAGGCAAGTTTTGAATTTCAAGCACAAATTCAATGACAAAGACCAGGGAGTTTTTCTAAAACGCAGTAATCGGTAGATGGATAACAATAACAAATCAGACATTGAAAATATCTTTAAGCATGGTCAAATTATTCATTATTCTGTGGATGATGTACAGTCATGGTCAAAGGTTTTGAGAATGACACAAGTATTGGTCTCCACAAAGTTTGCTGCTTCAGTGTTCTTAGATCTTTATGTCAGTAGTTATTATGGTACACTGAAGTATAATTACAAGTATTCCATAAGTGTCAAAGGCTTTCAATGACAATGACATTAAGTTTATGCAAAGAGTCAATATTTGCAGTGTTGACCCTTCTTTTTCAAGACCTCTGCAATCCGCCCTGGCATGCTGTCAATTAACTTCTGGGCCACATCCTGACTGATGGCAGGCCATTCTTGCATAATCAATGCTTGGAGTTTGTAAGAAGTTGTGGGTTTTTGTTTGTCCACCCGCCTCTTGAGGATCGACCACAAGTTCTCAATGGGATTAAGGTATGGGGAGTTTCCTGGCCATGGACCCAAAATGTCGATGTTTTGTTCCCCGAGCCACTTAGTTATCACTTCTGCCTTATGGCAAGGTGCTCCATCATGCTGGAAAAGGCATTGGTCGTCACCAAACTGTTCTTGGATGGTTGGGAGAAGTTGCTCTCAGAGGATGTGTTGGTATTATTCTTTATTCATGGCTGTGTTCTTAGGCAAAATTGTGAGTGAGACCACTCCCTTGGCTGAGAAGCAACCCCACATATGAATGGTCTCAGGATGCTTTACTGTTGGCATGACACAGGACTGATGGTAGCGCTCACCTTGTCTTCTCCGGACAAGGTGTTTTCCGGATGGCCCAAACAATCCGAAAGGGATTCATCAGAGAAATTGACTCTACCCCAGTCCTCAGCAGTCCAATCCCTGTACCTTTTGCAGAATATCAGTCTGTCCCTGATGTTTTTCCTGGAGAGAAGTGGCTTCTTTGCTGCCCTTCTTGACACCAGGCCATCCTCAAAGTCTTCACCTCACTGTGCGTGCTGATGCACTCTCACCTGCCTGCTGCCATTCCTGAGCAAGCTCTGCACTGGTGGTGGCCCGATCCCGCAGCTGAATCAACTTTAGGAGATGGTCCTGGCGCTTGCTGGACTTTCATTTGAAATTATTTATACTTATACTTTTGATACTTAAGTATTTTTAAAACCAAATACTTTTACCCAAGTAGTATTATACTTTCACTTGCTGGCATCCTATGACAGTACCATAGTAAGGCCATTCTACTACCAATGTTTGTCTATGGAGATTTCATGGCTCGATATTATACACCTGTCAGCAATGGGTGTGGCTGAAATAGCCAAATCCACTAATTTGAAAAGGTTTGCACATACTTTTGTATATAGTGTATGTGGTTAGCTGATATTTTAAATACCTATCCACGGAATGTAAGATCTGGCCAGCTTTAGCAACGCCTGGAATTTGTTAATTTTGTGTTCAGCTGACACCTATTCAAGAGTTGTAAGATCTGGCATGCATCTGGAATGTAGTCAGGCAGAAACTCGACCATTGCCATCCCACAAACCATGTTATCCTTCCTGACACATTAAACCACTGATAAAGTTTTGCAAGTTCTTCCATTTTAGATTGGTCATGACTTAAGGACATTGCATAGAATGTCAAGCTACATTATTTAGGCTGCTACACTAATTAACACGTACAAAATAAATACTCATAATAAGAAATCAAGACTTTATTTTGATTGGTCCATATCTTCCAAAACCAACAGGCATAAATACAACAAAATATGGAAATAATGAAAAAGACCTACGTGAACAGAAGTTGTGAAAGGATGCAGAATTCCATTTCAAACATTCCAATCTTCAAACTTATGAATCATATAAAACATAAAAGGAGACGTCCTAAGAACCCTTCTTAAAAACTCAAAACAAGCCTTGTAAGTCACCTTTTAACATAAGAGCTGTTCGGATATAGTGTCTACCCCTGCTTTGGCTGCTCTGAGCAGGTCATCCCTCCATTTCATGACAAGCAATCTTTGTGATGAGTCAACGATTGCTACGTTATGTAAAAGGCAATGGTGCATCTCTTTATCTGTGATAAAAAGGAACACAGCCATGATCATTTGGAGCACATGGCCATCTTGGTACTTTCCATTAAAAATCAAGCTGTGCACTGCATCTCTCCTCTTAATGGTAGACTAGAGCCTGTCCAAGGATCACCAGAACCAGTACCTCATACTGCAAAAGATATTGCATCCCAACATAATCATAGTCATCAAATCATTAATTAATTTCTTTAAGCAGAAAACTATATTTGCCAAAGTCATTGTCATTTGGGGCTATAAGATGGTCTTTTCTTGCTTTGGCCATTTTCATCAAAAGGAACTCCCTGCGCTCCGTCCATTCCTTTAGTTCGTCGTTTCCATGAGCCAGCTTACACAACTCCTCCTCTGTGCAAGTGCCTTTAAGGTATCTGTGGAAATGGATGCAGTAACAGAAACGTCAGTCACCAATAACACCATTTCCAGTAATCAAATCCGCCACCAGTGACCTAAATAAACTTTGAATTAGTGTAGAAACCTTACCTCTCGCAAACTCTGAAGGTACCAGTGGGGAAGCGATACTGCCAGCAGTTCTGATCGTCTTCAGAGTTGAACACTTTCTCTCTGTGTTTCTCTGAGGTGATGTGCTGTTGCCACTGCCTGTCACTGTTGCAGTTCTTACCACAAAGCCAACAGTGGTTGCCAGCCTAGCATAACAGAAATCATCAATATAATATTAGCATGTTGAAGCTTTGTGGTCACTTAAAGCATGTTGAAGGTTCTATAATCATCGGGAAGCGATTAGATTGCTTACCACCTCCTCAGCATAGTCCGTGGGCATGTGGATCTGCTTCCCGTTCTCCTTGATGGCGCTGTTGGAGGCCTCCTCGCTCCAGCCAGGCTTCTGAGACTGCAGCCAGCGCTCATACAGCTGCTCCATGTCTGGAACTAAATGGACACACACACACAGTATAGTATATGATTAAGTTTGTATTACTCATCATAATACATTTACTGTACATCACACAGGCATTAACGGCTGTACAAATACTACAGTCCATCTGTAACATGAACTCACTGTTGTTCTCTTTCATGTATGTCCACAGATCCCTTTCCTCTGTGCTGTGTGCAAATGTGCAGTTCCCAATGTACTGGCACTTTTTGCCAGTAGACACGTGTATGCAAATCTGTAAGTAAAACACACACAAAACATGAGCACTTTACACGAGGACAAAACATGATCCTCTCTGGGAGATTCCCATATGAGTCAGCAGAGTATGTGGTCAGATAGGTTGCTCTGGGAGCATTTGCAGCCCTCCTAGGCCTACCTCAAACTGAGATGGGATGGGCTTCTTTGTCGGGAGAGGTCGGATCGTTGTCCACTTCTTGCGTTCGATGGAACTCACCAGCACCACTCGTTTGTCTTTTGACCACCTGCAACACAGGTCAGATGCAAATTACTATGCTGGTAAGGCTCATTATTCAAATTGATCCTTAAATGGTTTCAGGGGAGAGAACTACTCACGAATGCCTGGCTTTGGCAGTGCAGTACTTCTTGTTTTTGTCTGCCTCACTAAGTTGCCCGTTTCTCCAACACTGCCCACACACAAACTGTATCTTCAGATTTGGGGGTCCAAACCTCTTCAATGGTGTGGTGAATTGCTGGAATGACAAAATAAAATGGTTTAATGCAGTCTAATGAACATTAGAAATACATTTAGGAAATAAAGCATTTGCTGAATATAGTGTTGTGTACAATGACTGTTTACCAGGGATCCTTGGGAGCCTGCCTCCATGTTCCAAAACCTATTGGCCTCCTGGACAATATTTTCAGGAGTGATGCCTATATGATCATAAACAGATTGCAAAGAGTTTAAAAATGGATGTTCACTTAGAAAACCCACAAAAGTTACCAGAAATACTCATAAAAAAATCTTGTTGAATTACCAATAACACTTTGTTTAGATGCTATTTGAAGGCACCTTTAATATGTGGTAACAGCTTACCTAGCTGGTGCTGCATCATCCACACCTTCAGCTCGATCAGGCTGTGGGCATAGAAACACTCGTCTTCCCGCACACAGCCATAGCGCACCTCATGCCGACAGATGTCCATCTGGTTCTGCGGTCTGTACGGACGGATTTTGGAGTAGCGCACAGTGTTCTCCCTCAGAATGTGGACCAGGCACCTGAAAGCACAACAGCTCGTATGAAGTTCACAATCCCACTGTGCAGAGGATAGAATCATGTTACAATGTACACTAGTGGGCTTAATAAAAACAGTTGCCAAATCTAAAAACTTCACCTACATTCTTCCCAAAATTAAGATTCAGAGAAAAAGCCTGTTTGAATTCACATGCAGTTATGATACAAACTATACACAATGTTTAGTTTGTGCGTCGAAAATAACATTCTTGCAGTATAAGAACATTTGTAATTACTAAAGGAACCGGAGTGGTCAGTCACAAACCATCACTTACGAGGTAGACCGCTGTTGAATTCATTAAAAAAACCTCTGCATCTCTCTGTCAACATGTTTAAACAAGTGAAACGGCTTACTTCTGATCTTCAAAGGCATGCTTTGTCACAGGGTGAGAGCAAAGAGACGGGTTGTCCTTATTGGTTTTGCTGATTATTCTGGGTTTGTGATCAAAACACACCTGGAGATCAGATCAGATACATTAGAGGGACGGACAACTCTTACAGGACACTGTACACAGAGTAGAGGTTTTACTAAGGTCAAGTGTTTCGCTAAAGGACAAAGCTCCCATTCATAACTCGGACACTGAAGGTTAAATGCCAGAGGCAGTAATATGACAGTCAACATTAGTGTGAAATTGTTAAAAGTTGTCCTAGTGCATATATTTGTACGGTTTGTTTAACTTTGCAATCATGCGTTTTTGTATGGCATAATTTTGAAACCGAAACAAATCGCAGTCTCCGCCTCGTTGTTACTGTGGAATTATATTGATCATGAGAAGCATGAGGATACAGAATGTGGTTAGTCAGGTTATATCAGTGGAACTTGTCAAACCTTCCCTCATAACACAGTGGTGCTCCACTCCAGTCTGAGAGGTCCTCTCCCTGACCCTTAATATAACTGATTGTCTAGAGTCCACACACTATTACTCTGGGCTGATTAAAAGAGTTGTGCACCCTTGCCGCTCTAGCACAACAATGGCAATACAAATAAGTCAGACTCAGCAACTTATCAATGAAGACACCCCCATTACAGGAGGAACATTTCACATGTTTTTACATTTAAAAGCCCAACTTGCCCCGCAGAGGAACATGAATATCCCGTGATGCTCCTGTAGGATGTTCGAGACAGTCAGATTGATTTTACTGGTGGGCCCAAATGGATCAAAGAGAAAGTCTCTGCAGATGAAGCCTTTGCGCTCCAGGGACCAAACATCAATCTCCTCTTGGCAGTAGGCAAACGTGCAGTGACCAGGGTACCTGCACCCCTCTCCAACGACGACATCTAAAAAGTCATTGTTTTGGTTAATAATCTCCATAGGCAGCTGAACACTGGCAGACGTACCACGAAGCACATTGGAGGCGTTAGTAGAAGTATTTTCAAGGCTTACCTTTGCAAATGTAGTAAGGCCCAACATACTGGGATTTTGTCGGTCTGGGTCGGATCAGCTTCCATGACTTGTCTAGTTTACTTTTTATCCTTCCAAGTAATATGTCCTTCTTGCATTTGTGCTCTTCGGTATAGTGTGTGAAATCGAACACACTAAGCCCTGGTCATAGGATATCAACATGAGCTTTCACATAAAACAATTGTAATTTCCCATACCCATTTATCAACCCAGTTTCATACTCTTAGATGTCTCACAAGAAGCAAAACAGCCTTATTCAACTACAGTAAATTGAATGCAGTAATTTCCATGAAGCATGCTCTTACCAGTCTTGACATAGCAGTTTGAGCAAGCCTGTTTGAATTCATGGGTATCAGCTAGGGGATTTTTGGCCAGATCAACAACAGGAGGGAGGGGGGTTACATCTGGCATCCCCAGGGCCATTCCCATCGGCTTATCATGGTCGGTCAACTGGAGGGGAGAAAAAAAAAAAAAAATCATTATTTAGAATAGACAAGAAAAACTAAAAGACATATGAACACAAAGTATTGTTGTGAAAATATCAGTTGGACATGAAGACTGGTCTAGCTAGACTCACCTGCATGAATGGATGTTGACTATATCCTTGATTTTGGGGGGGGGGGGGGGGGGGGGAGAAAAATACATCAGAGACAACTTTGACAAAAAGTTAATGAAAAGTCAATAAAAATCTCAAATTTAAGTTGGATTGTCTTGTCAAAATCCAAATTTGTTCGCCATTGAAAAGTTATTCACATTTTAGTCATTTATTAGACTAAAATTAGACTCTTATCCCGAACGACTTTTAGGGTTAAGTGCCTTGCTCAAGGGCATATGGACAGATTTTTCACCTAGTTGTCTCTGGGATTCAAACCAGTTTACTAGTTAATGGCTCTCAAGTGCTAATCTACCTGCGCTTGAGAGCCAGTAATAACAAAATTTCAACACATTCGAGAGGTATTACCGTTAAACTGGCTGTATGCAACTCCTTGCATACCTGTCTGAGGCTCGGACATGGAGAGACTATCCAGTGAATCTAATGGAGATGAAACCCCGAAGGTGTCCAGACCCAAAGAGTACCCGCTGGCTTGTGGCTTGTGGTAGGGAGGAGGCAGAGTCACTGTGCACTGTGGTGCCACATGCATAAAGGGGTTCATGGGAGATGACATAAGGAAAGGACTAGACATGGAATTCGAGGGGGCACTGGTTGGAAAAGGGATATGCCCCTTCATGGTAGGAATGACCTATTGGAGAGTGAACAATACAATCAACATTAGATATTGTTTGAACATGATAGTGAAAAGGCCAAAATTAAAACAAAAACAGATAAGTGAATGTGCAACAAAAAAAAGTTTTCCTACATTAGCAGGATTCTCCCATGAACGTACCATGGAAGATTCTGTGGGGCCGGGGCCAGCTTGGTCCAGCAGATCATCCAGGTCATCTCCAATTATTTCCACATTGAAGTCCGGGCGAGACTTTTGCACTGGCAAATGGTAGGACTGGGTAGGGCTGGCTCTGGCACCATTGACCAACGAAGGGAAGGGCATGGACTTGGAAATGGGCATAGGCAGGGGCGCCAGAACATGAATGGGCTCTGGGGTGTGAACCTCAACAGGCGAGACTGAAGGGATGATTCTGACAGGGGGGGATTCAGCTTCCATTCTCTTATTCCGAGGGGGGTGCACCTTGATGGCTGCCGCTGGGTCTAGGCTTGGGGGGACTGGGTCCGGACCGCCACTTTCCTGAGGGGGCTGATTCACTTCTACAACACAGTGGAAACATATTATCATTTAATTTGTATTTAATTTCAAGTCACAGCCTACAGTTGAAGTCGGACGTTTACATACACCTTAGCCAAATACATTTAAACTCAGTTTTTCACAATTCTTGGCATTTAATCCTAGTAAAATGAAATAAAAATTCCCTGTCTTAGGTCAGTTAGGATCATCACTTTATTTTAAGAATGTGAAATGTCAGAATAATAGTAGAGAAAATGATTTATTTCAGCTTTTATTTCTTTCATCACATTCCCAGTGGGTCAGAAGTTTACATACACTCAATTAGTATTTGGTAGCATTGCCTTTAAATTGTTTAACTTGGGTCAAACGTTTCGGGTGGTCTTCCACAAGCTTCCCACAATAAGTTGGGTGAATTTTGGCCCATTCCTCCTGACAGAACTGGTGTAACTGAGTCAGGTTTGTAGGCCTCCTTGCTTGCACACGCTTTTACAGTTCTGCCCACACATTTTATATAGGATTGAGGTCAGGACTTTGATGTCCTTAAGCCATTTTGCCACAACTTTGGAAGTATGCCCGGGGTCATTATCCATGGACTTGGAAGACCCATTTGCGAGCAAGCTTTAACTTCCTGACTGATGTCTTGAGATGTTGCTTCAATATATCCACATAATTTTCCTTCCTCATGATGCCATCTATTTTGTGAAGTGCACCAGTCCCTCCTGCAGCAAAGCAAGCCCACAACATGATGCTGCCAACCCCGTGCTTCACGGTTGGGATGGTGTTCTTCGGCTTACAAGCATCCCCCTTTTTCCTCCAAACATAATGATGGTCATTATGGCCAAACAGTTCTATTTTTGTTTAATCAGACCAGAGGATATTTCTCCAAAAAGTATGATCTTTGTCCCCATATGCAGTTGCAAACCGCAGTCTGGCTATTTTATGGCAGTTTTGGAACAGTGGCTTCTTCCTTGTTGAGCGGCCTTTCAGGTTATGTCGATATAGGACTCGTCTTACTGTGGCTATAGACACTTCTGTACCGGTTTTCTCCAGCATCTTCACAAGGTCCTTTGCTGTTGTTCTGGGATTGATTTGCACTTTTCGCACCCAAGTACGTTCATCTCTAGGAGACAGAACACGTCTCCTTCCTGAGCGGCATGATCCCATGGTGTTTATACCAGAGTACTATTCTTTGTACAGATGAACGTGGTACCTTCAGGCGTTTGGAAATTGCTCCCAAGGATGAACCAGACTTGTGGAGGTCTACCATTTTTTTTTGAGGTCTTGGCTGATTTCTTTGATTTTCCCCATGATGTCAAACAAAGAGGCACTGATCAGAAGCTTCTAAAGCCTTGACATCCTTTTCTGGAAATTTCCAAGCTGTTTAAAGGCACAGTCAACTTAATGTATGTAAACTTCTGACCAACTGGAATTGTGATAGTGATTTATAAGTGAAATCTGTCTAAACAATTGTTGGAAGAATAACTTGTGTCATGCACAAAGTAGATGTCCTAACCGACTTGCCAAAACTATAGTTTGTTAACATGAAATCTGTGGAGTGGTTGAAAAATGTGTTTTAATGACTTCAACCTAAGTGTATGTATACTTCTGACTTCAACTGTATATGCGCACTTTATAGACTATACTGATTTAATACAACAAAATGGTGTTTAAATGCTGAGCGGTTTATGTGCCTACCAGCCTAATGTCTCACTTGCAAATGCTTCACAATGTATTTCTTTGTAGGCTATAGCCTTGAATTAATATTGCCTAAAATCATTCATTTTTGTTCCTTCTTATGCTTCCTGTCTGGCTCCAGACCTAACAACGCACACCTTCCAGCCACATCATTGGCTCTTCAACTAAAAGGGTTATTTTCACAGTATTATTCCAACCTCAGTGTGTATACCCAGCATTAGGAACACCTTCTTAATATTGGGACATGGACTCTACAAGGTATTGAAAACGTTCCACAGGGATGCTGGCCCATGTTGACTTCAATGCTTCCCACAGGTGTGTCAAGTTGGCTGGATGTCTTTGGGTGTTGGTCCGTTCTTGCGCCTGGCACCTACTACCACACCCCGTTCAAAGGCACTTACATTTTTTGTCTTTCCCATTCACCCTCTGAATGGCACACATACACAATCCATGTCTCAATCATCTCAAGGCTTAAAAACAGAGGAGGCTGCTGAGGGGAGGACGGCTCATAATAATGGCTGGAACGGAGAAAATGGAATGGCATCAAACATATAGTTTCTACTATTCCACTCCAGCCATTACCAAAAGCCTGTCCTCACCAATTCAGCTGCCACCAACATCCTGTGCTTAAAAATCCTTCTTTAACATGTCTCCTCCCCTTCATCTACACTGATTGAAGTGGATTTAACAAGTGACATCAATAAGGGGTTTGTTGTTTTTTTTTTACCTTTATTTAAATAGGCAAGTCAGTTAAGAACAAATTCTGGGCCAATTGTGCGCTGCCCTATGGGACTCCCAATCACGGCCGGATGTGATACAGCTTTGATTCGAACCAGGGACTGTAGTGACACCTCTTGCACTGAGATGCAGTGCCTTAGACCACTGCAAGACTCGGGAGCCCCACTCGGGATCATAGTTTACAGCTGGTCAGTCTGTCATGGAGTCATGGTGTTCTTAATGTTTTACATACTCAGTGTATACAAAACACAGGAAAATCACGTTTGACTGCACTGGGCCTTTAAGTAAATTACTCAAAACAATCTCAGAATGTCTTACCCATTTCAATATCTTCCACAGATGTAGATCCATGAGACTGAAACAAATAAAAAGAAAGCACTTACAATGACTTGCTGGTACACCACTTGATGCAAGTAAACTGTATTGTGTCCAGATTGCCACAAAGAAATGGAATTCCCTTCACCTTATCATTGGATGCACCTGAATAACTTGATCCAGGCAAAACATTTAAGGCAGGCTGTTGAAAAATGTCACAAGGTTAGATACTAAGCCACATACTGAAGTAGCCTATGTGCCATAATTTATACTCAACACAGTACTCTCACCTGACTTCTGACATAGGCTTTGCGGATTTTCAATCCCAACATTTTGGCAAGGTCCTGAGTCAACTGTATGACATAGGGATCCTGAAAAAACAATCACATATTGACAATAAGGATTATGAACTTAAGACAGTAAAACGAACCATGCAGAAAGCCTTATCACATGGTATATTTTCTCTGTGGTCTCACCTGAGGCACTGCAAGGGAACACTTTGCTACAGCCTCATAGGCCTCTTTATGCCTGCCCAGCTCATTCAATGCCCGGGCTTTCCTATAAAGAGCTCTATGGTTTCCCTCATTCAATTGAAGAGCTTTCTCACAGTCTACTAGTGCTTCATCATGCAGAACCTGAAATAAAATTCACAAATTATACCACTATTTGAACAGAAAATAAACATACATTTAAGAAACACACCACTTTCTTAAACATGACTTACCGGTACAATGTTCAAGTAAGCAGCAGCTCGATTGGCATACAGCTTTTCCAACCTTCCAGTAGATACACTGATGTCTTCCGAGTCTGCATATTCTGCTATGCTCAAGGCCTCAGTGTACATTTCTATAGATCGCATCCATTCCCCTTCATTGAATACATCATTTCCTTCACCAAACAGATTCCTCACAAGGTCCTGAATGAACACCTGAAAAAACAAATTCAACTACTAAAGACCAAAACATATGATGTGCATTCTGAGTGTCATGTCCTTAATGTAGGTGTTGCCATTTGGGTTGATTGCATAATCACCTCATATTGTTCCTGAGTTCCAGGATAGGGCAGAGTTGACCTAGAAACAAACAAGTTTAAACTTAAATCTCCTTGATGTTGAAAACATTTGCATTTTCAAGTATTACACCATCCAAGGACATCATGGAGTAATCTTTTCCCAAATAATACAATTTCAATATTACTCACATCAAGGCACAAGTTCCAGAAATTGCTAAACAACATCTGACTTTTTGTACAGTTCCAGGCAGTTACCACTACGCAAACACTTAAGACTGTCTCCTGCGAAAATGAATTGTAATTCTCTTCCCCCAAGACTATCCCTTGGTGGCTGACAGCTCTGTAGCCTGATTTCCCTATGGGCTAAACCAATCAGCATTCCCTGGGTACACTGACTTGGACTGGGGAGTTCTGATCATACTCACTGGATGAACTGCAGCCCTTTCTGAATCTCCTGCCAGCGACTGCTTCTGTCCTGACACAGGATTGACATGTTCACCTGTTTCTTTAGGTCCTGGTCTCTGTCAACACAATGTCATTTTAAAAGTTAGCTAGCTTCCTAGTTAACATTTTATGTCTACTCAGAGCAAAAGTGTATAATTGTCAAAAACACGTTTGATCTTAGGCCAGGCATACAGTAAGAATACGTCCAAACATTAATTAAGTTACTCACTCATTGACTACTCAAATAAAGATAAGACATCATGAATTAGTATAACGTTAGACAGGTGAAATTACTTGAGGCTTCAATTGCTCCTAATTCAACAAAGCATACGATAGCCTGAAAAACCCATGTGGCTTTAAAATGACTCATGCCTTGAACTTCCTGTCTGTCGACTTCACTATTTAGTTAGAAATATTCTGTCAATATTTCCAGAAGTTATAAAAAGTAACTAGCTAAAGTGAGTCTGCTTACAACTGACAGCTAGTCTGGCTATAAAAATCAACAATACAGTAACGTTACAGTAGTTGGTCCTGGATAATCGTTAGAAAGTGTACATCATTATCACAAGTTAGTGGAATAACGACACGCATGGACATATGTAGCTAGTTAGTTAGCTAGTTAGTAGCGCCTATGTCGAACAAATACCTCAAGGCAACGTAGCTTAACTAAATTATACTAGCCGGTCTGGCACGATACATATACTGATATTCTAAACACAAACAGTCTCAATGTTATTGCTATAAAGTGAAGTTAACATGCTTGCTAAAGATAACGTTCACTACACTAAAACCTGACATTGTTTTATAGTAACTAGTGTCGGGCGGGAGATGCAAGTGAGCTAGCTAGCTAACTTAACGTTACCTTGTTAGCGGCGTAGCTAACGTTAGCTACCTTACAGATAATGACATTGAAAATATCCTCACCCTTAAGAAATATTTAGTTGTCAAAAAAAAAAAAAAAGGTCCACACCTAAATGAGTACAGTTTAAGATGTCTAGTTTGTTCCCCGGCCAGCATCAGTGATTTCTTGAGTGTTGGGGACACGAATCATGATGTGGCCTGGTCTCTGGCCTGACGTGTATCATGTTTGCTAGATTCCATTCTTATTCGAGGAAACAGTGCCCCCTGTTGACCACACTGTGATCTGACTTTTTACTTTAGTACACCATGAAATGACAAGCACAATGTACATGGTGAGATCTTTAAATGTCAACAAATAAATATTATAATTCATGTGAATGATTAACGGAAATATAGCATGATATAGAACATTTTGACACAATTGACTTGCTGGCCCTTTATGAACATGGTTCCTGTGAGGAATTGCATATAATACAGCTGTTGACGTGATACAACAATGACCGCAGACATTAATATATTGATAAAGTAGGCCTACTTCTAGTATTCTACATGGCATTAGTCCTGAATTGAAGTCCTTGGTCTTCCAGAATCTGAACAAAAGTCATTGAGCAAATTGGCTTTAAGTAATACTAAATGATGGACTCTGGGGTGATTGTAACAGAGAGGGAACTCAAACCAAGATCAGATCAGTGTTCAAGGATTAAGCTGCAGCGGAGCGTCCTGAGAGGAGGAGGGAGTGATGCTCAGGAGATTATTCTAACCAGACTCTAAAAAAAACTCCACTGCACTGAATGTTCACCAGAGTGTAAATAAGCAGCCGTGCATGCAGACTCCCTCTTACACACCATGCCTGCGCTTTACCGGATACTTCTGCTGTTCTCTGGTAAATTGCTGCTTGAATTTCTTTAACTTTTTAACACATTTTGCAGGGAATGATTAAGAGGGATTGAGAGGGAGTGAAGTATTGTTAAAGGACAATGGTATAAGTGCCTTCAGGGATCTAACATGAAAGGAAATTAGATCAGTTACATTCTGACGACTCAACTCCTTAATTTCACACAACAATATAACTGTATGATCTTGAAATGGTTTAAACTTTCATTTCAATAATCTTGTGATCTTTATATAGAGCTCATTTTATGGTTGAATTTTTACTTTAATACATGATTAATGATTTAACAAATCAGTACCAAAGTACATTTTCATGTATTGTATGATGACAACTAATATGCACATTCCAATTTCATGTTAATTTGATCTGGGGAAATAGGTTATAGAACTAGACCAGAGTATAAGAGTGTAAAGGGAATTTCCAGCTTAACAAAAAGGAGAGCAGTACCATAAAACTTTTACATTGTTTTGTATTGTGGGAAAGGGAGTTAATTTCATAAGCTATGGTTGTCTAAAAATATCAGTGTCAAGAGAAATTATAGTCAATCATAAATACATTCGGTTTAATACAAGCTGCAACAAGGAGACGCCCCAGCATAGGATCATAGGAAACGTTGAACGCCCTTTCTCTGAGAAGGTACTTACAGTATATATTAATTGGACAGCACCAAATGTTCTCTAAACATCAGCCCGAGAGGCTTGTACAAAGTCAAAACAAGACTTTTGTCAGCTGCTACAGAATCACTGTGTTCATAATGTCATTGTGTCCTCAGTCCTTGTACTTTTAGTAGCTCTGGCGTCAATCACTATCAAATGATATGAGAACTATCCATAACATTCAGTAACAAGTCTACTGACCATCAACAAATAGAACACTGGAAATCATGTGTCTGACAGAAAGGAAAAACATAAACATTTACTAAGCATTGTGTTTATTACTCTTAACTGAATATTAACTTTATTCATCCTAAATGTTCCCCATTACCAAGAGCATCCACCAGCCGTTGTTGGAAAATGTGAGGCACTTATCCAGCATTGCAATTGCACACTTAGGTCATCATTGCATAAATAGACTTGTAATAATACAGCATTTCCACCAGTCTAGACATCTTCCAGGTTGAAGGTTTCTGTTTAATTCTTGTGTGTGGAGGATAAAGCAAAACTAAATGACTGACCTCTATTCACTATTGTCTTAAAGTTTGCCGGAGCAAAGCTGCCTTGGGAGTGGAACATAGACCTGCTTTAGTAATGACTGGCACATTTACACACGTTGGACACTTGGACATTCAAAATAATTTTTATATGAGAGGCTAATCACAGATCTCCACTTTTCAATATTAATTTGATGACACAACATATGACTAAAGAGATAGTATGAAGCAAATGGCACATACTAAGCAAGGCTGCTACGTACAGACAAGTACATGCGAGTGCACATTTTGAACAAGATGTGTGTACATGTGATTGGTGTGGAGAGCTGCGTTTCATGTTCTTCTTCTTCTGTTGTTGTTGCTTTTGCAGTGGTAATGGCCTCTCTGGCACTGCAGAGGCCCCCACGGACTAAGAGAGGGCTACTGGAGCTGGCAGGGGTCATCAAGTGCAGCACGGGCAGATCGGCCCTGGCTTATATGATGTATGGCTGCTACTGTGGACTGGGGGGTCAGGGCTGGCCCAGGGACAAAGCAGACTGGTGAGGCAGTAGGATAGAGGCTTGATGAGATGTTCTAGCATGTAAAAGTCTGTCATGTTACTGTGAAGCTGATTATGTATTACTGAGATATATAGTTGTGTTATAATGATGTGTTATAAACATGGGGGGGGGGGGGGGGGGCATTTCATAACAAACTCAGATCAACTGTTCAGTCTGGTAGGCCACAATAACAACCAGTGATATGTGATGCAGTTCAAACTGCAAAGTGTATCATTTTGGGTGTTCTTTTGAGGTTTTGCCTTCCCGTCAAATTTGGTATTTGAAAATAGACATGCACAACCAGCGCTCCCACACCCAAAATCCTAACCATAACTTCCTTCTGTCCACTAATCACAGACATGAACTCCCACAAAACCATTAAACTACAGAACCTCCAGCCTATCTCTCACAGGCCTGGCTACTAACAAAAGTTGAGCCAATCCTCTTTCATTTCCTGTTGTTTTAAATAGAGCTACAAGCTACAATAATATGGAAAAATTAATCCAATTATAGTTTTAATTGGGTGTTTTTAAAACTAGAAAAAGGGGCCTGTATTACTCATGTAGTGCATCACTGAGACAGCAAATAGTTATTGTAATGCCATGTTATAAGTTTTACAGTAGAATTATGTCCTTCATGAAGGTGTTGCCACAAACATGACTGCTGCTACGGAGATGCAGAAATTGATGGGTGCCAAACCAAGACACGAATGTATCAATGGACGTGTGAGGACAAGACCGCAGAATGTGGTATGCCATCTCCTTTTTATGCACATGAATGAGACATAATGATTCCTCTCCTTACACAGGTGTGGACATTTAGAGAAAGAAAATACTACATGCTGTGACTTTAATGTAATTTTTGTATAGTTTTTCAGTGCATGGAAATTAACAGATGTGTGATCAACAAACATCTGTGTAGTTTACAAACACTGCAGGCATTATAGAGGATGGGAAGGCTAGGAGGGAATGGGCACGAAAGGAATCATTTCTCACCCTCATTTTCAGGTATTTTAAACTCTCACCATAATTGCTAATCGCAAAAGCACATGGGACAAGCAACACCGCTCAGGATGTTTACAGTGTTTATTTCAGTGTCAAACATTTCTAAACCTCAGAGTGTTTCCTTTATATCCTCCACAGACCACTCCTTTCACATCAGCTGTCATCGAAGGAAGCAACTCACCCACTTTTCATTCTTTTCATTCCAGATGATCTCAAGGACAAATGTGAGAAGATTCTCTGCAAATGTGACAGGGAGGCAGCCAAATGCTTGAGAAAGGCACCTTTCATACGGAAATATGCTATGTGGCCAGACTTTCTCTGTGGGTGTACACTGCCAACATGTAATATCTACTGATTCAATAAATGTACACTTATAGATTTTTCAACAAATTTAACATACATTTATGTTAATATAATATCAGAAGGATCTCCTTCACAACATTATAATGACATAAAACAGCCTTTTTTCCATGTAAATGAAAAGGAAGTGTATGCTTAAACCACTATCACAGTGTGACTGTGTCATTAGATAGACAAACTGTGTGATGAGGCTCTTCAAATTGAGTATAATGACCAGGAATTACAAGCACAGGTAACAAGAGCTCAGTAGTGGCTACATAAAATCCCAGGGCTTATTCGAAGGGGGTGGAATGTTGCAGCCAAGGAGAGATCAGGTTGCAGCCTAAGTCCTTACAATAGTGTACTTATAGGTCCTGTTCTCCTGAGACCTATTTTCCACTGCTCCAATCCTCTCCAACTAACCCAGCATGATATGTCACCTCTTAATACGATTCTAAAAGCATCCTGAAATGTTCACCTGATTTATGTGTTCAACGTAATGTTTACTTTGCTGGAGCTCAATAGCTGTTAAGTATAATGTACAGCATGTGACCAACAGATGGCAATGTTGAATGTTTACTGCAAAGCTAAGGGGTACAGGGAACACAGGCTGCTTGAAGAAGGCCCTCCTTAGTCAATGGTATTGATGCTTCTTCCCACGTCACTCCCACGTGGCCCAGCAGTGAGATCCTTACAGAGATGGCCTCAGTTTCCAGACCTGAACTTGAGGACATAAGGTTAGGAAGTACATCTGTTTATGTGCTAATGGTTTGGTGGTGGTGGATGTCCTTGTTTCCTTGTTTCGTAATCTGCTGCATGCAGTGTCAGTGAGTACTCACCACCAGTAGGTGGTGTCATACACATAGTTAACTAGACCTGAGACTAGATAGAGAAGGGACAAGACAACACAAATGTTTATTGTGTCTGAATCATTGATCAAATGATGAGAAAAAAATAGTTGTACTTTAGTTTGGCTGAACATTGTGTCTACTGGTGTACCTCATGTAAAGCGCAAGGAGACTAAATTAATCCAAGTCGTTTTCCAAACATATTGTAAGTGTAAGCAGTAGGGTCAGGAGATAATTATTAGGTCTGACTCCTATTTTGAACCCCAACAATATTGCCCATAAATTCCTTCCCACTTATATGACCCAATAATGACCTCTGAGAAAGACTGTCCTGTTGCTATACACTGTATGACACTACTGACCAGCAAACTCAGAAGTACAACAGTCTTCACCATGGGAACCAATGTCAACAACCATATTAGTGTAACCTGATTATTGTATTAAGCGCATCCACTTGTCACAGAGCACAGTAAGGACGCTAAGCCTGCGAGCCCCATTTTCTAGCTCACAAGGGACACTCCCCATACTGGAAAAAACATTTAAAATATATATTTTTGGGGGATATATGTGAAATATTTTAAATTGGCCCCCAACAATTTTTATATATATATATATATACATACACTGGGGGCCAAAAGTTTGGAATATTACTCATTCGAGGGTTTTTCTTTATTTGCACTATTTTTTACATTTACAAGTGAGGACATCAAAACTATGACATAACACATATGGAATTAAGTAGTAACCAAAAAAGTGTTAAACAAATCAAAATATATCTTATATTTGAGATTCTTCAAAAGTAGCCACCCTTTGCCTTGATGACAGCTTTGGACTCATGGCATTCTCTCAACCAGCTTCATGAGGGCCGCCACAGGAATGGAAGACCCAGAAATACCTCTGCTGCAGAGGATAAGTTCATTAGAGTTACCAGCCTCAGATTGCAGCCCAAATAAATGCTTCACAGAGTTCAAGTAACAGACACATCTCAACATCAACTGTTCAGAGGAGACTGTGTGAATCAGGCCTTCATGGTCGAATTGCTACAAAGAAACCACTACTAAAGGACACCAATAAGAAGAAGAAACTTGCTTGGGCCAAGAAACACGAGCAATGGACATTAGACAGGTGAAAATTTGTCCAAATTTGAGATTTTTGGTTCCAACTTCAAACATATTTAGATGGTTTGGGATGAGTCGAACCTCAGTGAAGGAAAAGCAGTCAACAAGTGCTCAGGATATGTGGGAACTCCTTCAAGACTGATGGAAAAGCATTCCAGGTGGAGCTGGTTGAGAGAATGTCAAGAGTGTCAAGAAGGCAAAGGGTGGCTATTTGAATCTCAAATATAAAATATATTCTGTTTTGTTTAACACTTTTTTGGTTACTACACGATTCCATATGTGTTATGTCAGTTTGATGTCTTCACTTTTATTCTACAATGTAAAAAAAATAGTGCAAATAAAGAAAAACCCTTGAATTAGTAATATTCCAAACATTTGCCCCCCAGTGTATGTATGTGTGTTAAATTAATCGGAAAATGTATTTAATGTATTTCAAAATACATTCTGAAATACATTAAAGAATGTATTTTAGAATATATTTTTACATTTATTTATTGATGTATTTGGTAAATATATTTTAAAATGTATTTGGAAATGTTTTGAAAAAAAAAATATTCCAACGTGCATTTAAATGTATTTGTAAGAAATCTAGATAGCTAGATAGCTAGATAGCTAGATAGCTAGATAGCTAGATAGATAGATAGATAGATAGATAGATAGATAGATAGATAGATAGATAGATAGATAGATAGATAGATAGATAGATAGGGAACATTTATTTGTCAAGCAGCTACAAAAAAAAACACAGGGCAGGTGCAAAATGCCAGAACGAAAATACACAAAAGACAGATACACGATACATGATACATAGAGCGGCAGTATGAAAAAGTATAAAAATACAATAAGTCTGGAGTGCAAAAAAGCTATAAAAAGACATTGCATAGTATGAGTGGATGGCTGAATATGTACACTATACATTGGTGGATGGTGCATGGTTAACTATACTATACAGGTCGATGGCAGAGAAATACTTAAATAGCTAAAAGTGCGTATGATATAAGTGAGGGTAATATTAGTTTACTTAATATACAGACTGGTTAAATTAACAGGTAAGTGAATATTTTGCATGGTTAAATTAACTGTACAGGTAAATATACAGTTCAATTTACAGGTAAGTGAATATTTGCATGGTTACATTAACTGTACAGGTAAATGACAGGAAGAGATACTTAAATAGCTAAATGTGTGTATGATATAATTTAGGGTAATAATAGTAATTCCCTTAAAATACAGTCCTTAGTGTGCAGGGTTTAATTACAGATAAATGCACGTATTGCACATTTGCTATACTAAAAGCAATGAAAAAAGATACAACTGACAGGATACTAATATGCATTCCTGAGTGAATGACTACGTAAGTTAAGTCCAACAATTACTTACAATATTGCATGTGATATGATATAACAACTGTACATGAATCGGTCCTGAGTGAATGAGTGATTACAGACCAGAGTTACTCACGGATGGATGCATAATTGTTAAACTAGGTCCTAGCACCTAACAGTTCCAGGTCTGTGTTGCCGACGGCACGGCACCCCGGTGAGGCATTAAATAGTCTAATAGCCGTCGCAGTTAAGGAACAGTTTTGTAGCCCGGACATTGAGCTGTTAGCAAACAGAGCGTGTGATGTCATCCACTGTTATCGCGAGGTGGGGGACAGGGACAAATTGAAATACGTCAAGAGGGAGCTGAAGTTGCGGATTGCTGAAGGGAAGAGGGGGTATAAGGAGAACATGGAGGACAAGCTGAGGCAGAGCCAGGTGAGAGAGGTGTGGAAGGGTATGAGAAATATCACTGGCTTCAAAAAGTAAAACAGTAGGCAGACGGAGGGGACACAGGACAGAGCCAATGAGCTGAACCAATTTTTGAACAGGTTCGATACTGGCCCTGTCCACCTCCCCTCCAGCTCCCCAGGCCACACACCCTCCCCGTCCCAGCCCCACTCTGCTCACAACACCTCTGTTGAGACAATCAGCGACCCCACCTCCGCCCCTGCTCCCTCTGGACTGATCCTCAACACCCCCCTTCCCCCCACCTGCCCACCTGGGCTGGCTTTCACCACCAACCAAGTGAAGAGAGAGCTGGAGAGACTACATCAGTGGAAAGCGGCGGTCCCTGATGGCATCAGCCAAAGGGTGCTTAGGGTCTGTGCTGATCAACTGTGTGGAATACTCCAGCGCCTCTTCAACCTTAGCCTGAGCGTGGAAAGGGTTCCTGTACTGTGGAAAACATCCTGCCCTGTCCCAGTGCCCAAGAAGGCGCACCCCACTGTCCTGAATGACTTCAGACCTGTAGCGCTAACATCCCACATCATGAAAACCCTGGAAAGGTTAGTCCTCTCTCACCTCAGACCCCTGGTGTGTACATCACTGGACCACCTGCAGCTCCCATATCAGCGCAACATTGGGGTGGATGATGCAATCATCTACATTCTGCATAGGGCCTACTCTCACCTGGACAATGCAGGTTGCACTGTGAGGGTTATGTTTTTTGACTTCTGCAGTGCCTTCAACACCATGCAGCCCCTGCTACTGGGTGAGAAGATGAAGAGGATGAGAGTGGAAGCACTCTTAGTCTCCTGAGTCACGGACTACCTGACCGGTAGGACACAATTTGTGCACCTACAGAGCTGTGTCAGAACGGGCAGTGAACAACACAGGGACCCACAGGGAACAGTCCTGTACCCCTTCCTGTTCACTCTCTACACCTCAGACTTCAGATATAACTCTGAAACATGCCACTTACAGAAGTTCTCGGATGACTTCGCAATTGTAGGGTGCATTTAGGGGTGGGCAGGAGGAGGAGTACAGGAGCGCAATCAATGACTTTGTGTTGTGGTGTGAGCAGAACTTCCTTCAGCTCAACATCAGTAAAACAAAGGAGATGGTGGTGGACTTCAGGAGAACCAAGGCCCAACTGACTGCTGTCGCTATACAGGGGATGGATGTGGAAATGGTTGGGTCATACAAGTTTACAGGCTGGAATGGGCTGTTAAAACCAGGGCTCTGTACAAAAAGGGCCAGAGCCGACTCTACTTTCTGAGGAGGGGAAGGTCTTTCAACGTGTGCAGGAAACTACTGCATACTGCATACCTTCTAACAGTCTGTGGTAGAATCTTTTTCGCAATGGTGTGCTGGGGCGCCAACATAAAAGCTGGTGATGCTTCTCGGGTAAATAAGCTGATCAGGAAGGCTAACTCTGTTCTGGGGATTAGCCTTGACACTCTAGAGGAGGTGGCGGAGAGACGGATCCTGGCCAAACTGCTGGCCATCATGGACAACGTCACCCACCCTCTACAGTCATGGCCAAAAGTTTTGAGAATGACACAAGTCTTGGTCTCCACAAAGTTTGCTGCTTCAGTGTTCTTAGATCTTTATGTCAGTAGTTACTATGGTAACACTGAAGTATAATTACAAGTATTCCATAAGTGTCAACGGCTTTCATTGACAATGACATTCAGTTTATGCAAAGAGTCAATATTTGCAGTGTTGACCCTTCTTTTTCAAGACCTCTGCAATCCGCCCTGGCATGCTGTCAATTAACTTCTGGGCCACATCCTGACTGATGGCAGGCCATTCTTGCATAATCAATGCTTGGAGTTTGTCAGAAGTTGTGGGTTTTGTTTGTCCACCCGCCTCTTGAGGGTCGACCACAAGTTCTCAATAGGATTAAGGTCTGGGGAGTTTCCTGGCCATGGAAAAGGCATTGGTCGTCACCAAACTGTTCTTGGATGGTTGGGAGAAGTTGCTCTCGGAGGATGTGTTGGTACCATTCTTTATTCATGGCTATGTTCTTAGGCAAAATTGTGAGTGAGCACACTCCCTTGGCAGAGGAGCAAACCCACACATGAATGGTCTGAGGATGCTTTACTGTTGGCATGACACAGGACTGATGGTAGCGCTCACCTTGTCTTCTCCGGACAAGGTGTTTTCCGGATGGCCCAAACAATCGGAAAGGGGATTCATCAGAGAAAATGACTCTACCCCAGTCCTCAGCAGTCCAATCCCTGTACCTTTTGCAGAATATCAGACTGTCCCTGATGTTTTTCCTGGAGAGAAGTGGCTTCTTTGCTGCCCTTCTTGACACCAGGCCATCCTCCAAAAGTCTTCGCCTCACTGTGCGTGCAGATGCACTCACAACTGCCTGCTGCCATTCCTGAGCAAGCTCTGCACTGGTGGTGCCCGATCCCGCAGCTGAATCAACTTTAGGAGACGGTACTGGCGCTTGCTGGACTTTCTTGGGCGCCCTGATGCCTTCTTCACAACAATTGAACTTCTCTCCTTGAAGTTCTTGAAGATCCAATAAATGGTTGATTTAGGTGCAATCTTACCAGCAGCAATATCCTTGCCTGTGAAGCCCTTTTTGTGCAAAGTAATGATGACGGCACGTGTTTCCTTGCAGGTAACCATGGTTGACAGAGGAAGAACAATGATTTCAAGCACCACCCTCCTTTTAAAGCTTCCAGTCTGTTATTCTGACTCAATCAGCATGACAGAGTGATCTCCAGCCTTGTCCTCGTCAACACTCTCACCTGTGTTAACGAGACAATCACTGACATGAGGGCAGCTGGTCCTTTTGTGGCAGGGCTGAAATGCAGTGGAAATGTTTTTGGGGGATTAAGTTCATTATCATGGCAAAGAGGGACTTTGCAATTAATTGCAATTCATCTGATCACTCTTCATGACATTCTGGAGTATATGCAAATTGCCATCATCAATACTGAGGCAGCAAACTTTGTGGAGACCAATACTTGTCATTCTCAAAACTTTTGGCCACGACTGTACAACTGACTAGTATCCCCGAGCTAAATACAAAATAAATAAACATTATAAACATTTTCCTAAAAGTATAATTTTAATACTTGACTAATGTTACTGTCCCCACTACAACAACAAAAATACTTAAATACATGTTATTTTGTCCTTAAAACATTTAATCAAAACACTGTAGAATTATATTAATTCCTATGGAGGACTGCACCTACTGGAGATAGCCAATATGGCCGACTGGTGGCTTTAAAGCCTCTCAATGGCCAACACATAGCATCAACAATCCAGGGTTTATTTACACCATTGGTATTTACCAATTGGAGAGCTGTACATGTGGATATTTCCCAGATGTGGTAAATTCCCACTTCCCACTTGGCTACGAACGCACCATAACACCGCTAACCATTCACTGTAGAGCTGTATAATACCACTCAAGACATAAATCTACATTTTGTTTAAATCAATAAAAACTCAAACTAAAACTATACAAAAACAACTCAATTTTTTTCAATATTTAATTAAGCCGAAGAGAGATAGATTTATTTATTTTTTTTACAAATTTGAACATGTGCTCTTTATGACAGAATGTTAAAATGAGGTGATATTATTTTAAAAATGTTTTACTCACCATTGCAATTTAAACTACAGTCGTGGCCAAAAGTTTTGAGAATGACACAAGTATTGGTCTCCACAAAGTTTGCTGCTTCAGTGTTCTTAGATCTTTATGTCAGTAGTTACTATGGTACACTGAAGTATAATTACAAGTATTCCATAAGTGTCAAAGGCTTTCATTGACAATGACATTCAGTTTATGCAAAGAGTCAATATTTGCAGTGTTGACCCTTCTTTTTCAAGACCTATGCAATCCACCCTGGCATGCTGTCAATTAACTTCTAGGCCACATCCTGACTGATGGCAGGACATTCTTGCATAATCAATGCTTGGAGTTTGTCAGAATTTGTGGGGTTTTGTTTCTCCACCCGCCTCTTGTGGATCGACCACAAGTTCTCAATGGGATTAAGGTCCTGGCCATGGACCCAAAATGTTGATGTTTTGTTCCCCGAGCCACTTAGTTATCACTTTTGCCTTATGGCAAGGTGCTCCATCATGCTGGAAAAGGCATTGGTCGTCACCAAACTGTTCTTGGATGGTTGGGAGAAGTTGCTCTCGGAGGATGTGTTGGTACCATTCTTTATTCATGTGTTCTTAGGCAAAATTGTGAGTGAGCCCACTCCCTTGGCTGAGAAGCAACCCCACATATGAATGGTCTCAGGATGCTTTACTGTTGGCATGACACAGGACTGATGGTAGCGCTCACCTTGTCTTCTCCGGACAAGGTGTTTTCCGGATGGCCCAAACAATCCGAAAGGGGATTCATCAGAGAAAATGACTCTACCCCAGTCCTCAGCAGTCCAATCCCTGTACCTTTTGCAGAATATCAGTCTGTCCCTGATGTTTTTCCTGGAGAGAAGTGGTTTCTTTGCTGCCCTTCTTGACACCAGGCCATCCTCCAAAATTCCCCGATCACGCAGCTGAATCAACTTTAGGAGATGGTCCTGGCGCTTGCTGGACTTTCTTGGGCGCCCTGACGCCTTCTTCACAACAATTGAACTTCTCTCCTTGAAGTTCTTGATGATCCGATAAATGGTTGATTTAGGTGCAATCTTACCAGCAGCAATATCCTTGCCTGTGAAGTCATTCTTGTGCAACGCAATGATGACGGCACGTGTTTCCTTGCAGGTAACCATGGTTGACAGAGGAAGAACAATGATTTCAAGCACCACCCTCCTTTTAAAGCTTCCAGTCTGTTATTCTGACTCAATCAGCATGACAGAGTGATCTCCAGCCTTGTCCTTGTCAACACTCTCACCTGTGTTAACGAGACAATCACTGACATGATGGCAGCTGGTCCTTTTGTGGCAGGGCTGAAATGCAGTGGAAATGTTTTTTGGGGATTAAGTTCATTATCATGGCAAAGAGGTACTTTGCAATTAATTGCAATTCATCTGATCACTCTTCATGACATTTTGGAGTATATGCAAATTGTCATCTGTCACGGTGCGTAGTATTGAAGGGACGATATACGGAGCGCTGGTGAAGTGTCATCCTTTTTTATTTGAAATGAGATGTTCTCACGAAGCATAACAAATAAAAAAGAGAGTGAAAAAATATTACTAATAACCAAAAACACAGTGACTCACTTTGCTTTCTGATCACACGGCAGACAAGCAGGAACAATGATCCACACACAGGTGGAAATGTGAGGAGCTTAAATACTATCCCCAATCAGAGACAACGCTAGACAGCTGTGATTGGGGATGATAATCTCCCTAATAGGTGTGTGAGGACTTGGTTGTGTGCCTCTCTCCTCCCCTAGGTGGGAGTAAGAGGCCTTACCACAACCAAGCCCTCACAGTACCCCCCCCTAAGGTGCGGACTCCCGATCGCACAAAAAAAATCCCCCCTCTCCTGACAGAAAAATTTCCAAAAAACTAGGGGGGACATGGCGGGGTACTGAGGTGGTTGCTGGTGGGGGCTCCGGTTCCGGTTCCGGGCGTGGCACAGGCTGTGGCCCCGGACTGGGCACCGGTGGAGCGGACTGCTCCGCCACTGGAGCGACGTAGACGACCGGCCCCGGACTGGGCACCGGTGGAGCGGACTGCTCTGGCACTGGAGCGACGCAGACAACCGGCCCCGGACTGGGCACCGGTGGAGCGGACTGCTCCGGCACTGGAGCGACGCAGACGACCGGCCCCGGACTGGGCACCGGTGGAGCGGACTGATCTGTCACTGGAGCGACGTAGACGACCGGCCCCGGACTGGGCACCGGTGGAGCGGACCGCTCTGGCGCTGTAGCTGAGCAGACTGTTGGACCCGGATGTGGCTCTGGTGGAGGTTCAGGGCTGCTCACCTTCACCTGAGGTCCCGGGCTGCTGACCTTCCCCGGAGGTCTCGGGCTGCTGACCTTCCCCGGAGGTCTCGGGCTGCTGACCTTCCCCGGAGGTCTCGGGCTGCTGACCTTCGCCGGGGGTCTCGGGCTGCTGACCTTCGCCGGGGGTCTCGGGCTGCTGACCTTCGCCGGGGGTCTCGGGCTGCTGACCTTCACCGGGGGCCTCGGGCTGCTGACCTTCACCGGGGGCCTCGGGCTGCTGACCTTCACCGGGGGCCTCGGGCTGCTGACCTTCTCCGGAGGTCTCGGGCTGCTGACCTTCTCCGGAGGTCTCGGGCTGCTGACCTTCTCCGGAGGTCTCGGGCTGCTGACCTTCTCCGGAAGTCTCGGGCTGCTGACCTTCTCCGGAAGTCTCGGGCTGCTGACCTTTACAGGAGGCCTCGGGCTGCTGACCTTTACAGGAGACCTCGGGCTGCTGACCTTCTCCGGAGACCTCGGACAGCTGACCTTCACCGGAGACCTCGGGCTGCTGACCTTCACAGGAGGCCTCGGGCTGCTGACCTTCACAGGAGACCTCGGGCTGCTGACCGTCACAGGAGGCCTCGGGCTGCTGACCTTCTCCGGAGACCTCGGGTTGGACGCCGTGCCCACCCTGGGCACCGACGGAGAGGTGGTTTTCAGCCCTGCCGTAGGTCTGGCTGTCTGTCCCAGACTGGGCGCCGACACGCTATGGAGCTCCTGCTCCACAGCGGGACCGAACGTCGTGCCCACCCTGGGCACCGACGCAGAGGTGGTTTCCAGCCCTGTGGTTGGGCTGGCTGTCGGCCCCAGACTGGGCACCGACACGCTATGGAGCTCCTGCTCCACAGCGGGACTGAACGTCGTGCCCACCCTGGGCACCGACGCAGAGATGGTCTCCAGCCCTGTGGTTGGGCTGGCTGTCGGCCCCAGACTGGGCACCGACACGCTATGGAGCTCCTGCTCCACAGCGGGACTGAACGTCGTGCCCACCCTGGGCACCGACGCAGAGATGGTCTCCAGCCCTGTGGTTGGGCTGGCTGTCGGCCCCAGACTGGGCACCGACACGCTATGGAGCTCCTGCTCCACAGCGGGGCTGAACGTCGTGCCCACCCTGGGCACCGACGCAGAGATGGTCTCCAACCACAGAGCTGCGCTGTCGACCCTCGCTGTAGGCTCCGTGTGAGGAATGGGCACGGTGCATACTGGACTGGGTGAGCGCACCACTGGTCTGCTGCGAGGCGCAGGCACGGGCCGTACCGGGCTGGGGAAACGCACCGTTGGGTTGGTGCGTTTAGCTGGCACGGGTCGCACCGGGCTGGAGACACGCACCATAGGGCTGGTGCGTGGAGCAGGCGCGGGCCGTACCGGGCTGGGGAAACGCACCGTTGGGTTGGTGCGTTTAGCTGGTACGGGTCGCACCGGGCTAATGTTGCGCACCGATGGTTTGGTGCGCAGAGTCGGTCTCCTCTTCCTCCGACTCTGGACCGGCGCTGGAGCACGACTGTCCCTGTCGTCCCTACTCCACCGCCAATCCCCATCCTGTGAGGGTTCCTCCGGGAACCCCCACGAGTGAGGGAACAGAAGCACATCGTCGTCGTCTTCCTCCGACTCCTCTCTGTACTCCTGCTCCCACGGCTGTAGGGGCTCCTCCTGGAACCCCCACGAGTGCAGTGGTCGGGGCTCTTCTCCTTCGATCCCCGACCACCCCCATAGCCCCCCCCCAAAATCAGTTTGGGGGTTTTTCTGGGCTCCAGGCTGGTCCTCAACTTTAGCCCGGTGACGTTTCCCCCGTCTTCGGCGCCTCTGCTGCTCCGGACCCCAGCCTTCCTCCACCGCATGATAATGGTAGACATCCTCCCTAGATAATTTCCCCATATCATAGAGGATGTCTACCAGTGTCTGCTCACGTTGCGTCCCAGGGTGGTGGATCATTCTGTCACGGTGCGTAGTATTGAAGGGACGATATACGGAGCGCTGGTGAAGTGTCATCCTTTTTTATTTGAAATGAGATGTTCTCACGAAGCATAACAAATAAAAAGGAGAGTGAAAAAATATTACTAATAACCAAAAACACAGTGACTTACTTTGCTTTCTGATCACACGGCAGACAAGCAGGAACAATGATCCACACACAGGTGGAAATGTGAGGAGCTTAAATACTATCCCCAATCAGAGACAACGCTAGACAGCTGTCTCTGATTGGGGATGATAATCTCCCTAATAGGTGTGTGAGGACTTGGTTGTGTGCCTCTCTCCTCCCCTAGGTGGGAGTAAGAGGCCTTACCACAACCAAGCCCTCACAGTCATCATCAACACTGAGGCAGCAAACTTTGTGGAGACCAATACTTGTGCCATTCTCAAAACTTTTGGCCACGACTGTATATCACTGCCAACGTTTTGACTTGATGGCCCCAAAAATTATCTCCATTGATCATTATGTAAAGAGTAATTTAAGAAGCCGAATTAGGAACCACTTTGTCCACCCTGTAGAGTAGATGTCATAGCCATGCATTTCTGGAATATTGTTAGGCATTACATGCATTTGAGCAAAGATGTAAATGTATCTATATGTATTTTGCGAGACATTACATTTATTGAAAAAAAAAGTATTTTCGGTATGGGTCATTATGTGAAGCCCCTTGCAGCCTGCAGACAGTGTGACCAGTGGTGAGTTGGCCTGAAATGGGAGAGGATGAAAAACAAGTATCCAGGGCATGGCCCACAAAACACTCACTTAATTGTGTCCAGCCCTTCACTGGGTAATGAGCGGTAAAGTTATGGAAGTCATATGCTGTGGTCATCACATGGCATGGCAGTAGGAGAGAGTGATTTGAATTCCTCATTTTCATGTTGGCCTGTTAACTTCCTTTTAGAAACTCCTCACTTTTATTTGACTAAGAGGACACAATGTGGTGTCTCATTTACATAATGTAACATATTTTATCCTTTTGCTTAACAACACAAATGTTGAGTTGTCAATATTGTTGCTGAGCTCAACCGCTATACTATACTGCTACATTTCTCCATTACATTATACAATATGTATATTCCTATTACATACAATATGTCAAATAACATTATTAGCTATAAGGTCTATCTTACCTGTAATTCAAGGTCGAACTGGTTCGTGAGACATTTTAACAGTTAAAATAGTTAATAGTTCAAATTTATTAGATTTTCTGAGAGAGGGCTGCTGGGATGTGGGCCTCCTGTTCTATCATTTCCCACTTCACAGGCCATGCCAAGAAAAGAGCTTCTGACTGCCAAGGAGTTCATTTTCTTGGAGCGGAGCAGACCTTTGTGGGATATGTGGTGTTGCGTCACCACACCTATTGTCAAATGACTGAAGACAGGCTGAACTGGAAAACATTTCTCATGTGCTTCCATGTTTTAATATTACTTTGGCTGTTTGGCAGGCTCTGCTGTTTCTCATAAAAGCGAACACAACAAGGTTTCATCATCTTGAAAAGCTGTTTACATCTGACATTTTCAAACTGTCTTAGTTACCTTGGGACTGAATTGCTCCCTGTCATACATGGTCAAGCTTTTGGCTCAAATGTTTTAGTTTTGTGAACTGTACATATAACCTACTACTATGTAGACCAGTGGCAGTCGGTGCCGTTTAAGATGAGGACGGAGGATTTTTTGTTTATGAGCATGGCCTTATTTCTATTACAGAATATTGGACGACTGTCATTCATATTCCATTTACCCAGCTCAATGTAACATCGATAGGTTTAGGCTACTATACAATTCATGAGGTTGCTAAAACCTAGCCTATGAATGAAAGTTTACAACATATGTGCAGGTCGAGAGAAAAACTTTAGTAATCAAGGTGGCAGACAGTGACACATTCAATACTGCGTTGCACACTCTTGCCTGCATCTAGGTGATCTAGGGTGTAATCATTAGTCCAACAGTTACAAACAAGAGTTTCTATTGGACAAATTCAGGTATGTTTATCCCTGTTTGTTTCAGTTTAAGAAACGTTTTTCGACATACTGAATATACCCCTGATCACACGCAAACACAGTTCACTTTCATAGCAGCCACATACAAACAGCATGATCACAAAAATTCCTTCTTGCGTCTATGCGCTCTCCTCCTCTCACCTTTTCCCTTCGCTTGTAGACTTCAGTGCACAACAAATCAGCTGTCTGTGACCAGGCAAAGAAAATGTTCCAAGCCAAACCTTCATATCATAACCGCTGACCGGTACACACACACCCTACATCGTTGTCACCATATTAGCTGTTAATAAATTAATAAAACCTAAACCTTACCTTGACTTGGAAGAGTTCCATTGTTGGATAGCCAGCTAGCTAGCATATCATCCCTCTCTGTCAATGTACCTAGAGGAGGACGGAAACTAGCTGTCCTCCAGCTACACCATGGTGCTACCCTACAGAGTGCTGTTGAGGCTACTGTAGACCTTCATTGCAAAACAGTGTGTTTTAATCAATTATTTGTTGACGTGAATATATTTAGTTTAGTTTGATCTAAAAACAATAACTTTTATAATGTTTCACTATTTTTATTTTTATGAAATTCACTGAGAAGGATGGTCCTCCCCCTTCCTCCTCTGAGGAGACTCCAATGATGTAGTCATGACGAGGAGCAGTTGTGATCATTAATGCTACCATCACCCAACAAACCTACCACTCAGGTCCACATGTTGACTTACAGGCCTACAATCAACCGATGACTGGAGTGTGTGTAATCTGATAATGCAGTTAGAGGGATTTGTTTCCTCTCTTTCATGCCTTGAGGATGAAATAGCTCTCCTGTAGATATCTATACAATGATCATGAAAATCATTCAGTGAACTGTATTTTTGATTCCCAGCTGGTCAAACCGAATGAGGGATATGAATGATTTTTAAGGTGTGATGATGCACAAGGAAAGTGTCCTGACTTGCAGCAGAAGAATGTGAAAACGCTTTGTAGCAACTGAGGTTTTTGCTATGTGCAGTGAAACATGTCTTAACGTGTCTTGTGGTATATATGACTAGCTACTAAATAGAAAATACATGTGAATTATTTTGATTCATTGAGGTAGAATACAGATGATGGAGCCACGCGATTCTGCTCAGTATAACCAGTATGTGGGTATGTGGATACAGGGGCGTCATGCACCCATTGTTCTACGATCCACAGCTTGTTCCTGCAATCTAGAGCCATAATCATTATGTCTCTTTTTCTGAAAAGGTTAGTTAAGCATACCTCTTTACCTGTTCAATTGTTATTTTAATTCATTAAGAACTTTTATGCCTGTTTAGTACAACTGCCATGCTGGTATATACAGTAGTATCATTACCCAACAATGAAAGTGTCACAGTTGTGTGTGTGGAGAGACCAAGACGCAGCGCAGGGATAGTAGTTCGACATTGTGTTTTATTATACTAAGTAATTAAACGCCAAATGAACGAACTATACAAAAAACAGACACGAATCGAAGAAACGTCAAACGTACAAAATCAAACTGGAATAATGAACGGACGTAACAACAGGAGTACACGTACTTTCACCGTGACTTGCGACATATATCGACAACGTCCCACACCAGAGTGAAAGACAGACAAACATATATATGATCCCTAATTAGAGACAATGCAGTGCAGCTGCCTCTAATTAGGGATCCAACCCAAACCCACACAGGATTAGAAAAGAAAGACACTGTCAGACTCTGACCATAACTACATAGAGAAGCAAATAGGCTTCTCTACGGCCAGAGCCTGACAGTACCCTCCCCCCCAAGGCGCGGACTCCCGGACGCCAAAACAACACACAAAACAAGGGGGGGTAAATAGGGAGGGAAGACTAGTCCATCGGGGGCGGCTCTGGCTCCGGCGAAGTGGACAGTTTACTCCCATGCCCCTTCTTTATAACCGGGCCCGGACTGGGCACCGGTAAGGCGGACTGCTCTGGCACTGGAGCGGAGCAGACGGCTGGACCTGGAATGGGCACCGGTGGAGCGGACTGCTCTGACTCTGGAGCGGAGCAGACGGCTGGACCCGGATTGGGCATCGGTAAGGCGGACTGCTCTGGCACTGGAGCGGATCAGACGGCTGGATCCGGATTGGGCACCAGTCTGGCGGACTGCTCTGGCACTGGAGCGCTGCTCTGGCCGGGCTGCGGACCTTCGCTGGAGGTTCCGGGCTGCGGACCTTCGCTGGAGGTTCCGGGCTGCGGACCTTCGCTGGAGGTTCCGGGCTGCGGACCTTCGCTGGAGGTTCAGGGCTGCGGACCTTCGCTGGAGGTTCAGGGCTGCGGACCTTCACTGGAGGTTCAGGGCTGCTGACCTTCGCTGGAGGTTCAGGGCTGCTGACCTTCGCTGGAGGTTCAGGGCTGCTGACCTTCGCTGGAGGTTCTGGGCTGCTGACCTTCGCTGGAGGTTCAGGGCTGCTGACCTTCGCTGGAGGTTCAGGGCTGCTGACCTTCGCTGGAGGTTCAAAGTTGCTGACCTTCGCTGGAGGTTCAGGGCTGCTGACCTTCGCTGGAGGTTCAAAGTTGCTGACCTTCGCTGGAGGTTCAGGGTTGCTGACCTTCGCTGGAGGTTCAGGGTTGCTGACCTTCGCTGGAGGTTCAGGGTTGCTGACCTTCGCTGGAGGTTCAGGGCTGCTGACCTTCGCTGGAGGTTCAGGGCTGCTGACCTTCGCTGGAGGTTCAGGGCTGCTGACCTTCGCTGGAGGTTCAGGGCTGCTGACCTTCGCTGGAGGTGGCGGGACGCTGACCTTCGCTGGAGGTGGCGGGACGCTGACCTTCGATGGAGGTGGCGGGACGCTGACCTTCGCTGGATGTGGCGGGACGCTGACCTTCGCTGGAGGTGGCGGGACGCTGACCTTCGCTGGAGGTGGCGGGACGCTGACCATCGCTGGAGGTGGCGGGACGCTGACCATCGCTGGAGGTGGCGGGACGCTGACCATCGCTGGAGGTGGCGAGACGCTGACCCTCGCTGGAGGGACGCTGACCTTCGCTGGAGGGACGCTGACCTTCGCTGGAGGGACGCTGACCTTCGCTGGAGGGTCGCTGACCTTCGCTGGAGTGTCGCTGACCTTCGCTGGAGGGTCGCTGACCTTCGCTGGAGGGTCGCTGACCTTCGCTGGAGGGACGCTGACTTTCGCTGGAGGGACGCTGACCTTCGCTGGAGGTGCTCGTCTGTCCATTAGCCTCAGCACTAGTACCCGTCTGCGCTCAAAGTCCCTCTCCTCCTCTATCTCCCGGAGGAGTGGGTCCTTTTGAGCCTCCAGCGGAAGCGCAACCCAGGCTCTCCACCACCTCGTCTGCTCCTCCTCCGGGTATTTAGAGAACCCCTCGGGCTTCTCCCGATCCTGATCTGTGGGCAGACGAAGTGGTGGGCGATTCCCCGTCTTCAGCCTCTCCGGGCTCTGGCTGCGCACCGATGGTGTGGTGCTCGCAGCCACAACGGACCTTTGCTTCTCCATCCTCCTCCATTGCTTCATGAACCTACCCCTGTCCTCAGGCTTCACCCTAGGCCACGTGGGAATAGGTACTGGCGCGCACTCCTCTCTCTCCCTCTCTCCCCAGTCGCGCTGCTTGGTCTCGCAGTGGTGGGTCGTTCTGTCACGATCGGGTGTATGGAGAGACCAAGGCGCAGCGCAGGTATAGTAGTTCGACATTCTATTTTATTATTATATTGTAATCGAAACAAATGGCAAACTACAGGACACAAACTGAAACTATAAACTAACGTCACATTCACAAAACACACGGAATGAACGGACGTAACAAAAAAACACTTACTTCACCCGTGACTGCGAAATACATTAACATGTAACGATAACGACCCACACCAGCGTGAGGGACACTCAACATATATTGGATCCCTAATTAGAGACAACGGGTAGCAGCTGCCTCTAATTAGAGATCCACCCAAAACCCACAAAGAAACAGAAAAGAACGACACTGTCAGACTCTGACCATAGCTACATAGAGAAGCCTATTGCTTCTCTATGGCCAGAGCCTGACAGCCTGTCCAGTCAGTGTGCCCGCTCTGCAAAATTCGCTGACAGATCTTTTTAGAAATAACTCATTCATAATAGTAAAATGGTTAGTAATTAATTGAACAAAAACAGGACAAATATGAGGTGCCCTTGTGCCCCTATGGGCATGACGCCTCTGTGTGGATATGGCATTGTTTTTTTCTCATGTGTTCACCATGAGAATGCCTTATTTTATTGCACTTTTAACAAGATACACTAGATAGAGGCAAGCATAGATGGCCCAAACAGATTCTGTCAAACAAGAGGCCATGCAACAACGTTGTTTGTCTAAAACATGTTCTCTGTTGTTCTGTCTCTGTCCTCTACTTCTCTCATAATAGACATTCATTCATTTGGTTTGGCTGCAAAAGGCCCTGCATGTGCTTCTGGTTAGAGGCTGTGCTGCACTGCAATAATCAGCAGAGGAGGCGTGGTTCAGCTCAGCCCGACCTGTATCCCCCTCCCTCTTCCTTGACCCCATGACTACTCAGGCAATACTAAAACTTAAAATGCAGACTACTAGTTCGCCACGCAATTATCTCATAAGAGAAAGAGTGGGAGAGAGGGAGAGAGAAAAACAGTTGGCCATGGTTCATAAAATGTCCCTCTTGGCACACATTTTCATTGAAATTACGTGGAAACAACGTTAATTCAACCAGTGGGTCACCACTCAGTGGTGTAGGTCTTGCATGATATTCTGTGTCAGTTGTGCCAGTCAGCATTTTAAATTATATTTGGTCTTTTCAACTGGGAAGATAGAACGCTCTCCATAAGGATTTATATTCAATTTACAGTAACATTCCCTTTAGACAAATGGCCTTACAAAGGTAAGAAACATGATAATTTGCAAAGATGGATTGAACAAACGGAGTCTTTCATGCTATATGTCACCAAAGTAAAGTAAAATAAGTACCATTGTGCAGAGTTAGGGCTAGATGACAAAGCAGAGATCATGGTGAAAATTTAGCATGTCTGTCATGTGAATAGTCCTGTCAATACAGCATCCTTGAAACATTGTCAATGGGTTTGTTGACATTCTGCCAGTGTCGAAGCACAGAGAGATATTACCTGCCTCTTTTCAACAATGTTCAGACTATGATGACTCAAAATAGCTGGCAGTGCAGCTTGTCATTGACCCACAACAACATGGCTACATCCCAAAGTCATAACCCAACCAGCACAAATATCTCTGAGTGATTTCTTAGCCACTGAATCAACAGGAGGATTTTATTTTGCGTATGTGTTTTTAGGTAGGTAGGTAGGTAGGTACTTTATTGATCCACGAGGGGAAATTTCTTTGTCAAGAAGCTACGAACAACACAGGACAGGAGCAAAGTGCCAGAACGAAATACACAAAAGACAGATACACAATACATGATACATAGTGGGGCAAGAAGAGATATTAAATAGTTAAATGTGCATATGATATAATTTAGGGTAATAATAATAATTCCCTTAAAATACAGTCCCTAGTACAGGGTTTAATTACAGATAAATGCATGTGTTGCACATTCGATATACTAAAAGCAATGTTCAAATATACAACTGACAGGATACTAATGTACAGTCCTGAGAGAATGACTACGTAAGTTCAGTCCAAGAATTACTTACAATATTGCATGTGATATGATATAACAACTGTACATTAATATGTATATACTGTCCTGAATGAATGAGTGCTGAATGAATAAGTCCTGAGTGAATGAGATTACAGACCAGAAAGTTACTTACGGATGGATGGATGGATGGATGGATGGATGGATGGATGGATGGATGGATGGATGGATGGATGGATGGATGGATGGATGGATGGATGGATGGATGGATGGAAGCCTAATTGTTAGACTAGGTACTAACACCCCAACAGTTCCTCCAGGTCTATGTTGCCGAAGGCACGGCACCCAGGTGAGGCATTAAATAGTCTAATAGCATGGCAGTAGTTTACTGCACACGATAGCCTTTCCTCAGAAAGTAGAGTCGGCTCTGGCCCTTTTTGTACAGGGCCTCGGTGTTACCAGCCCATTCCAGCCTGCTGTCCATTTGGACTCCCAGGAACTTGTATGACCCAACCATTTCCACATCCATCCCCTGTATAGGGACTGCAGTCGGTTGGGCTTTGGTTCTCCTGAAGTCCACCACCATCTCCTTTGTTTTGCTAATGTTGTTTTGCTCACACCACACCACAAAGTCATTGATTGTGCTCCTGTACTCCTCCTCCTGCCCACCCCTGATGCTCCCTACAATTGCGGAGTCATCAGAGAACTTCTGCAGGTGGCATGTTTCAGAGTTATATCTGAAGTCCGAGGTTTAGAGGGTGAACAGGAAGGGGGACAGTACCGTTCCCTCTTCAGGTCGCTGGTGACCCAGGGTTTATTATTTGGAAAACAGCATACCTTCCTGGTGGGTACGGTGTTGTCTACACAAAAATGTATATAGTCCGTTATGCAGTCTGTAAATCCATCAATGTCCTCTCCATGAGCCTCACAGAGCACATCCCAGTCTGTTGTCTCAAAGCAGTCCTGTAAGGCCTCATTCGCCTCCGGGGACCATCTCCTAATGGTCCTAGTGGTCGCTGGCTGCTGTTGGACCATAGGCCTGTAGAGTGGGGTGAGGTGGACAAGGTTATGATCCGATCTACAGAGGGGAGGGAGTGCAGTGGAGTTGTATGCGTCCTTCACATTAGCATATAGCAAGTCCAGAGTTGTATTATTCCTGGTTGGGCACTTCAACTGTTTGAACGTGGGCAGCGTTGAAGAGAGAGAGGCATGATCGCGATAACAGAGTGGATGACGTCACACGCTGTGTTTGCGTCAGCGGAAGGCGGGATGTAAACAATAACAGCAATGGCCGCCGTGAATTCCCTCTGCAAATAGTAGGGTCTCAGGCTAACGGCTTACAGCTCAATGTCCTGGCTACAAAACTGTTCCTTAACAGTAATATGGCTCGGATTACACCATCTGTTGTTAACTAACAAAGCCAGCTCTCATCCCTTACGCTTACCGGAAGAAACGCTATCCCTATACGCTCTAATGGTCTGGAAACCGCCCATAGTGACGTTCCCTGTGGGGATGTCTTCATTCAGCCATGTCTCGGTCAAACATACTAGACTAGCTTCTCTGTAATCCCTTTGTCCACGGACTAGCCGGCTTGTACTTCCTCAGCTTTGCTTTACACTTCCATCCCGCCCTGCATCCACGCCATCACCTTTTCAACTCATCCAGAATATAGAACTTTTCCCTGGGATGCAGCAGTGCTGAGTGTGCTAAATCCAAGCGCTGGGCTCGGATGTAAATAATTGAGGACTCGTGTGTACGTTTGGCGCTGCTAGACGTAAGAAAAAGTGGCTCAGTGATAAAAAGGACCGCTCCATAATCCTGAACTATTATAGTTCAACTGTTGCAAAAACAACTAACGAAAAACATACTAAAACAACAATTAACGCACAAACAATGGGAGCTGCTTAACAGGCGACCAGCAGGGCGGCGACAACTGCAATTGTAAAGAATATAAAGAAAATAACAACACTATCTGCATTTATTTTCTGTCAGCTTTGCCTAATGTAGATATCTCTTTAGGTACAGTACATGTCTATTGTGGTTGTTAATTAGGCTGTTACTCCTGGGTCTGCATGCTAGAGAGCACTGGGCCAGACTTCAGTCAGCAGGGCCTGATACTGATTCATTTGGGGGCCGTCATATGAGGGAGCTGAGCTCTACTGCACAGAGCTGGTCTCCTGGGATGCCTGTCAAGGATTCTGGATTTAACAAGAATCATAGATTCAGTTAATGGAAATCCTACTTATTGCTCAGTCAGGAAAATGTGCTATGCTGTGAATTGGAACTTTTAGTTTTGTTTGGGAATTGTACATGCACTTAGATTTTCAATCACCTTGTCCAACTGTGTGGTTTGTCCATGCACTTGAGTCCGGTTAAAAACCGTGCTTAGCTTCATGACAGTGAAATAAAGCAGTCCACATCCCCATATGTCTAGTAATTGGTCCACTTTTGATGACCCTCCTGAGTGTTTACATAGGTCACAGAACGACATTCATGTATGGCTTATAGATGTGATTACTACAATGGATGTTGTCCAAATATGCTCAGTGCTAAACACATTTTGCCTTCACAAAGCAGTCTCACAAAATGAGACATGTGAGATCTGTCATATGATCCCCCCCCCCCCCCCCCAAAGGAATATTTTAATTTCTCATGATTAAAATGGGACCTAGTTACACAAATGTATATTCTTACAAGCACAATAACTAGCCTACTAATATTGTTTCACTCGCTTTGTCTAAGGGTTATAGTTACACGGTCTGTAACCTGAATCAATGTGTGCATTTATGTGAGAAATCAGCATTTGATGACCGTGTTGGATGGTCAGTCCAAGCGGAATATTATTCTTTCAGATGGTGATGAAACATTAATATATACAAAAATGAAAAATACCAAAGGCATGCCCAAACTAATGACTCAAAACCAAAGAAAGGCCTCATGGCCGCCAAACAAACCCAGCAGCCTCACAGCGTGCCAGCTGGGACAGCCTCACGTGCATATCAACCAGGCTCAGCATTTGGACAAGGTTGCTGCTGCCCCCTGGGGGATGGAGTGTGGAAGTGTAACCTGAATAGTGTGTTTGTCTATGTCCTGTTTGTCTATGCCCCCCCCATATCATAACATGTATGAATTTTGTTTAAGTGAGAGAGACAAGTTTTTAATATTTGTCTGGACACCTTTCTATTGTCATTATTACATTGGCATACCAAGAGAGCACAGACTACATTAATTAGTCTTGTGTTATTCATGTTTGGTGTCTGATTCGAGTATAACCATCAACAGAATTATCTAACTTCCTTCCCATTTAGCTTCGAATGCATCATGAAGTCCTCTGTTCACCGGTTCTACTGAAGCTCTAAATATAACTGCAGAGGCAGAAAGCGTAAATGTATCCCCCTCGTGCTCGCTGTGTAAGGGTGGCTTGTCATGTGAGATTTTTCAATATTCTTTACCCTGCAGGGTTCCACTGCAAGGTCTCTGTGTGTGTCCCTCTCTGTCGAAGTAGTCCTGCTTCAAAATAGGACTTGAACAGCGTGTGCAGCACAGAGTGAATGACAAAGGAATCTGACATCAGCAACAGTAGAGCACTCAATACGGCCATATCCACAATATGATTAGATGTGGGTGGAGTCTTGGCTGCAAGATTTTCATACCATGCCTATTCCTTCACACGTGTCTTGACGTATTGGAATTATATATTTTTCCCAACTAACATTGTTATAAAGCATCCCTTAAACTGACAATGTAATACTTACATTGTAACAAGTGATGTTATGACATTGTTCTTACGCTGTATTTAGAGTCAGGATTACTGTAATTATAGTAATTACAATACTTGTTATATTAGATTTGTGTCTGAAGTATGCTGAAAGACTGAAACTAAATGTGCCTTCCCATCTTGTGGTCCTGTTCAAGTATTATGTGCATTGACAAGAAAAGACACATTTCATCTTGCTATGCCACCTGGTCTTTTGTTTAAAAGCTGTGTGTGTCTATGTGTGTGTGTCCGTGCGTGCCTGTGTGTGCGTGCTCTTGGCCTGTTAACTCTCACACCCTCAGATTGTTGTATCTGGCAGGCTGTCAGCGTGGAGACCTGCGAGCAGAGATTATTAAACAGTAAACTGGGTCTGTGGAGGCGTAACGTGTGCCCTCCTCTCTCTGCTCTGCCTCCTCTGAAGACCACTAAATAACACTGGGAGGACTCTTGTGCATGAGTGGAGTGAAAGAATACATGCCACCATCTTCTATTCACTCATCCACACAGATCCACTCCTCTTATGATGTCTTGAAGACAGACACATACACTGAGTGGACAAAACATTAAGAACACCTTCCTAATAATATTGAGTTGCAACCTTCCCCTTTTGCCCTCAGAACAGCCTCAATTTGTTGGGGCATGGACTCTACAAGGTGTCGAAAGCGTTCCACAGGGATGCTGGGCCATGTTGACGCCAATGCTTCTCACAGTTGTGTCAAGTTGGCTGGAATGTCCTTTGGGTGGTGGACCATTCTTGATACACACGGGAAACTGTTGAGTGTGAAAAACCCAGCAGCGTTGCAGTTCTTAACACAAACCGGTTCACCTGGCACCTACTACCATACCCTGTTCAAAAGGCACTTCAATCTTTTGTCTTGCCCATTCCCCCTCTGAATTGCACACATACACAATCCATCTTTAACCTGTCCCCTCACCTTCGTCTACACTGATTGAAGTGGATTTAACAAGTGACATCAACAAGAGATCATATATTTGACCTGGATTCACCTAGTCACTCTATGTCATGGAAAAAGCGGGTATTCTTAATGTTTTGTATACTCAGTGTAGGGTACTATACGTTGATGTAGGAGAAGCCTCTAGAGGAAGGTTGTACAATTAGAAACACAACATTATATGGACTGGCAAGGACCAGGATATATTGGTCACATCTGGAATCTTAACGGTGGTTGTGACAATCCAAACCATTTAGTAGGTCATTGTGAATGTACTTTGCTAATTCAGCAAAGAAATTATGTTCTCCAGTGCATTCCTCTCCTCTGACGTCAGTTTGTCATAGCAAGGGGCTTTTGGGGATTCATTTTTGCAAAGTTTACTAGTTTATCACAGTATCTAATCAACATAGTTTAGGATTATGCAGAAAATATTCTGCGGCGTTAGGATTTGAGGGATCATTTAATGGAGATTACTCAAAGGATTACAACCATTGGAAAAAGTCAAACAAGCGTATGCTATTATCTCATTATATTGAACATCAAACGTCTCAGATGAATATCTTGCAGTCCCTTTTAAAGACGTCTCAACTATGACAGTCATTTACCTAATCATCTACTTCTTAAGGCACCAGGCATTGCATGACACATAAATTATACTGTCAATTAGAGTTCCTACTATAATTATTAATCAGTCTATTATTAGGTTCTCTGTTGTTTTCTCGTCTTGTCATTCACAGTTTAGTATTTTAAATACTCATACTTCAATATTATTACCATATTTAAATTCAATAAAGTCACAGATCCTTTCTGCCATGCCATTTAGATTGGAACGTTCCGTTGAAGGTATAGGGTGTCAATAATGACTTCCCCAGCTGTAACTGCCTCCCTCGCGATAAGCAAAGACAAACCTGTCTAGAAAGCCAGCAAATGCTCTGTGATTCAATACAGCCTGACCATATTATTCACACACAGTGTCTTCACAGCCAACCCAACTCATTAGCCAGGGAATTTACGAATTCACAATCACATCACACAATAAAATGTATTACAGTTTTGATTACATGTGTCCATGGCTAGGATATGGTTACAATGATATAGATGTGTTTATTGTGATATTCTTCTATGAATGCAAATAAAACCATGAAATCACAAAGACTTGTTTCATGATCCATTCTGCCAAAATCATTCTGATTCTGTCATCAGTTACAAGGTAAAGGTGGAGAGAGCTAAATATCTATTCTTCTCACTCACAGCATATCCCACATAGAAGGAAGTGCTCTCTTGACAACAGTAGTTACAGGCTTGTGGACATACAGAGATCTTGATGGCTGCGAATGACAACTGACCACCTGTTTCATGTCTCAGCCGGCTTGCTGTGCAGCATATTTCATGAAGATGAGCAGAATTGCAAACGGCCTACTGAAGCTGTTCTCTCTCATCTACTTTACAAAACATTTTGGTAATCGAACTAAACCAACTGTTTCAATTAGTGTGGAATGAATGCTAGGTTTTAACACATCCACAGCTGATGTGACTGAACTACACTGTCAAACATATTCAGGGGCTTAGTAAATACTATGCCCAAAAATATGAAAAATTAAAATTCACATGCAAATTCAGGTTTTGGGTTTTACTTCAAAATTTGTAATACCTTACTTCATTTTTATGTGTTCAAAAAGCATGACATTCGAAAATGTAAATTAAATTAATATACAGTGTGTAATTTAATACATTTTCATAATATTTACTCTCAACTTAAGGATTTACAATATTTGCAACAACTTGCCATGTGGCTTAATTTTTTCAGGATTGTGGTTAATTCAAAATGGTCTGACTTTATACTTTTACACAACTTTATAGTCATGTTTCTGTATCAGCATTAAGCAGTTTGTTGTGCTATGAGGTATAATGGATCATGATGAACCCAACGATGAGACCATCAACAACGTTAGAAAACCCTTAATGCTAGAGGCACATGAACATCTTACAATGCTTGCAGTTCTACCTCCACTGACTGCTAGTGGAATGAGCACCGTGGGTTACAGTGGGTTACAGTGGGTTACAGTGGGTTAAAATGGCAAATAATTCAAGACATAAAAAAAGATGTAACATTAAGACACTCAATATGTAACTCATCAAAAAGACTGTTTTGGAATTGTATATTATACATAATAATACCTCATGTTGGAAATACTCAAAAAGCTGATGCAAATAGTTAATTTATAAAAGTATAACTAGCACAATATAATTGTTTACAGTGTGTAGTCATTCAGTGATCCCAGTCAGCTGGAATTTAACAGGAAAGTGATACACACACGGGCTGTGAGCGGACCTTGGTGTAAAATAACTACATTGTGCACTCAAGGCAATCTGTGACAAGCACAAAATACTAGGCATAAAATAAGTGAACTCTCTACCAACGGGCCTGTTCAAGCCAAGGAGATACATTGGTAATGTTAACATGAAAAAATATTGAGCAGTGGCTTGTGTTTGTGTCACATGAGTACTGATATCTGTGAAAGAGTGTGTTCTGGCCTTAGCCTCGGGACTAGGATGGAACAATCTGGGCTTTGAAAGAAGACATGGCTTCTTTCTAAGAAGTTCAAAACTGCCCTGCGTTAATCTTTTGAAGAATTCTAATGCTCCTTACATGCTGTAATTGACGCAAACCTCTCACAATTGATATAAAGCCAGTAGCCATACTGAATCATGATTCATGCAACACAATCATTACTTATTTATCATTAGAAGTAAGATAACGAATCGACAAAATCTCCAACATGATAATTAGTCTCCTACCTACAGTACATGTAATACTACTTATAAACATTACACTGTGGACCTAATTGCATATACTGTAACACCAATAAACAAAAATACAGATATACCCTTTTATTTATCATTAGGCAGGAAATTAACAATTTGACATAGATGTATGTGGTCTACATTAGTTCAAGTTTCAACTTTATTTGTCCCAGAGGGCAATTGGTTTTTCAGCAAGGAGCACATGAGACGTAGAAACATAAAACAAAAACACACATGAATTGCAATGATACTGAATGCAAAGGTAGTACATACTGCCAGTATATTAGTCATGGGTTGGCAGCCATCAATATAAATATATGAATACTAATGATCAACATTAGCACCAGCAATAGTACAAAGTAACGTCTACATCATCATCATCATCATCAAAAATATGATGACCTAAAACTAAACATTAAAATTATGATTACATCATCATCATCATCATCATCATCACCACCATCATCATCATCAGCCCATGTAATGACATCTAAGACAATAAAGCTAGTTAGGAAATTAATCCAAAGTATTTTAGTTTCATCTGATATTTATTTTAGTTTAATCAGATATTTATTTTAGTTTAATCTGATATTTATTTTAGTTTAATCTGATATTTATTTTAGTTTAATCTGATATTCATTTTAGTTTAATCTGATATTTATTTTAGTTTAATCTGATATTTATTTTAGTTTAATCTGATATTTATTTTAGTTTAATCTGATATTCATTTTAGTTTAATCTGATATTTATTTTAGTTTAATCTGATATTTATTTTAGTTTAATCTGATATTTATTTTAGTTTAATCTGATATTCATTTTAGTTTAATTTTATATGTATTTTAGTTTAATCTGATACGTATTTTCTATACCCCCATAAACGCAATGATAGGAGATCAGTGCAAGAGCAATAAGGATTTTTAGGGGCATTATGATGGTGAAACTGAAACACAAGTGCCCCCAAAAGCCCCTCATTCTCCCTGCTGCGTTACATTTGAACTTCACTGGGCACCACTGCCTGCCACTCGTTGTACTATTTATTCTGTCCCAACATAATCACAGTATCATACAAACAAACATAAAGTTGGGCTAGTTGGTTTTAAGATGAGAGGGTGAGTCCCAGAAGCGGGACTTTGTGGGCCAGTTGGATTATGATCAAACTCATCTCGCCCCCAAGTTCCCGTGACTGAGATCACACTAAGGCCACTTGACATTCTCATACACATGAAAATTACTTATAGACACAATATTACATTATCCTCAGCTCACTTTCAAAGAGTGCAGTTTGTGTGTAGGTTATTGCATGACTGACATTGGGTTATGGTCTAGGGGGTTTGACTGGCTATAAAACAGATGACTCTCTGTTATTAAGAATGTGTCAGAATCAGCCTGTTATAATAATTTGTTAATCTAGCTACATCCTACATACAGCCTGTGTATTCTATACAAATGATGTGATTACCGATTATGTAATCCTCATGATTTGAATCACTGTGCAATCCTTGAACATGTCCTTTCATAAACTACCCACTTGATTAGCATCAATCTGACATTTCCTGTACAATAACTGGATTATAACGTGCACATTAATATTATATTGCTGCAATATAACCCTCTGTATAGAATGTAATACAACATGTTTTAATATACAGCTTTTTTGTGCATTTAGTGAATTCACTGGGCGTTAGTTGAGTCCCAGACAGTGTCTGGTTGTCCCTAGAGAGTTCAGGTACTCTCAGACACAATCTGTCTGCTACTCTGAGAGCCCACCCCTTGAAAAGAACGGCACATTTAATACGACAACTCATCATGCAAACCTAATATCAAAACAATAGCATTCACAGCGTTCATTGTGCTATTCAAAATGATCAATAATATAGGCCTATCATTTTTAAATAATCGGACTGACAGCAATAAGAATTCCCCTCACACCGGCTTGCCCTCCCAGCCCTAGTAGACCGACGACATGACAGCCGCTCCGACCTCTCAAGCAAAACATCTTCCGTGTATCATGGATATAACATCGCTTGAAACTTACCCTGATAATATCAGACCAGTCAGCAGGGTAAGAAGGAACGACTGTCTGATTTTATCTGTTGTTGTTTCTTTAAGTATCCGTGCTCCTAGTGGTGAGCTCAGCAGTGTCTGGTGGATTTGACTCTGCATTTAAATAAAATCATGATACCAGCGCCTCAAACATTGCTTCATGGTCACGCCACGAGGTAATATAGCCCGTGAAGGGGGTGATGCAGTATCAAAAACTGACAACGCCAATATGGCATTCATGAAAATATATTCGTTTTTGTTGTTAATTATAGGCTGTTGGAATTCAGAAAAACATTATATCGTATCAGAGTCAGAGATACAGCGTGTTGTCCTGCGTTGTTTTCCAAGGGGGGGCAAATACTAGGCCTACTGTAAATTGACTTATGACTTATGGCTTTACTGAAAGCAAAAATGTTTTCACAATAAGGCTAACGATGAAAGGGTTTGAAAATGCAGATGAAATGGGATGTAACAAAAACAGATAACTGTGTTGTTTTAATGTAAAATTATTGGAAAAGTCCCCATGTCTCTCCTAAAATATGACTATATTGCGCAATTTAGCAGACTAATTTAGGCAGTTGCTGCCTATATTTCACGTTTCACTCTTAAGGTAGCTACAATGTTACGTACACGTTGTGAAGGAAATGGACGCATTAAACACTTTAGTTTGCTGCCCCCTATTGATGATAAAGTAGTTCCACAAAATGGTTCAAAAGTCATGACTGCAGTAGAAGTGAGAATCAACACAGTCAACAACACTGTTGTTGTGGCTAATCACGCATTCTTGTATAAATTGTATTTCGAGTATAGAAATTATACAGTGATTTTCAGAGCAGAAATGCTGTTGATAATCTCCCAAAAGGCACGGACGGGGTTCGAACCCGCGATCTTCGGTTTACGAGACCGACGCCTTACCACTTGGCCACCGCGCCTGCGCTGGTTAGCGCATGAAAGAGTGTATTATATTTCATATAGACGAAGTAGAATATATCGCTTCCTTGCGGCGGCTCTTGTACTACACAGAAACTATTTAAATTGGAAATAGGTCATGTTTTGTTAGGACAGTAGTAACACAAGTTCAGTTGAAAGGGAGTAGCTAGTAGGGCCCCTACCAATGCATGTAAAATATAATGGGTTTAGCATAGGCCTACTTAAAGTAACTGTGATTAAAATAAAAAAAATAAAACATGTTTTGCATGAACCACAAGAGGAGGCTGTTACACTGCACTGTCTTGCAGTACTAGCTAGTACATACACACACACACACACGTACACACACTGTTTTTAATTTATTACAATTTATGCAATATACAGTTCAATTAAAATATTATTCAAACAGTTTTTTTTTACATTTAAATTACCCTTTCAAAAATGTATCACTGGTCACTGCAGACCCTGATTAAATCCTGGGCTGTATCACAACCAGCTGTGATCAGGAGTCCCATAGAGCACCTCACAATTGGCACAGCATTGTTAGGGGAGGCTGGTGTAGGCTATCATTGTAAATAAGAATTTGTTCTTAACTGACTTACCTAGTTAAATAAAGGTTAAAAAAAAGGGTTTCATTGTTGCGAAGACATTGGTCACATTTGCCACAACATTTTAAGAATGACCCAGGTAGTAATGTAAAATGAATGTAATTGCGAATGGCCAAACATTTACATATTTTTTATTGTCACATACACCGGATAGGTGCAGTGAAATGTGTTGTTTTACAGGGTCAGCCATAGTAGTACGGCACCCTTGAATGCCTTGTTCAAGGGCACATCAAGAGATGTTTCACCTTGTCAGCTCAGGTATTCGAACCAGAGATCTTCCGGTTAATGGCCCAACGTTAACACATGCTTGTAAATTTCATCCGTACAAACTGTGCTCAAAATACTTATTGAGGCCTAAGCAGAAATGCAACATAATCTGTAAACATGTTTTGTTAATGGAAGAGTGTGTTCTGTGCTGTTGCCGATGTGTTCTTAGAGGCACAGATGGTTTGGTCAGCTGAGTTACACCAGTTGTTATACTGGGTCCTTTAATCTTGTCTGTCGGTTGGTTCTTTGACAGTGGGAGTGGGCTTCAGTCCTACACCCTGGAGGGAGGAATAAACAAACACCTTTGGGAGAGAGGAGAGAGAGAGAGAGAACAGAGAACAGAAAAGAGAGAGAGAGTGAGAGAGAAAGAGAGAGAAGAGATAGCGAAAAGAGAGAGATAAAGAGAGAGATAAAGAGAGAGAGTTAGAGAGAGAGAGAGAGAGAGAGAGAGAGAGGGAGAGGGATAAAATACAGAGATAAAAGAGAGAGAGAGAGAGAGGAGACAGACTGCTAACGATGGGGGAGGGGAGAGAGGAGAAGGAGTGTCATGAGACAGGAAATACAAGTGTGAGATGTATCCTTATTTTCAGACTGTTAATTGCAGAACACTAGGAACAGACAGACTAACATTCCAATTAAATTGCTTTTCTAGGGGGAAATGGTACATTGTTACTGAGGGTGTGTAGTTATAGAAATACAAATCTGTATTTTAGAATACTGCATATATTTGTGTTTATTTCTGAGTCTACTGGGAAAATGCACTCCAGAAAAGGAAACTGCTCTACAGTATTAATATGGATAGTCAGTACATTTGTTTTGCCTCACCATTTAGTGATACAATATGCATGGGGCTGGTGGAGCAATCACTGTCTTCTTCTTCCAAAAGAAATGCTTGCCTTAGGGCTTTCATTTGATCAGATATCCTAGGGGTTGTTTCAAAGGCTTTCCAAAATGAATAAGACTCATTACCATTGGGAATGAGTCAGTGTTGAAACCCTACAGATGTTGTGGATGGAACCTTGACCTGCTTATCCCTAATCATCAGTACATAGAGATGAACAAAAGCTTGCTCTGTATTATGTTAAACTATTCTATTCTGGAGGTTTGCTGCATCTAACAATGTATTTATTAAAGTAGGGTTACCTTTTAGCTTATTTTGTATACTTAGTAAGTATATCAAGCAACTATACTGAGAGATATTTTAAAGCAAAATCTAGAAAGCATGCAATGAAAAAGTTGAGTTGTGTTTAGTTTGTCTTTGCTTGCTACGTCACGGCACAGGCATGACCGACATAAATAGAGCATCCACTACAACCTCAGCTAATGAAGTCACAAATAGTTGTCATTGTTTCGGAAGTAACATGAGCAGAGTGATTTGAGAAGGACAAAGGAAATGCAATATGTCATGATGCAATGTTCATGACATAAATGGTTTGAATGACCTCTGCTCCTGTCATAGTGTCTAGAAATCACATACAGAATGTGTCAGTCAGGATGGAGGATGTCTGTTGTTTGTGTCCGTGCACATTGTCTTGTTAATGACTGAATTGTAGGTAGAGATTAAAAGTGACTGCAGCTGACGGCTGCTACTTTACCCTGCTGATCATCGGTGGAATTTCATTGTGCGTGGTTTATCTCAGGGTTCCATGTTCTGTGGTCTGGGGATGCTGATAGGTGCAGGGCTGACCAGTTAGTGAAATGAGGTGAAAACAACCAACATCAACAGTAGGTGATTATTTGTTGGTTCACAGGAATTGTGAAATCCATAAATACAGGGTATACAGTGGTGAAGCGTGGGAAGTTATGGAATAATTATCAACCACAACCCAAAGCATTTCTATGAGGCACAAATGATGATTCTTGAGCAAAGAAATACTATGGTGAACACAATTAAAATTGGTAACAAATCTGTAGCTCACTATCCAAATGTGGTATACTTGTATAACATAGATGGATTTTACTGTATACAGTAATGACTACCCCAGACATCAATTCATTTACAAGATGCTCTTATCCAGAGCAACTTACAGTAGTGAGTGATTACATTTTTATGCTTGTCCCCGATGGGATTCAAACCTACAACGCTGTCATTGCAAGTGCCATGCTTTACCAACTGAGCCGAACTGCACTGTCAGTCAACATACTGAATATTCCATGTTGGTTCAACGTAATTTCATTGAAATTATGCAGAAACAACATTAATTCAACCAGTGTGTGCCCAGTGGGTAGAATCAACACAGCAACACACAAGTTAGGCTATTGTTACTTTTCTCCTCTGCCAGGCCCTTGTTATAAATGCCAAGCACATACAGACACCAATGTGCTATGTGTCTGTCTGCCTATAACATCCAGAATATATCACACTCTCCAGTAGCCAGAGCTCAAGGTTCTGAGTTCAGTTGGTACAAAAAATTAGGCTTGACAGATTTGTAGACTGTACTTTGGCTCTAGAATCATCTGTTCAGGTATAAATACCAAAAAGTCTGGCAAAACTTTATATCAAATTTCTTATCTGTTAATATTTATTCTCTGTATGTTCCACTAGGGGAGCGTCAGAGAGAATCTGCAGGATAATAGGAAAAAATAAATCCTTGTGATCACGACAACTTACAACTCATCTTCGATGAAGAGAGAGGTAGCTAAGATCTTTCTCCCCAAGCCAGGACTTGACTGCTCCAACATCTCACCCTTCCTAAACATTAATCCTGGCTCTTCTTGATACCACCGGCCAAGCTGTTTGTCCTGTGGTGCTCTTCTTCTTCTTCTTCTTCTTCTTCTTCTTCTTCTTCTTCTTCTTCTTCTTCTTCTTCTTCTTCTTCTTCTTCTTCTTCTTCTTCTTCTTCTTCTTCTTCTTCTTCTTAAGAGTTACATGTCTTTGAGTGTAGCTCCTCTTCTATCTGTTACAGTTGCTGGCCAATGTGCCCCGAACGAGCGAACAGAGAACCACTGAAATCAAGAGAAAATCTGAAAGTAAAATTTGTTTTAGTGTGGCGCAATCAAGGCAAATGCAAGTGGCAGGCACCATGGATGTTCGTTGTGAATGGAAAACCGGGCATTGTGGGAAGGGTTTGCTGAATCTGACCCTGGCTGCTACAAGACAAGCAAGTGTGAAATGCATATGAAAGGTAAGCAGCTGATAACGCTATACAACAAAGGCAATATCATCTCTCTCTCTTTTCCCCAATGTTCTTTTCACGACTCTCATCTGCTCAAACCTCTGCTCAGTGGCTGCTGTGTGTTTTTGGGCATTTCGCAATCTTTACTATCCATTAAACAAATGCTAGCTTTGATCTAAAAAGGACCAAACTTCAGATTTTATATCAAAGCACAGCTATTTCCAGCACTCTCCATGGCTAGAGAGTTAATTTATTTCAACAAGACTGGATTGCGGAACAGGACTTTGTTTGTTCAAAGCCACTTCCATTTTTGTAATTGTCACCCCTAAGTCTCGTCTCAAACTGTGATCATATCCGCTAATAGTAAGTGGGCTATTTCTAATGTTTACCCAGCAATTAGGAGCAAATCACTCATGCCTGCGGGGTCTGTTGCTATAGTTACAATAGGATTCTGCGGACTATCATCTGGTCCTCGCATCCTCCAATGGGGTTGCAGTGAAGAAGCTGCAACATAAAGTAAAGATCTTTCAGCAACCCACTAGTAAGAAACAGAAACAGGTTCATGAGTATAAGAAAGTAATCTAGAGTGGCAGGCAGGCGATTGCGCCCAGTCATGGCGGACCAGAGAAATCAAAGCCGACGACACACTCAGCAGGAGAGGAAGGTGAGAGCATCGACCATTTTGAGACTTAACTGGTTATTGTTTGAGTAAAACTACTTTATGGAACAAAAAAACCGGTGACAGTAAATAAGATTAGCCTTAAAATCGAGTGTCCGACCATTAAAGAGGGAAAATTGTCATATGAGGTGGATGAAAAATGATGTAGTCAAAGGCCTCAGAATTGTTTTGGTTTCAAATGGCACCATCACAGAACTCCAGCTGAGCCCTTGTTTACTTACGGTATTTTTTTTACTCTCGATTCGTACATCGTAAGAACGGAAGAACAACAAAGTCGGATCAAGCGTTTGTGTCTCTAATACCTTTGTTATCGGTAAAATTTGTACGAGACTGTACGGGTGACAACAAATTGTCCTAGATCAATCAAAGTCCTCTAAATCTCATTACTCGGAACATCTGACAGAAATATCTATTCAATAGGCTCTATTGGGGAGCTTTGAATTTGGCCTTCGACACATCAAAGGCCTCAGAGCTGAGATACATTTTCGTTTGGAATCGCTATGTTTTGGAGAAAAACTAGAAATGTGGTCAGTGAATGTGTGGCGAGGTAAAGGAAAGCGGCCAATGCTGCTTGTTTTGAGCTGCCCCCTTACCAGGCGGCACACAAGCCTGTCGATATGGCGGTTTGATGTCAGTCAGAAGAGAAGAACCCCCACAACAAACACAGAGGGGGCCGGGACGGAGAGACAAGAACAGAGGAAGAGCGGGGAGAAAGGAAAGAACCACTGACAGATGAACTCAGTTGTGATTAAAGATGGCGGCTGTGCATACCGCAGACTGCGTAGCGCGGGACGTGATCCATAGCAAGACAATCGGAGCAGTCTGCATTTCAGCACAACAAAAACAAGCATCGCGTAACAAGGTAAATTCAAATGGAGGTGGTAGTTATGTTGTCGGTACAGCTTTGAACCTTTGAGAGCGATGGCTGCTTTTGGATTGTTTATCGTTCCATTTATTCTTTCTTCATTTCGAACAGTTTATGTTTTTTCTTTCCCAGACGATCTTGCTACTGTTACAGGCCTCCTTGTTTGCCAAGGCAGAGCACATCAATTGTTTTGACTGCTTGAAGTGCATTCCAAACCCAAACTACTGGGCATAATGACAAGCTTTCATGTCTAATTTCATGTGCATTTGTCCAAGCCAAGAGATCTTGTATGATCAGAGGGCTTTCGCCATTGGGTGCATGGCCACCGCTGCATGTCACTTTACGGTTCCATTCCATAACAAACAAAAAGCAGCCTTAATATGTAGTTATATTATATGCATGTTTTGAAGAGTAGAAACTATAAGTACTAATATAAACTCAAAATGGTAAATCGTTTAATCCTCTGTGCCTAATCCACTCTTGGGTTTGTTAGTCACGATATATTCAGCAATGACAAAGAACATCAGCAGGACTCCAGAATACATTTTCTGACAGTCTTTGCTCTTTCAAGACTTTCAATCACTAAAAAGAGAAGCATATCAATACACCAAAGAGACACTCTTTCTTTTAAGTCCCGTCTATTCAAGTATCTTAATTATTCTTAACCAAAGCTTGACCAAAGCTTGCACTGTGGTTCAATGTATCCGCAGCTGAAAAAACCCTCAGCCGCTGAAAACATTTGTCCGTGTTTTATTTAATTGTTGCCTTTTTATGTGAGTCTTGTTCCATACTTTTTTAATGAGAACTTTGAGACAAATAAATATTTTTTTTATTGCTTTTGTTCTTAGACATACTTCATTTTGGGAGTGACTTTAAAATGACTGGTTTTGAAACATGATTCCGCCTTGAGTGTACAAAGAAATAAAGCATTCATTTTAATGCATAGACGGGCTATTGTCAAGTGAAGAGGCCTCACCCGAGATAAGCCTATTTCAAGCAAGGCCTACAAGGGAGTGTAAATCCACATTGGCAGCCGGAACAAAAGGCAATAGAAAATAAGAACTGGGGATGTCTTAAGTTGTTACGATTATTCCATTTTTTTTTATTGCAATCATTTTTTATCCTGTCATGAAAGAGAGGAAACACAAAACATTCTTATGAACGTGCTTTTGTTTTTTCTTAAGTCCTCTGTAGCTCAGATGGTAGAGCTAGGTGCTTGCAACGCCAGGGTTGTGGGTTTGATTCCCATGGGGGACCAGTATGAGAACATGTACGCACTAACTGGAAGTTGCTCTGGATAAGAGCGTCTGCTAAAATGTGAATGCTAATTCTTTGATATTGTCTGTATTTTAACTTGAAAACCCCAACGTTTATCCTGATTCAGTCCAATGATAATGTAAACAAATTAATAGCATCAAGTAACAAATGTGAAATTAAGGATTTATTCAGGTTTATTAAGAAAAATGAAGGCGTATGTATGGTTCGTCCATCCATCTCTGTATCTCTGCATCTTAAAACTGTTCCTAGCGCAGCTAGAATGGTGGCAATTACTATATTTACAGTAGTATTGTGTTGATGCATTTTTCAAAAGATGTATCTACAGCTAACAGTTGTTCTCCAGAGCAGAGTGTGAAAGGAAGTCAAAGGAACACCTGCAGGTCGCATTCTGTTCCCTCTCAATCTCAATCGGCCGTTACGGATGTCATTGCCTGTTTATTGAAAGCTTGAGCTGCATATTATTCAGTCACAGCCACTGAAATAGTTGGAACAGAACTTTGAATGGGTACAGGAATTAGTGACATACAGGTGAGGGATAGGAATGCCTTTTGTCTTCATTCCTGCTGATCAGGATTTTGTCCAGCATGTCCTCAAAGGAACTTAGAAACACCTAAATAAAAAGCAATGAATCAAGCAAGTAAGCGTAAAGTAAATGTCTACAGTATCCTAAACTGTGTTGTAAATGCCAAACACAAAATATATGTTTTTGGCTGTGTCTGGACTTTTGGCAAAGTGCCATAGCATGTTGGGTTGGATCATGTACAGTTGAAGTCGGAAGTATACATACACTTAGGTTGAAGTCATTAAAACTCATTTTTCAACCACTCCACAGATTTCATGTTAACAAACTATAGTTTTGGCAAGTCAGTTAGGACATCTACTTTGTGCATGACACAAGTAATTCTTCCAACAATTGTTTACAGACAAATTATTTCACTTATAATTCACTATATCACAATTCCAGTGGATCAGAAGTTTACATACACTAAGTTGACTGTGCCTTTAAACAGCTTGGAAAATTCCAGAAAACTATGTCATGGCTTTAGAAGCTTCTGATAGGCTGATTGACATAATTTGAGTCAATTGGAGGTGTACCTGTAGATGTATTTCAAGGCCTACCTTCAAACTCAGTGCCTCTTTGCTCGATATCATGGGAAAATCAAAATAAATCACCTCCACAAGTCTGGTTCATCCTTGGGAGCAATTTCCAAACGCCTGAAGCTACCACGTTCATCTGTACAAACAATAGTACGCAAGTATAAACACGTTCTGTCTCCTAGAGATGAACGTACATTGGTGCGAAAAAGTGCAAATCAATCCTAGAACAACAGCAAAGGACATTGTGAAGATTCTGGAGGAAAAAGGTACAAAAGTATCTATATCCACAGTAAAACGAGTCCTATATCGACATAACCTGAAAGGCCTCTCAGCAAGGAAGAAGCCACTGCTCCAAAACCGCCATAAAAAAGCCAGACTACGGTTTGCAACTGCACATGGGGACAATGGAGAAATGTCCTCTGGTCTGATGAAACAACAATGTCCTCTGGTCTGATCTGGTCTGATGAAACAACAATAGAACGGTTTGGCCATAATGACCATCGTTATGTTTGGAAGAAAAAGTGGGAGGCTTGCAAGCGGAAGAACACCATCCCAACTGTGAAGCACGGGGGTGGCAGCATCTTGTAGTGGGGGTGCTTTTGGCCCATTTTGGAATGGGCCAAAATTCACCCAACTTATTGTAGGAAGCTTGTTTGACCCAAGTTAAACAATTTAAAGGCAATGCTACCAAATACTAATTGAGTGTATGTAAACTTCTGACCCACTGGGAATGTGATGAAAGAAATAAAAGCTGAAATAAATAATTATCTCTACTATTATTCTGACATTTCAAATTCTTAAAATAAAGTGGTGATCCTAACTGACCTAAGACAGGGAATTTTTACTAGGATTAAATGTCAGGAATTGTGAAAAACTGAGTTTAAATGTATTTGGCTAAGGTGTATGTAAACTTCCGACTTCAACTGTCATTAAAGATCCTATTTTCAATACTTTATAGTTTCTACAGCAATAAAAAATGTGTCACATACTGAAGTCATTTAGAGAAATAACTCTGCATAACTCTGCAATAAATTATCCCAAAAAGGAGTGAAATTGCAAAAGAAAGGCATGCCAGTTGTTGCTTCATTACATTTCATGTGCTGTTATTTAAATCTATCTGGGAGGTAACCTTTAACATAGTCACTGTGAAACATTAGTTGTTTTTTCCCCCCTCACCAATGAGACTTTGCTGTCTTTAAGCAAACACATCTCTCATTAGATAAAACGGGCAGGCCTGGGGGAGAGCCCTGAGATTCATTTTGGATTTACAGGAACTGTGTCTGGAAAATGAGAAGGTGAGGAGGTGAGGAGCAGGAGATGAAATTGAAATACCACTTGCTATGCAGAAAGCTCATCTCATTTCATCACAGTCTAAGACAGTGCATGACTTCCCTGCGTGGCCCGGCCCAGGCTCCATTCTTGTGTGATATAGCCTACTGGAGGGATCCCTATAGAAGCATTTTCATCTGCTGTAGGAGAGCAGATGGCTGGGTCACAGACAATGGAGAACATGAAAGGCGCCTAGAGGTCTGGTTTAGGTTACCTTATCATATTCGGCAGCTGTGAATTGCAGAACAGGAAAACAAGTGTGCCATAGACCATAGGTGGTCCATGTTTAAGCTGCTGTTAATTCAGATATTAACATTTGGACTTCTGGTCGATGAGACACAAATAAAGATGGAGTATTCCGTTGCGTGTGCATGTTCGTTCTATTCACTTGTCACACAATTGATCTCAGTTCAGTGAATATCTGACTATAGGCTCAATTCAAGCCCCCCCCACCCTTCCCCCCTCCCCCCTCCCCCCCCCCCCCCCCCCCCCCCCTCCCCCCCACAAACACACACACACACAGGTAAATGCTTTAGTGGATAAAAACGATACAATTCTCTGATTGAATCCCAGGTTTTACTTAGATTTTACCACTAATGCTAAGAGGCCTCATGTTAAGTTATATCTCAATTCATAACACGTACTATCTATGTTGAGGGTAAAGCAGTAGGATGATTAATTGTCCAGGAATATTCTCTTGCAATAAAGCAGTATGGTATTTTGCATGCACAGCACAGCAACTTTTGTAAACCTTGCACATTGCACACCGCATGCATACAATATGTTGACAGGGTGCCAACAGATAATACATATTACTTGGACTGGTACAATGAATTGAAGGAATCATCCATGGGTATAATATAAACATTGCATTATTATACCCAAGGGTTTGTCTCCTGATAATTCAGAGAGGAAGACAAAATGAAGCCAAGATATATTCCTCTGTATTGTTACCCCTTTGTATTGCTTTGTGTGTGCAGAAAAATCATCAACATTTGAGACTGAAATTAACGAAGAAAATCCTTCTCATCTACAGAACATGTTCCTGTTGGAGGAGCTAACTATCGCCATGGTGTAATCATGTCAGGTTAATGTGTAAAGTAAAGGGTATGATAGGGTTGGGATTACCACCCTGAACATTATATCTGATGTCCTGACCTCCTTACTCATGCTATGCTCAAGCTCTGCAACATGCAAATGGTATGGTATTTTACCATTTAACTGTTTGTTGATCTCAAAGTAATTATATTACAAGCACCAAAAGGCTACATTTTTCCAATTATACTTATGAGAATTTTTTTTATTTATTTCACCTTTATTTAACCAGGTAGGTCAGTTGAGAACAAGTTCTCATTTGCAACTGCGACCTGGCCAAGACAAAGCAAAGCAGTGCGACAAAAACAACACAGAGTTACACAGTAAACAAACATAGTCAAAAACACAATAGAAAATCTATATACAGAGTGCAAAATGTAGTGCAAAATGCAGTAAGGTTAGGAGGTAGGACAATAAATAGACCATAGTGGTGAAATAAATTACAGATTATCATCATTAACACAGGAATGAAGGATGTGCAAATTATGATGTGCAAATAGAGATACTGGAGTGCAAGATTTGTGAAAATAACAAAAATAAATATGGGGATGAGGTAGTAGTGTGGGCTATTTACAGAAGGGCTATATACAGGTGCAGTGATCGATAAGCAGCTTTGACAGCTGATGCTTAAAGTTAGTGAGGGAGATAGGAACCTCTAGCTTCAATGATTTTTGCAATTCGTTCCAGTCATTGGCAGCAGCGAACTGGAAGGAATGGCGGCCAAAGGAGGTGTTGGCTTTGGGGGTGACCAGTGAGATATACCTGCTGGAGCGCATGCTACGGGTGGGTGTTGCTATAGTGACCAGTGAGCTGAGATAGGGCGGGGATTTACCTAATAAAGACTTATAGATGACCTGGAGCCAATGGGTTTGGCGACGAATATATAATGAAGGCCAGCCAACGAGAGCATACAGGTCGCAGTGATGGGTAGTGTATGGGGCTTTGGTGACAAAACGTATGGCACTGTGATAGAATAATGTGGAGTATTTTTATGTGGAGTTATGTGAATAGTTCTAAAGGAAGTGACCTCATTAGTGGAGACGGTTGGATGGCATGGTGCCAATAAGACAGGAAGTGCTTGGTTTAATGAGTGTGTTTAATTTGGTTAGCTATTCATACGCAGCAGTGGATGACATTGTTCACTATGGGATCTATTTTAACAAACTAACCACTAACATAAATCTAAGTGCACTCGCGTAGCGCAGTTGAGTTGTGGGTGTGTCAGAAATATCTTTGCTATTTTGACACCAGGAATTATGGGCGCAACACCTGGCGAAAACGTAAAGAGTCAGGCTTTCAATTAATTAACACGTTGTAGATGTGACGAGGGATTGACTAGTCACTGGCCAATGAAAAACTCCTCCGAAGATTTTGCGGTTGCTTCAAGTTGTGTATTTATGGTGTTTGGGGTTCTGTTGTCATAAACTCTGGTAGGAGAAAACGGATGTCCTATCCGTGAAAGATAGGGCTACTAGTTTATTAAATAGCATACAGTATAAATAACATACAGTAGTAACCCTATAATAGTCCTAGATATAACAAATGTTTACGTATCAACATTTTCATATGCCTTTTAAAAAAGGTAATTTGCTTCAACATGGGATTATTGCATTCATATTTTGGTGGCCTATAGCCTAAATTGCATTGCTTATCCGAACAATAGACATTGCCTACCAAACGTTATGATAAGATTAGCCTACCTTCGCTGTGATATGGCCTGTATGGTGACTTTGCCATGTGTCCTACTTGTAAACAAACAAGCAGTCAAATATGAGTCTCCCTATAGGCAGACAGGTTGCCTTCCACAATGTATCCACCTAGGCTCAGGTTTACCAGACTTGGCAAATATTAATATAATAGCGGATTCAGCGCCACAGACAACAATCAGAATTCCTGCGATTTGACATCATCAGAGAACGTTGGAAGATTCATTTTTCAACTAAAGGAGAAATAAGCAGGACTTTTTAACAACTTGATGTTTCTTAATAGGCTTCCTACACATAACAACTTGATGTTTCTAAATAGGCTTCCTACACATAACAACTTGATGTTTCTAAATAGGCTTCCTACACATAACAACTTAATGTTTCTAAATAGGCTTCCTACACATAACAACTTGATGTTTCTAAATAGGCTTCCTACACATAACAACTTGATGTTTCTAAATAGGCTTCCTACACATAACAACTTGATGTTTCTAAATAGGCTTCCTACACATAACAACTTGATGTTTCTAAATAGGCTTCCTACACATAACAACTTGATGTTTCTAAATAGGCTTCCTACACATAACAACTTGATGTTTCTAAATAGGCTTCCTACACATAAAAACGTGATGTTTCTAAATAGGCTTTACTGACATCTTTCATTCAATGTGCATCAGAGAACGTTGGAAGATTCATTTTTCAACTAAAGGAGAAATAAGCAGGACTTTTTAACAACTTGATGTTTCTTAATAGGCTTCCTACACATAACAACTTGATGTTTCTAAATAGGCTTCCTACACATAACAACTTGATGTTTCTAAATAGGCTTCCTACACATAACAACTTGATGTTTCTAAATAGGCTTCCTACACATAACAACTTAATGTTTCTAAATAGGCTTCCTACACATAACAACTTAATGTTTCTAAATAGGCTTCCTACACATAACAACTTGATGTTTCTAAATAGGCTTCCTACACATAACAACTTGATGTTTCTAAATAGGCTTCCTACACATAACAACTTGATGTTTCTAAATAGGCTTCCTACACATAACAACTTGATGTTTCTAAATAGGCTTCCTACACATAACAACTTGATGTTTCTAAATAGGCTTCCTACACTTAACAACTTGATGTTTCTAAATAGGCTTCCTACACATAAAAACGTGATGTTTCTAAATAGGCTTTACTGACATCTTTCATTCAATGTGCATCACACGTGTCTAAAGTTGTTTTTACAGGAGTTGGTCATAAATATTGCTCCCAAAAGTGATACTTTAATATAACATTGGTGATATTCTATTCTATTGATTAGGTTACTGGGTGACTCCACTGGAAAAAATCCATGCCATAGACAACTGGCCTACCGCTAAAACCAGATGTTGGTCTGTCTTTAATATCCCCACAGCGCTGCCTGAAAGTGGCACTTTAGCGCACGTTTTTAAGGACACCTTCAAATATTTCCACCCCTCCCACCTCAGCGCAAGCGAGCTGATATATGACAGGTAAATTACCGACGATGGCGCAAGTGTTTGAAAAGAGCAGAGTGCCTGATTTAAAAGGTTGAAATTGCAAAAGATTGTGCATTTGAGAATTGTGCTGGTAGCCGAAACTAGCTCTATACCTTTACGAGGCTGTCATCGTGACGTGCTCTGTCACGTACCATTCTGTTCCTTAGCTGGGTTTATGGTCAGGGATGCCCTTGAAAGCTAGTTAATATCACTTGAGATAGATAGACTGTGACATGGTGTCATGATTTTAAAGGGCAAGGAGAGACCGTTAAAGTACATGGTAAGGGTGGTATGTCAAAATCTCTTGCCACCCCAAACTTGATTTGTGTACCCCATCGTTATTTTTGTTACTGAACTATGCTTTCCCTTTCAAATCTACTGTATATTCCAACCAAACCTTGTGAGGCAGATGGCAAGATATGATGTACCTGCAAAGCATATGTGATTTCATATAACACCATGGTTTGTTGGACCTTCACTGTACCTTTGCTGCTGATGCATTGGCATTGGTCAGAAAAGTTAGACTGATGCCGGTTACACTTGTGATTAGATACTCAGTGGAGTTTTCCTTATTCAAACTTGTTCTGAGGGCAGCTCTGCCTTGAGGGCAGGACAGAAGACAGCCCTTACTGTCAATAACCCACCCCTCACTAGCTTGTCAGCTGCCATGTAGAGGGGGCAGGTACTAGCTAAACCTGCACCTGTCATGTCATTTGTCAATCAGTCCCAAGGCCAATTAACAGGTAGCTGATTGGCATATACAGCTGCCAGTCACAATTTCCATACATCATAGTAGAGGAAAACTGCCAAACACAGCTGTCAAATTATTCTAATAGTTTGCTCTATGGGGGGAACATGACATCCATACGTTACATTGCAGACATCGATATAATGTCAAATCAATGTGGCCACAATCCAAATAAAATTAATGTAAGTGTTAACGATTATTTGAGGGCAGTTTTAATGTAATACTCTATGCAAGACTGACCAGAATAGTTTTAACCTATATTTAACCAGGCAAGTCAGTTAAGAACAAATTCTTATTTACAATGATGGCCTACACCGGCCAAACCCGGACGACGCTGAGCCAATTGTGCGCCGACCTATGGGACTCCCAATCACGGCCGGTTGTGAAACAACCTGGATTCAAACCAGGGTGTCTGTAGTGACACCTCTAGCACTGAGATGTAGTGTCTTAGACCTCTGTGCCACTCAGGTAGTTCCTCAATCTATGTAAATCTTATCCATCCCCTTGGCATTAGGACCAAACTTCTCAGTTCTTCTCTTGCTGGTCAGCTGGTGTTGAGCTGAATTGGTATTCCCTGGACTCCTGGAGGCCTGGTGTTGGTTCCCTGTGGGGGGCGCAGCGATCAAAGTCAGGGCCCAGGAAGGCCAGGGAGAGGGCTGTGTGTGCAGCTGCTGATGGCATCTGATGGGAGTTCTGCTCTGCCGTTTCCTCTCAATTGGGGAACACCTTGTGCTACAGATCTTGTGCTATTATTCACCAGGTTATGGTAATGTTGAAATAGCCCCTTATCTGGATGACAGTGCTACATAGCTGAGAAATATTGAAATAAACACCGTCTTGAGTTAAAAAAGGGTTGTGGGCCTCTGCACAGCAGTACCTCTCCTTCAAAGTATTGGTTCTGGCAGGTTTTCGATATTATTTTTGAGATGCTTGTTTATTCTCCAAATAATGGCATAAATTAATTTGATGTTTATGCATTTCTTCAATTTCTATTTGAGTGAGGTGTCAAAACTTTGAAAAATAAAAGTACATGGAGATGTGGTTGTCCCACTGGCTAAGTTGAATGCACCAATTTGTAAGTCGCTCTGGATAAGAGCGTCTGCTAAATGACTAAAATGTAAATGTAAGTAAAATTTACATTAGTATTTCACATCCTCAGAGCATTGTTGTCAAATTGAAAATATTTTATATTTGGTGATAATGCAACCAAATGTTTTCTTGTTTTTCTGTTTCAGAACCGAATGGATAAAAAATACATCCTGCTATGGCAAGATTCTCCATGGGCAGGGACCTTCATTTTGCTAGTATTGAGAGAGATGTCTTTACTGACACCTGATTTATCTAATGAGATTGCAATGGGAGCCTCCACAAATGGGTGTCAAATTGGAGAGAAATCCATTAAACAATGGAGTAACATTTTGCTAAAGGTAAGGCATGTTGTTTTACATAATTAAGCAATATTTCCTTATTTTATTTCATAACTTGTGGCATTTTTCAATATCGAGCCTATTCACATTATTATTATTTTTTTTACGTGTCTTCAATCATATGGGCCTGCAGCCTAAGACCTGAACTCTTATTTATAATGAGACACAGATGTCAGGCAGATACAGTATGTCTGTGAGCAGTGCTGCATGTCCTCCTCTCATCAACATCATATAGAATAGCCTATGGTTAGGTGTGGTCTTTCAAATTCTTCACTGAGAGAATGGAGCATTCTATTACTGGCAGACCACTGCTGCTGTTTCTGTATCTCTTCTGTACATATTTCTTGGAAATGTTATACACTCCGCACATTGCTTGTTGTGCAGTCATATGTAGACACTCCAGATAGATGCTTATACCATGGCATTGTTGAATACTCGTTTCTGATTGGCTTGAAGGGCATTCTAGTGTGCATTATGTCCCTATAATGCACGGTAGAATTCAATGGCTATACTTAATTCTTACACGTTCTATGTTTGAGCTGCTTTTGAAAACAAAAGTGAATTGAAAACATTAATGGCATTGTTGAATTGGATTTTCATAATAGTAAGCTAGGATTGATGGTTTGGTTAGCTAAACTAGGAAGACTGTTTGTTTGGTTACCATCTAGTAAACTTGCTAGCTACTTCAGTGGATGTTGAACACATTTCTAGCAGCAAATTAACACATTTCTAGCAGCAAATGTGTTAAATTACAGCCATGGTATGAAAGGGACAATCAACTCATTGGTCTATGCATTCTCTGGAAAATAATGCAGCTCCGTGGAAGGTAATTTCCGCTAGTGCGTCGTGGAACACACCTTCCACATTGTTCAATAGTTTCCATAGAATGCATAGCCTCTTGTTGAATATCCCTTACATAATTAATACATGTACAAGTGTCATAGAGGACGTGAAATCGATGCAGGGGCACTGCACTCCAAGTCACTCTATGTTGACAGAAATTCCTCTAGTCAGCCATTCTGTGTCATTTGATACCTCTGGCATGCTGTGTGCCCTTGTGGCTACTACGGTTGAATAATAGTGCACTTGAATGCCACTGCATGCAAATAGCTTCCTCAGGAAATGTTCACAGAGGCAATTCTCTATAGGAGAGAGAAACTTCTGACTTGAAGAAATGTGTCACTGTAGTTTACAACTTGTCCTCATTGTTTATGGGCGATTCCAACGTTCCAGCGTTACATTTGCATGCAAATATATATATATATATATTTTTAAATTTCTTTACAATTTTAATGTCTCTCAAAATGGACAAACAAAATAGAAATTTAACTTTTGAAATGTGTCTATAGTGCCCGTTGGGTGAGAGTATATCCCCAAAAAGTAGACTTCTAAATATTGACATTTTGGAGAAATAAAGATAATATGAAGTGTTATGGATGTTAAATGAAATTGACAAGCTTTTTGGGGAGACTAAACATATTAGCAAAAGTCTGTGAGTTTGTATGTCTTGGGTCAAAACATGGATTGCCATTTCTAACGAAAGCCTTGGCTGAACACAAAAACGATCATTTTGAAATTTGTAATTTCCATTATTACTTTAGAGAGGAAAAAGCGACCGTTATGGATGTTACACCCCCGTTATGGATGTTACACCCCCGTTATTGATGTTACACCCCCGTTATGGATGTTACACCCTCGTTATGGATGTTACACCCTCGTTATGGATGTTACACCCCCGTTATTGATGTTACACCCACTACAGACCCTGGTTCAATCCCGGGCTGTATCACAACCGACCGTGATCGGAAGTCCCATTAGGGCAGCGCACAGTTGTCCGGGTTAGGGGAGGGTTTGGCTGGGGTAGGCCGTCTTTGTAAAATAAGAATTTGTTCTTAACTGACTTGCCTAGTTAAATAAATTACAATAAAAAGTCTGAAGAATACTTCTCAGAACAAGCATACAAAATGTGGTGAATTCACAAGCTTCTGAAGCTAAGATATGATCCATCAAATCCACAACTGTTAAGGATATCATTGTGCTGAAAATGGAAAAATGAAATGTGAGAAACCAATTATAGACCATATAAAACCTTGTTGAAATGTGGCTTTACAGAGAATGATCCAATGTAAGGTGCATGTTTTACAAAACCTTCTCCTGGATGGATGTTACATTGCCTGTCCCAGTCACCCCACTACCTCTAAAAGATAGTAGAACATGAAACAAACACTTTGGTCTGTACTACTATATTAACATCTCATCTTCATAACTAACACTGGAGGACAGCCGTGTGTGGAAATACAAGCTCTGTGAGCCCTTTCTAAAATGGTCCAAATTCATGCAATTTCCTATAAATAAAGCTTGAACTCCAACATATAGAATAATTATCAACGTGGTTTCATTTGAAAATGATTAACTTTATTTGTACATGCTCAGGTTGACCTTGCCACGGAATCACCCTTATCTTATTTGTATTGCACAGTTGTGTAAAAAGAGTTATTATGAGGTCACACTGAATTCTCAGAAGAAGATGGCTCCAGGCCAAGCATATAATGTAGATCATTTACAGTACATGACAAACACTTGTTTAATTTTTTGCCATTGGAGGTGAAAGGGTTTTTGAACAAGAAAAGATAACTTGAGAAAGATATTATCTTCCACAATACCAGCAAATAGCCTGAGCAATGTCGTAACACATTTTCTTTGTAAGTGCACACAAAAATTCAGACCAATGACAAATTATTTTGTTCAGCCAGAATTTATTATTTTTGGTTGTCAAATTTGTCATTAATTAAATAGAAATTATATTATTGAGCTGACTGTGTTAAAGACATGCTCCGGTACTTTGCCGAGTAAGAAAGTATTTTTTAAACCTCCCGCTTTGGGCTGGATGTGTCAATGTGTAGTTCATACATGCATAATCTATGAGCAGAATTACTGTTTTACCTCAATTACCCTAGTTTGAAAGCAACTGTTTTCTTGAAGTTGTACAGCATTTTCCCTACATTTCCCCCCACGTGGGCCAGCCCACTACCAATTTGATTTCTCGCCAATGAGCTGTAGCCCCTTGCATTTGAGTAACAGCTAGGAAGAGGCCTGCCCAGAATTACCCAATGAGGCCCTGCACATACAGTGGGGAGAACAAGTATTTGATACACTGCCGATTTTGCAGGTTTTCCCACTTACAAAGCATGTAGAAGTCTGTAATTTTTATCATAGGTACTCTTCAACTGTGAGTGACGGAATCTAAAACAAAAAATCCAGAAAATCACATTGTATGATTTTTAAGTAATTAATTTGCATTTTATTGCATGACATAAGTATTTGATACATCAGAAAAGCAGAACTTAATATTTGGTACAGAAATCTTTGTTTGCAATTACAGAGATCATACATTTCCTGTAGTTCTTGACCAGGTTTGCACACACTGCAGCAGGGATTTTGGCCCACTCCTCCATACAGATCCTTCAGGTTTCGGGGCTGTCGCTGGGCAATACGGACTTTCAGCTCCCTCCAAAGATTTTCTATTGGGTTCAGGTCTGGAGACTGGCTAGGCCACTCCAGGACCTTGAGATGCTTCTTACGGAGCCACTCCTTAGTTGCCCTGGCTGTGTGTTTCGGGTCGTTGTCATGGAGGAAGACCCAGCCACCACCCATCTTCAATGCTCTTACTGAGGGAAGGATGTTGTTGGCCAAGATCTCGCGATACATGGCCCCATCCATCCTCCCCTCAATACGGTGCAGTCGTCCTGTCCCCTTTGCAGAAAAGCATCCCCAAAGAATGATGTTTCCACCTCCATGCTTCACGGTTGGGATGGTGTTCTTGGGGTTGTACTCATCCTTCTTCTTCCTCCAAACACGGCGAGTGGAGTTTAGACCAAAAAGCTCTATTTTTGTCTCATCAGACCACATGACCTTCTCCCATTCCTCCTCTGGATCATCCAGATGGTCATTGGCAAACTTCAGACGGGCCTGGACATGCGCTGGCTTGAGCAGGGGGAGCTTGCGTGCGCTGCAGGATTTTAATCCATGACGGCGTAGTGTGTTACTAATGGTTTTCTTTGAGACTGTGGTCCCAGCTCTCTTCAGGTCATTGACCAGGTCCTGCCGTGTAGTTCTGGGCTGATCCCTCACCTTACTCATGATCATTGATGACCACGAGGTGAGATCTTGCATGGTGCCCCAGACCGAGGGAGATTGACCGTCATCTTCAACTTCTTCCAACTTCTTCTAATAATTGCGCCAACAGTAGTTGCCTTCTCACCAAGCTGCTTGCCTATTGTCCTGTAGCCCATCCCAGCCTTGTGCAGGTCTACAATTTTATCCCTGATGTCCTTACACAGCTCTCTGGACTTGGCCATTGTGGAGAGGTTGGAGTCTGTTTGATTGAGTGTGTGGACAGGTGTCTTTTATACAGGTAACGAGTTCAAACAGGTGCAGTTAATACAGGTAATGAGTGGAGAACAGGAGGGCTTCTTAAAGAAAAACTAACAGGTCTGTGAGAGATGGAATTCTTACTGGTTGGTAGGTGATCAAATACTTATGTCATGCAATAAAATACAAATTAATTATTTAAAAATCATACAATGTGATTTTCTGGATTTTTGTTTTAGATTCCGTCACTAACAGTTGAAGTGTACCTATGATAAAAATTACAGACCTCTACATGCTTTTTAAGTAGGAAAACCTGCAAAATCGGCAGTGTATCAAATACTTGTTCTCCCCACTGTATGTGGCGTAGTACGCAATTTCCGGGGACCACTTTTGGCTTATGAGTGCTACTTTCATAAATACTGGCTAAAAAGTATACAAAAGTACCAGAGAATCTCTTTAACAAAATGTGTCTTGAAGTATAAGGTCATGACATTCAGTCTATATTTACAACAACACAGGGTGTAACTAAGTATACCTCAATATGTTATTTACTCTGATCATTTTACGCAACACAAGGACCTCAAATTCTTGAATGGCTGCACATATGCCAGATTTGTGTTGGCTCATTCAGTTGCAGTGCAGGCATAAATCCAGCCCCCCATAAAATATAATGTAGTTGAAAAATATGTACAATCATTCTCTGTACCTTTTGAATGATCTAATCTAATCTAATCTAATCTAATCATCAAGACCAGTAATGGCTTTCTGCATTCCAATGGCCTTTGATCTCAGTACAGTAAAGCCTTGAGATTACAGACCTGATTGTTTGCAGGTGTTTGCAGCTAGTTTGCAGGTCTGGATCAACACACAAAGTGTGATACACAGTCAAAACCCATATTGCCCCTTGCAAATATACATTCCAGTAGAAATAAATATGAATTCTTATTTATGGTCAACATTATTGGCACCCCAGAATTTTAAGTACATCATGCACAACATCCCCTGAAAAAAAGTGTGTAGTGAAACAGCGTTGGTCTATATATTGATACAGAGCAGCACAGGATAAAATAATAACAATTTTAAAAAGAAATAGGAGGGAAAAGTATAAAAATGGAAACATTACCATGACATGATTATTGGCACCCTTTAGAGGAATACAAATCAGTTTGAAAAAAATAAATATGTTAGACTCACCTGTGGTAAATTAGAAACTAGACTCACCTGTGATAAATTGTCAATGGCTTTCATGTGTATTCCCTGTTCCCTTTTCACAATGGTGAAGACAAGAGAGCTGTCTGAGAGCATCAGGAATGCTATTATTTTCAAACACAAGACTTCTAAAGGGTACAAGGCCATGGGAAAATGTTCTATGGACGGATGACAACAAATTAGAACTCTTTGGCAATGCAGACCAGCGATTTGTTTATAGGTGACGAAATGAAGCTTATAAGGAAAAGAACACCTTACCTACAGTTAAACATGATGGAGGATCCGTAATGTTGCCAGGCTGCGTCTGGTACTGGAGGCCTTGAACGTATTAAAGGAATCATGAAATCAGAGGATCACCAAGGCGTTTTAGAGCGAAATGTGTTACCCAGTGTAAGAGAACTAGCTTTGGGTCGAAAATCATGGGTCCTCCAGCAGGATAAGGAGCCAAAGCACACATCCAAAAGCACAACAGAATGGTTGAAAAGGGCAAAATGGACTGTTTTAAACTGGCCAGCAATGAGTCCTGATCTCAATCCGATATAAAATCTTTGGAGAGCTGAAATCTGCCGTTGGGAAAAGGAATCCTGCAAACATTCAAGAGCTTGAACAAATTGCAATGGAAGAATGGGAGAAACTACCAGCAGACAGGTGCAAGAAGCTTCTAGATTGCTACAATAAATGTTTGGAGGCTGTCATTGTTGCTAAAGGCTGTGCAACCAATTATTAGGGTAGGGTGCCTTTAATGTAGTCCAGGTCATACTTTATATTTCTTCTTTGAAATCACTACATGTATGTTGAAAGGGCATCTTGTTTTGTTGAATAACTTTGGACATCCTATATTCTGATGATACAAAGTTGTTACATTGCCATTTATTTCTGAAGATATACAAAAAATTCAAGGGTGACAATAATTGTGTATTTCTTAAAGGGGGCTAAAGATTAGAACAGCAAGTTGAAAGCCACCTGCATGAACGTTGTCTAAGAATTTATATCCTTTGGTCAGGCGGAGGAATACAATCACAGGCATACCTTTGATCTTTATCTATTTACAAGCTGTGAGAAGGGAGCTAGAAGCGTTAGAGTGCCATCATACCACCCTGCATTTCTCTTTGGTAAACTCCGGCAGAGCTGATAAAATCAAATGATAAGATATAATAAATACATTCATTGGCTGTTGTAATTTAGTGCACATATGGTGATAATAGACCTCTCTCGGACTATCTTCTTGTGACATTCAAGGTAGATAAACTGCACTCCACGTTCATATTACCTGTGTGTTGATATGGATGTTTCATGGACATTTTCAGATAACTAACTACAGTACAGTGGCAGCAGGTAAATAACTCCATTCTTCATTATTCCGTGCCAGCCGTATACATAAAATAACAGGGGGAAAGGGCAACCACATTAAATGATTACTTGCCTTTTTGAATCTATAGTCTCAAAACATTTCCTTGGCAACAGTCCTTGTGAAAATATAGCAAATAGCATTCGTAAAGAGACAGGTGGTCAACTGTCCCTTATTGCCACATCATCTGCTTTTACATGCGGCATTGTTCCTCTCCTCCTTACAAATGTTATGTTTATCTCTGTAAGGATATCGCTTGAGCGATATGAGCGTTTTCATTTGACCCTTTCTGCCAAAGGATAAATTATTTCCAAATAACGATATAGATGTCATTCTAGGCTTTTGATTTGTTTAAATGGTTTGATCAGGTTGTCTTTATTGTCATCAACACATGTCATAAAATATATTGTCGCCAGGGTAGAGAAAGCCTAGCTACACTATAGAATATTTGAAGAGAATGCACCTCATCCCTCTGCCTCCAGTTCAGGTTTCTCCCCATTCCATTTCTTCTACAAGCGGCAGTATGTTTTTTTGAACGCTCGTGGCGCTGTACATCTTCTGAACCACCAAACAGACAGGAGTGAGAGACAGCCATGGAGAGGTGGAGAACAGACTGTTTTCTTTGTTATTTTTAAACTCTTGCTATTCGCGTCTATGACACGATTCACAGTGAGCTGTACAAGCAAAAATTCCCGATGCACTCGAAAACGGCAAGTAGGTTTTCACAGGTGAAGTATAGAGCACTTTTTTTCCCCTCAGTTTATGGTTTGGGATTGCGGCAGCCGGAGATGATATGTGCCATCGCTTTGCTGTGTGTGTATGTGTGTGTGCGCGCGCGCTAGTCAATTCCGAGATCGAGTGTTCTATCTCTGCTGCGTCTTTTATAGATTCTGAAAAAATGTGGGGTGTTGGTCGTGAACATCTCTGATCATTCATTACCTAATATACTTACATTTTAGTAGGCAAATATTGTTGCAAAGTTGTGTACTAGTCGGTCGGCTGCGGAAGGGCCTGGCTGTGTGTACGGAGTTTGTTTCTGCCTCCCCTCCCCCAGCCGTTTTTGCTGCTGCTGTGCTGCTCATACTCAGAGGCCAAGACATGAATGCAATGAATGTGGGGCTCACTTCAAAGCATTAGGGATGGCAGGGAATGGGTGTAGTAATACAGTTATAGTATCGACAGATTACGGTCTTTGGAAATGGAGGCGCATATTAGGAATCTTAACACAGCAGGCCTATTTGTGAATGTGCGCGTGATAATGCTTGTATGATCTACGTGTTCACATTTGGAATCATATCACACAGCCTGTTGTAAGACGCGATCTTACTATTTTGGTAAATATGCTACTACTTAGGCTACATTGTGGTTTAATGGAATTCCAGCATCAATATTGTTACTTTTTTTGTTACAGTATAACGTTACCTTCCTACGTGTTTGTTACGCTGTTGCTGGAAGGCTATGTTGTTAAGTTAAACGATTCCAACAGTGTTTTGGTATTGTACACAGTGAAAGTTGGGAATTCATTGTAGGCTTCGTTTTCCATTCTCACCTAAGTTTTCCCCCCTGATTTTAATTTGAGCCGTTGAGTTAAAGCAATAAAGAGGGGAACTTTAGATGTAGGCATATAATGTTGATGATAGCACAAACCATGAGTAGTTGGCTGAGAACTAATGCCCAGTGGTCAAAGCAGGTGTCGTTGGCTAACGTCCACACCTACTGTGTTAAGTAAGATCAAATAATTATTTATAATTACGACCTCTCAGGAAGCAGGCTCAGCACCTATAACACACAAATAGGTTAAACAATCTCATAGATACAACAGTCAAAAGTACATATAATGCCCAGACAGTAAAACAGGCAGTAAGAGATTCAGTAATGGGCAGCATTTAAGAGGCAGGGAGAAAACACATGCGGTTACCAGTTAAAGTCTCAAGACTGTTTGTTTTTAAAAGTACCAGTTGGCTCAAAAGAGCTTAGTTTCAGTGTGTTTTTTTTGTTGTTGTTGAAGGATGGTCCAGTCTCTAGCAGCAGATAATTGAAAAGCATTTTCACCAAAGATACTGAGTGTCTTGGGGATTGCCAGGTTTATCTAATTGCTGGATCTCAGGTTGGTGATGGGGAGTCTTAGTAGTGAGCTGAGATAAAACCATTTTTTATTTAACCTTCATTTAACTGGGCAGCATTAAAGGGGGGTCTTGCCGAGGAGGGACTTTTATATGTGTGCCAGTGGGTTTTATGTCACACATGTAGGGATGGCCAGTTAATGGATGACTATAAGTCACAGTGATGTGTTTGGAATGGGCCACTAGTGACAAAGCTTATGGCAGAGTGGTAAAGTGCGTCCGGTTTATTGAGGGCGGACATTGGGAGCATCCTGTAGAGGACATCCCCATAATCCAGGATGGGGAGTATTGTCATTTGGACCAGGCTGTGTTTAGCAGAGTGTGTCAATGTAGATTTGTTCGGGTAGAGAAAGCCTGTTCTGTATTTGACCTTTTGCTTGAAGATTATTGATGTGTATGTGGAATGATAGTGCCTTGTCCAGCCATATACTGAGCTGACAAATTCTAGGTCAGTTGCTGTCTAGATAGATGAGGACATTCTAAATATATTGAGTCTTGAAATGTAACATTTTAAGAGAAGTACTACACCTGCTACTAGATTTGAGCTTCTCACACTTTTGTGTAGATCCATCATCTCCGTCAATGTGAAAAGGTTAGATTGAGGATAGTTATTGTTTCGTTGCACTGTGATGTGTAAAACCGCCCGTCTGTCCACTCCATAGTTCCCGGACGGCCACAGGGGAGGGCCACTTCCTCCAGGACTCAGCAGGGACCGAAAATATTTGACTCAAGGTCGTCCTCTGATATGATCAGTCGGAGTGCCTGCCTGGCTGCGTTCACCACACACAGCAGCCATGGTCACACTCATGGCAGATTCCTCTTTAAACCTCCAGAATGCTCTGCCTATTTCATGTTCAGGGTCGGCTCCTGTAGTACACTGCTCAGATTTGTCTGTCGTCAGTGGAGTTTTTACATGTCAAATATGCAAACATTTCTATGTTTATTTTCAACAGTGAAGAGAGGTCGATGTGCACATCAGTCTCTACTTACAGGAAGAAAAAACTAATAAGAACCTGACCCTATATAGAATGGAAGGAAGAAGCACCCTACTACTCAGTGTCCATAACCCTTTTCCTTTCAGTTCAAAATACAATCAATGGGATTGCCACGAAGCAGTTAGGCTATATCCAAAATGGTGTTCTTGTTTTTTTTGCTACCTCCTGTACATTCTAGAATAGATTTCATTCATAATAACATATAGCCTAACCGCAGTTCAGAAACCTAACAATACAAATATTTTCTTGAATCTTCTGATGTTTAAGATATTGCTGTGGGGAATCGTTAGTGGAACGTGCTAATCTGTGTGAACATGTGACACACAGATCACTTTTTTTTCGTGAGCATCAATTTCTTCAATGCCCTTTGCTAAAACTTTAGGGGATATTGATATTTTTTCAACCTTTTAAATGGGTGCTCTCAATGTGAGCAATGAAATAATTTATGGCATCTCTATTTTGGCAGGATTTATTTTTGGAAATATTAGACTTGTGTGAATTCTAAGCTTAGACATGGATATGCAGTCTGTGCTTTTATTTTCTTAGTATTGAATGGATTTCAAATGTGTCTCAAACGTTTGTTATTTTCTACTATGTTGTCAGAATGCGATGAACGTCTGAATCATTGCCTGTGAATAAGTTTACATTTTGTGTGTTTAAAGCTTCCACTCATTCTATATTTTTGTATTTTTCTTACAGGAATTCTTTCACAGTGGTATAAGTAGAGGTGTGGATCTGATAGTTCTGCACTGTGGGCTGCACTGGGGCAGGGTGTATGGACGCTGTGAACATGAACGTGGGCGACAAGGTGGGGGGTTACCTGGTGGATCTGCGGGGCAGCTTCACTGAAGATGCCCCCAGACCCCCGGTCCCTGGGGAGGAGGGAGAGCTAGTGTCCAGCGATGGACGGCCCTACAGCCACAGCTTCTATTCCTTCAAGAGCGAGAGCCTCAAGAACGAGGCCTCCACGGCCACGCCCAGACGACCTGACCTGGACCTGGGCTATGAGCCGGAGGGCAGCGCCTCCCCCACGCCGCCCTACCTTAAGTGGGCAGAGTCCCTGCACTCCCTCCTGGACGACCAGGATGGTATCTACCTGTTCAGGACGTTCCTCAAGCAGGAGGAATGCGCAGACATGTTGGACTTCTGGTTCGCCTGCAGTGGCTTCCGTAAACTTGAGGCCAATGAGGGCCAGGGCGAGGAGAAGAAGCTGAAACTGGCGAAAGCCATTTATAAAAAGTACATTCTGGACAACAATGGAATAGTGTCGAGACAGATCAAACCGGCCACCAAGAGCTTCATCAAGGACTGTCTGATGAGGCTGCACATTGACCCGGCCATGTTTGACCAGGCTCAGACTGAGATTCAGACTATGATGGAGGAGAACACCTACCCGCTGTTCCTCAAGTCGGACATCTATTTGGAATACACCAGGACTGGGGGGGAGAGCCCTAAGCTCTACAGCGACCAGAGCTCTGTTTCTGGGGGTGGGAAGGTTTTACCAGGGTATTTGCCGACGCTGAACGAGGACGAAGAGTGGAGATGTGACCACGAGTTGGAGGAGCAGCAGGAGAGTGATCCCACTCCCAGCAACCGGCTCACTCAGAAGCTGCTTCAGGAGACGGCTTCCCTACACATCACCAGCACCAAGAGATTTCAGGACAGTCACGAGTACAGGTAAATCCTCTCCCAACACCCTCTCTCTCTCCTCCAGTCTCTATAACTATCTAGCTTCTCTGTGCGAGTGCTGCCTGAAGTTGGAGATGAAAAGAGGCTCTGAGTTTAGCACAGCGGACAGCTTAAGATGAGAAGAATGCTGTGTAGGCAGAGGCCTTTAAGTACCTGTGACTGTGATGGCGAGGCAGTGGCAGGGGTCGGAGAGAGAGCGTTTGCTGGCTGTTAGGTGGAGGCAGACGTTCTTTGTGTTCCCCCACGCAGGTGTCCTGTGAATGGCAGGCTTTTCTAGTGGAAGAAAGGTTCTCTCAGAGAAAAGCTCAACATGATTTCTCTTTTGACTGTGGAAAATGGAGGAAGTATTCCTTGTCTAAGGAAATGAACCTGGCATTAAAAAAGGAAGCTCTCCCTCATTTATTTTCTGAATGACTTAAATAGTATTGTAAAAGTACAGTCTTGTTTATCTGTCTTCTATTATTTTATCAATAGTAATATGATGCTTATGTTATATTTTACAGAGATCTTTGTGTCACAGCCTTGACATTCCATATGGTCAGAATGGGATTGTGGGATGTGACTGACTACTTAACTCTAATCCTCGTGCTGTTGGAACAGAAACAGCGCATCTGGGCTTTTTAGCCCACTATGCAAAGGATTAGGCCTACGAAATGTTCCTGCCAAAGTCTGAATTTAAATATCAATATTTTTTTTTTAAATACTTCTTCCCGCATCTGAATTTGTTCCATATTTGTCACTAAGCAAAGCTGTTATCATCACCAGTTGTTGGAAGAATATGTGGAGGGGGTTTTCAGCTTTATTTAGCCTTTGCTCTGAAATATGTAAGAACACAGCTTTTTTTACTTTTCAGATGTGCTTAAGGACACTGTATTCACTGTTGGCATTGTCTGGTGCAGAGACTGAAGATTGCGGAATTCTATCCCTAGAAGTTGACCCATTTTTCTCAAAACAGTCTTAGACAAACCTTGACATATGTACAAGATGCAGTAGCTCTCTGTGCAGAGAATGTGTTGAAGATTTGTGGTTGCAGGGCTGAAGGACTTTAAATCAATCTTTTCAATTAGCCTGACTAAAAAGTAACATTTCCAGGTCTTTGTTTCAGTTTAGGACTAATATTGTGATTTTGGTAATAGGCCTACTCAGAAATAGCACCTTGTTTAGGCTATTGGCTTATGCTAAGGAATATTGTTTTGTCTGAATTTAGTCTATTTGGGATGCAACAAACAGCGTTTTTAGCATAGTTAGTGCATAGACGTATATGTCGCCTTTTCTCATTTCCAACTGGCCTATAAGTGTGACAGAATGAAAGACTAGGATATTTTAAAACCACAAACACTCCCTACTCCACCCTACCCTACTTCTGATTGTGTATTAAATGGCCCCAGGATATGATTGGCTTTAATTAGTGAGAGCAGTGCATTTTTTAGGTTGTTTTCAAATGACTATTTCATTAGGTCTAGTATTTGGCGGAAATTATAAACAGATTACCCTCCATTTTTAAATAGCCTTTTAGCATCACCCTTCGGGTTTTTGTGCAACTAAATGTTGCACCAGTCAGATGTCTCTTAATGTGCGAAGACCACAATCCAGGGAATCAACAGGGAGCAGCTCTGTAGTGAAGATGGATCTGATGAGTTTGGAGGGAAACTGTTTTTTTCTCAGTTGTGTAGTATTGCACAACATTTTTGCAGGATATGTTTGTTGTTCTCAGACAAGCAGGTGATTGCCTTCAGCCAGTCACTGTTCTTGTAGAACTCTCTGAATATGTTTACATGCTATGATGAGCATGAATACAAATGGATATTAAACTGTTCATTCTGAAAGACTCATTTCAACCGGTCTGTCAACTCATTCAATTCAGCCCTGACTCATTTTCCACAGGAACTTCTCTCCTGGTTTTATTTTTGATTTATCCTCAACCAGGCAAGTCAGTTAAGAACAAATTCTTATATACAATGACGGCCTATCTACAGGGTCAGCCCCTGGCTCAAATGAGGGTTAAGTGCCTTGCTCGAGGACACATCGACAGGTTTTTCACCTTGTCAGCTCAGGTATTCGAACCAGCGACCTTTCGGTTACTGGCCCAACGCTCTAACCGCTAGGCTACCTGCTTGGATTCCTACCTGTTGCCCCTCCTCTCTCCAGGTCTCCCTCTGAAAGTAGCCTAGATTGCTTATCTCAATGACAATTTCTGGTTTGAACAGGATATATATATATATATATATATATATATATAGCCTACATTTCTATATAACCCTATCATCTTCAGAGTAATTGTAGAGAGGTCTGATTCTTTCGCCTATGTTCCTGTGTATGAGCAGGGCTTTGATAAACCAATCAGTGGTGATCCAGGGGTGGCTGCACTCCGATGTAAAGGGGAGTGACAAAGAACCAGTAATTATTCTCTAGTTGCGTAGAAATAACCAAATCGTTGGAAGAACAAAAGGTCCTACATCTAATGATTTCACATTGCGCTTCTCTCACTGTGCCCTGTGGTGCCTCAGGAGGACGGGTTAATTGAGGCTATTCAAAGGTATGGATGATGTTTTGATGGGCTTTCTGAGAGTTATGAGTAACGTTTTGGCAAGTGTGGCTGTTTCCTCGTGTTCATCGAAAGCCATCTAGCCTACATCAAAAGCCTACTCATCCATCGGTCATAAGAAACGTGAGGAAAAGTGATCCATTTCTAGTTGTGCACCCACACTGATGTACTGTAGCTAAACAGAGCAGAAAAATACAACAATGATGAAACCAGTGTTATTTTGAAAGCGTCTCTCTTCCGGCTCCCCCTCTTTGCTGTCTCTCTGTGGTTCTGTGAACATTGACATCATGGCTGCTGCTTCAATCATTAGAAGATTCTAGATCATGGGCTTGAGTGCTGCCTGAGAATAATCATCAGAGACTGCAGTAATCCGATAGCTGCTTCCATCCATGATCCATGCCTTTCCTCCTCTCAGGCTGAACCAGGCTGGGCTTAGAGGGTCATAAATAGATGTCTACCAGTCAGTAGGATGGATGGATGGATGGATGGATGGATGGATGGATGGATGGCCATGGTTCAGGTTCCGGTAGGAGGCTGCCATTTTTCTATTGGGCAGTAGGGGAAGCAGGTTTCCAGGTCAAGGGGAAATGTTGGTAGAAAGGAGGCTTCCTGCTTGGCGCTCGCTCCCCTGCCGTGCACACTCCTTAAAACAGACTGTGGGCCCTGCAGCTGCTCCTTTAATTTGCATTTCCTCTCGGAACGCTCCCTCCTTTAAATTAATCCCACTTATTTGAAACCTCGGCCATTGAACGTGGTCGTTATCCACAACCATGTTGCACCTCAGCCACAAAATGTACATTTCTATGCATTGACAGCTCCGTATTGGTTGGACTTGTTTTAGTTTGATGAATGTAACATGAGGGAGGACATCATGGTGTGGGTTTTGTTCCTCATAGCAGTTTTTTTTTTTTAGAGCGTCAGTAGCAAAGAAGTGTTCTCATCAGAGCCTCTGTTTTTGAGAAGTGAATAGATTTTTACTACTCAAAACTGTTTTAAATTTTTTTTTTATTCTAAGGTTTTTTAGACATCAATGCAAACTTGTTTTTCACACTTTTATTACAACATTGCAGACCATTCCAAATGAAGTACTTATCTGAGCTCTTTCCCTTGTTTTCTTAGTTCTTCACGTTATGACACTTCATGTTTTGTTAGGTTTGGCTAGTAAGCTAAAAGCAAATGTCATGCATGTTCGCCATAGGTAATTCAGTAGACTTCCCTTGAAGACAGATTATGTAATGGCTTTACGGCTCACAGTGCTTATGGACGGAAAATGCTAAAAGGCATAATTTCATGACTAGACTGCTTTAGTATTCAACTGTAATCTCTTTTCCAGTGACAAAAGCTGACAGGACAGGTCTCTCTCTTTGGCCAACATGACTGTACACATGTTTTCTAAGAACATTAGACCTATATTTATTTCCATGTTATGTTGAATAGGAAGTGAGGCTTGTTTCTGTTTTTATTTTTTTCTGGGGGAAATTTTCCTCCGGTATTGTCGAGGAATAGTCTCTTACTTTATTGCTCTTTGCTGAATAGTTGTAAGCAACCCTGATATGGTCCTGGTGGAATGTGAATGCAGTACCATTAGCCTACATAGCTTCTGTAATTTTATAGCCAATAACAACATTTCCATCCATAGTTTTTATGCGAGTATAAGTAAGTACACCCCCTTGAAAGTTGTCTTTTTTTTTTAAACATATTTGGACAGATGGATATGTAATCTTCACTTCAACACTATTGACAGATAAAGGTTACCCAAATTAATAAATCACACACACACAAAAAAAAGAACATTAGAGAGAAACTTTCCATAAAGATAAGAAAATTGGTCTGGTTTGGTCTTAACCATATGGGTATGTGGTAACACATCATTCAAAGATCAAAAGGCCTACAGAGGCCCTCAGAAGAAAGAGTATTGAGTCTGGGAGGGGTTACAAATCCATTTCCAAGCAATTTGAAGTATATCATCCTACTGTCTGACAAAAATTCCAGACCCCAGGGTAACATCAAGGGATCTACAGGCCTCTCTTGTCACAATCAATGTCAAATTGCATGGGTACACTTGTCAGAAAGAGACTGCACAAACTTGGCCTACATGGGAGATCAGGAAGGAAGCCTCTGCTCTAAAAAAATAATATCAAGACAACTGACTTTACCCAGGTGTTGTCTGGCAAAAGTCAGTTGTCTTGATATTCTTTTTTGAGAGCAGATGCTTCTTCCTTCCATGTAGGCCAAGTTTGTGCAGTCTCTTTCTGACAGTGTACCCATGCAATTTGACATTGATTGTGGCAAGAGAGGCCTGTATATCCCTTGATGTTACCGTTATGTGATGGTAAAGGTAGGGGTGTACTAACTTTTTCCCCATAAAGAAAAGGCATTTTTGTTTATTTTAATTGCAAAACATTTTCAACATTTTTTTTTTTGTGTGTGTGTGATTTGTTAAATTGGGTAACCTTTATCTGTCAATAGTGTTGAAGTGAAGATTACATATCCATCTGCCCAAATATGTAAAAAAAAAAAACTTTCCATGACTGTGTGTGTATGTATATATATATATATATCACAACAGCTGTGATGGAAACAGGAAGTTTCAGTACAATTTTATAAACGCTGACAGATAATTTGTTCGTTTGATATGGAGGAATCTTTTTGTCGGAAAAAAGTAATTAGGCGAGAAATGCCTATTCGCAAATATTGATGTAAAGCTAAAGTGCACGTGTCAAGACCAGACGTGTCACATGTGACTAAACTATCAGTAGAGTTGAAAATGCAATGGAAACACATTGAACATTACATTTTGATTCGATACACTAAAAAGTACATTTAGTGTGCACTACACACTGATATTTATCCGCAACAATTCAGTTTGGTGGAAACGACACTGGTGGGAAAATACAAACATTTTATTTGTGGATTTAGGAATATTTGCATGAATCGCTCACCAATTGGATGGACATCTAGTTTATATCTTAATCTTTTTTTGATAGATTTGGCAGTCTTATGACACAATAAATGATATCCTCTGTCACGACTGTCATTGCTTTTCAAAGAGAACAAATTGTAATTTGTTATTTCTAGACATATTACAATCTCGTCCCTTTACGTACATAATGTAGAACTAAAATACATTATTCTACTAATCTCGTTCCTTCTCTTAATCCAAACTGATTTACCACTTCACAATAGATTACATTTTCCTTAATTTGGGCAGAATGTGGCCTGACTAATGATAACCAGTCAAATAGCCTTGGTTTGGTCTCTAGTAAGACTGAGCTTCAGAGTTCCCAGGGAGGGAGCACGTACTGAACACTTTAGGGATCTTCTTCAGTTTTAAGATGAAGAGAACCGAGGCCTACCCAGATCTATAATTCATGTGACGGGAGCAGTTTGAGGAGGTAAAGTCAATGATGGAGGCTGTGTTGATGCATTGTCTCCAATAAGAATTAAATGAGCTTCTCCCCTACTGTACCTATCCTTAGAAGCTCTCTCTGAAGGATATTCATTATGACGATGTGGGTGGTTTTGTGTGAAAGGCTTGTATTACAACGGAGATACTACAGTAGACTTACAGTTGAAGTCGGAAGTTTACATACACTTAGGTTGAAGTCATTTAAAACTCATTTTTCAACCACTCCACAGATTTCATGTTAACAAACTATAGTTTTGGCAAGTCGGTTAGGACATCTACTTCGTGCATGACACAAGTAATTCTTCCAACAATTGTTTACAGACAGATTATTTCACTTACAATTCACTATATCACAATTCCAGTGGGTCAGAAGTTTACATACACTAAGTTGACTGTGCCTTTAAACATCTTGGAAAATTCCAGAGAATGATGTCATGGCTTTAGAAGATTCTGATAGGCTAATTGACATCATTTGAGTCAGTTGGAGGTGTACCTGTGGATGTATTTCAAGACCTACCTTCAAACTCAGTGCTTCTTTGCTCGACATCATGGGAAAATCAAAAGATATCAGCAAAGACCTCAGAAAAATAATTTTAGACCTCCACAAGTCTGGTTCATCCTTGGGAGCAATTTCGAAACGCCTGAAGGTAACACGTTCATCTGTACAAGCAATAGTACGCAAGTATAAACACCATGGGACGCGTTCTGTCTCCTAGAGATGAATAGACTTTGGTGTGAAAAGTGCAAATAAATCCCAGAACAACAGCAAAGGACCTTGTGAAGATGCTGGAGGAAACAGGTACCAAAGTATCTATATCCACAGTAAAACGAGTCCTATATCGACATAACCTGAAAGGCCGCTCAGCAAGGAAGAAGCCACTTCTCCAAAACCGCCATAAAAAGCCAGACTACGGTTTGCAACTGCACATGGGGACAAAGATCATACTTTTTGGAGAAATGTCCTCTGGTCTGATGAAACAAAAATAGAACTGTTTGGCCATAATGACCATCGTTATGTTTGGAGGAAAAAGGGGGAGGCTTGCAAGCCGAAGAACACCATTTCAACCGGGAAGCATGGGGGTGGCAGCATCATGTTGTTGGGGTGCTTTGCTGCAGGAGGGACTGGTGCACTTCACAAAATAGATGGCATCATGAGGAAGGAAAATTATGTGGATATATTGAAGCAACATCTCAAGACATCAGTCAGGAAGTTAAAGCTTGGTCGAAAATGGGTCTTTCAAATGGACAATGACCCCAAGCATACTTCCAAAGTTGTGGCAAAATGGCTTAAGGACAACAAAGTCAAGGTATTGGAGTGGCCATCACAAAGTCCTGACCTCAATCCTATAGAACATGTGTGGGCAGAACTGATAAAGTGTGTGCGAGCAAGGAGGCCTACAAACCTGACTCAGTTACACCAGTTCTGTCAGGAGGAATGGGCCAAAATTCACAACTTATTGTGGGAAGCATGTGGAAGGCTACCTGAAACGTTTGACTCAAGTTAAACAATTTAAAGGCAATGCTACCAAATACTAATTGAGTGTATGTAAACTTCTGACCCACTGGGAATGTGATGAAAGAAATAAAAGCTGAAATAAATCATTCTCTCTACTATTGTTCTGACATTTCACATTCTTGGAATAGTGGTGATCCTAACTGACCTAAGACAGGATATTTTTACTAGGATTAAATGTCAGGAATTGTGGAAAAACTGAGTTTAAATGTATTTGGCTAAGGTGTATGTAAACTTCCGACTTCAACTGTATTTGTAAATGTCTTTGTTTCTATCTAAATTACATTTAAATTTGTCACTCAGTTCTTATCTGTTCTTATCCAGAATAACTGACAACATCCTTCCTTTTTAATGTTATGATAATACCGTGCAATAACCTTCATAAAATGTACTTCCATGTGTCTTGTGTGGACCTGAATCTATTGTTTAGTGGTGCTAATACACTCTGACATCATTGATTTTGCTATATAATGTATTATGTATTGTTAATGACTGCCTTAATGCTCTCTCTCCGAATGTTGTTTCTTCCAGACATGTGCCGTGGCGGGAGCCTGTCAACCCGTACTACGTCAACACGGGCTATGCCATGGCCCCTGCCACCAGCGCCAACGACAGCGAGCAGCAGAGCATGTCCAGTGCCAGCGACGTAGACACACTCTCCCTGACCGACAGCAGTGTGTACGTACTCGCACGGCCTCCGCATCACCTCCCACTCACACGCATGCCCACACACACACAGAACTGTAATAGTACATACAACGAGTAAGGGCGGCGTCTTGCCTTGAGAATTAAGTTTAACTTCCCTGTTCCTTGCAATTCAGCATAAGGACCTTCGCAAACAATTTCATGACGTATGTGTGTGGGTAGAAATAACACGGTAAGGGTGTTATTTTAAATTTCATCCATGCTCATTATGTCTGAGCTCTACCTGGGTTGTGTTCATCAGGGCACACAGTAGCAAAACGTTTTGCCACAGAAAACAGAAACAAGTTTCTCATTGGACAAGTTCAGGTAGTCCCTCCCTGTTTGAGTATGATTTCTTCCGTTTGGTGCTGAATGAATAGGACCCTGGTCTGACTGTTGCGCCTCCTGCTGCTCACTGACTGGTGCCATTTCCCTCTGTCTGTCTCCTCACTGGGAGCAGCAACACATCTCTCTCTGCTCCTCTCCTCAGAGAACAGCCATCTGTTCATTACCCACACAAATGAACGCTGCTAAATGTCATACTTATGCTAATTATAGAGCTATCAACTGGGAGGTACGACAGAGCCACAGGATGTCATTTGAAGGCATTGACTTGTTTCCCTTTAAATCAAGTTTCCGGGAATTCTAAGGAAATGATGGAGAATTGACGGTAAAAGAGCAGGTTATTGAAATAAATGGTAGTGAAACTAGAAAGTCAATGAGTTGTTCTCTCGTTAGAGTGATGCACAACATTGGACAAAGGTATTCTTTAATTAAGCAATAAGGCACGGTGGGGGGGGGGGTGGTATATGGCCAATATACCACGGCTAAGAGCTGTTCTTACGCACGAC